>MEJB01000007.1:4021088-4059571 GCA_001752375.1 Rhazya stricta | reverse complement strand
AARAAAGAAAAATGCATTCAAAGTTAAAAAAAAAAAAAAAAARAKKGSTARAGGAGTAGTTGAACCAAAAATCTAATGGGAAATTGTTTTTCTAGCCCTGCTSTGTCATTGGGATTGAGGATGAGTGGCCTCAAATAGCTCTTTCTAAGAAGCATGCTCCGTCTTCTAGCTTATTTTCACACAATTTGCTACCTGAACACAATTCTTATCAGGTATTTCACAGGCATTCCTCATTTCAAGCTATAGTTGAGTTTGCTAACCATTTATGTTATAATTACCTATTTCTGTATCATTGTAATAACATCTTTTCCAACATGTATGACACCGAAAAACATGTTACTGGGTCTAATTTGCATGCATGTAAGAGTAGGTGGCATCATCATCATCATATATCCTTTTATACATCCAACTTCTCATATCCAAACAATTGAGGGTGTGGGTTACGCATCATATACATTCTGAAGTTCTCATATTTACTAATTTGCATATCTACATACATTGGAGAAAGTAAAAAGAGGTAGGGCACAGGCAAGTGTTCACCAATTTAGTGACTTTTTGCCTTCTATGGGAGTAAAACTATTCTTCCTCACAGGATCAAATCAAACATGGTCAAGCTTAACTAAATCAAAACTGTCATAAGAAATTCACCATTCTGATTGGGCCACAAGATCAGATGCAACCATCTATTAGAATCAGAAGCTGCTTTAGCTTCCAACTTCATAAAAGCTGAAAAACTGTGTCATAGGTTAAGGACTTTACGCCCATAGTCCTTCTGGGAATGGCCCCATATACTGATAGTTTCCGTTATCACACCAAACACGAGAGATTTTGTGCCTCTCTCTACTGCATGACCAACAATGCGCAAGCACATATATGGTTATGTCAACAACTGTCAACCATTAAAGACAGGGGACTCTGTGCAAGTAACATCTTCTGTTGTGCATGTGACACGCATATAAATGTTTATTTCTTTTATTACAAAAAGTCCAGCTCTCAGAGATATATATAGACACAGATTGAAACGACATCTCGAGCAAATTGAAATGGAACCATGTTAATCTAAGCATGACTAGTTGTCCAAGATAAGTTGTATTACCTGTTGATTGAAATGTCAAACCGGTTGGAATATGCTCTATSTGAACAGCAGGAACAGTCCTACTACTCTCTTCCTCTTCACAAGATGGGAATGAGATGACTAAGTCCTTGTCATCAATTGAAAGGTGAGGAGCTGATTCAAGGAAAAGGGGAATAACATCCACAGCAGCTAAACTAGCCTGAAAAATATTAAGCTCATCCATGAATATTTTCAGCAAAACAAATAGATAGATTAAACCAGGTTTTCCAATAATAAGAAGATCTAAACAATATTTCTTGGCTTTGGGGGGAATACCACTGGTTTATCTTCCAAACTAAAATATAGCAGAAAAGAAATATAAAAAGGCCACTTTGAAAAAGACAAGTAGCGTAGTTTCTGAAAGAACATCAGCAAGACGAAAACAATATATCTACCCAAGATTTGAGATTTAGGCAAAAAGAACTAATATTAATACCTCAAAGAGAGTAGATCCATCTTGCGAACTTCTTATCATACGATGAATACCTCTTTCGCCCATCAGATAACCAAAAACAAATTCAGATTCGAACTCAATGGTTGTGGACTTCATACTGCCTTTACTAGAGAGATATTTCTCAACTATTCTCCACTTGTGGCCTTGCTTTTCAGCCCACTTAATGTACATTCGGATGAGTCGTTCAGCCCATATCTGCATTATTTTAAATTATATCAGCTTAAGATTTTGTGGTTTATTTCTTTAACATTATGCTCAAGAACAAACTAGTCGAAAGTTTCCCAAATTCACATTATTTCAATGATGCAGAATTAGGATAACACTAAGGAATAACTGACAGAAAATTGTTGCACAAATTCAAAGAACAGAGGTTCAATAACAGTCTAAAATGTTTTTATCATCAGGAATCCAGATCAGGTTTATAATTCGTTGGCATCCCAATTTAAAGATAATCATAAGCAAATATCACATGTAAGACACAAGAGTATAACATTGAGAGGCTATGTGTTCAGTAACTTATAAAATCAACTGGGCAACTTATAGAAGAACCTCAGACAGATTACCTAGGACTTAAAGGCTTGAAGATTTCACACCTCAAACCTCTGAGTTTTGAGTTCAAACGAATCAGAGGTAATGCTTAGACAAGGCCTTCATTAGAAGAATCAAAATAATGAGAAATCACAGAATTATATGCGGTACAAATGATGTATGGAAAAGGCTAACAACAGAAAGGCATCAAGTCAGTTCCAACAACTATGATGCCATGAAGACCACCACATAATATGATTTATGCTGTACCCATGATAAGTTATAGGTTTCACCACTGAGGCTGTTTTGACGTGGCTCCTTCATATACATCAGAAACTGTTGTTTCTGTCATGATTTATTGCATAACATATGTGGATAATCGAGGATTATCAAATTTTATATGAGGAACTAGCTACTGGATGCAAAACAGTCCAAGCTTTATCAGTTTATAATAAACGTATCATGTATGCATAAGATGATAACATTAGGTAAAAACCTCATCATACATGCCTCCACATCCAGATTCTATGGTAAGAGATGCTCCCTCCTTATCATAAGGATCTTCAAGTATCTTGGAGATTTCATACTTCTTTAGAAGTTTGTTAACATCAATTGATGCAGCATATGCTTGCTTAAATAGCGCGTCATTTATGGCATCCATCTCAGCTAGCTCCATGATAAGCTTAGCTTCCTCAGCCTGCAGAAAACTAAGAGATGGTGAAGAAATGCTYAATTATATCTTTTTGCATAACATAAAGCAATCAATAGGATTGACAGGCTTAAAGCTTGAAACAAATAGATTGAACAACATATATATTCTCAACCATATGAAATAATTACAACTGGGAAATGAAGATGAGTTCAAACAAGTGGATTAAGAGCATGATTTTCTTGTCAATTTGATGATACAGCCAATGATAAAATAGTGGTAAAGTATTACCTTATATTTGAGGTCTTTGAGACCATCAACTACCTTGGCACTTTCAGCCAAACTGACAAGGATTTCATTTGACTTGGCTAGATCATCCCACAAGTTACACTCACGAACAACTTCTTCCTGTTTGATGTGTCTTGCTTCTTCAAATTCCAATGCTGTAGGCGCCAATATCTCAGCACTAAGAATTGAATCTTCTATCTTTTTCCTCAAAGAAAACATACCTATAAAGAAAGTCATCAACTCAGCATTCAAAACAAATATTACAAATGCAGTCAGGTCCAAAAGGGCCAAGATTGCAAATAGTGTGCATAAGAATATTGAGAAAAGGAAAACAAAGATGTTGAATCGTGGTAGCCAGCCAGTCAAGCTTTAGAGTTATCAGTTTCCTTTTAAATCATTCAAAGTTCTAAGACTCTGTGAAACAGCAAGCCTTATCCTGTTTATCCAAATCATGTAATAGACGTATACATAATCAATCACTGACTAACATTCTAATATCAGTTCGCTATACAGAGCGAAGATTAGTTACTGTCAACCTAATGCTAAATTTCTTGAAAAGCTATAGAGTACCAGAAGTTATTGGTAACATTTTGGACGTAAAAAAAACCATAGATTACGAAAAATCTGCATAACAGAGCAGGCAATTAAAGTTCAATACACAAATATCTGCCCAATATAATTCTACCTGCTCGGAGAAACAGCAAGGTTATATGTCCTAAACAGCACWTGTGTTTTCTGTAATTACATTTCAATAAATTTGATTTCTTTTAACTAGAAAATGTTCCATGGTAAAGAGCAAAGGCCAGTGCATCTGAGTGTGGGAATGAGAGGATAAAGAATGATGGAAGCAAACCAAGTTGTTTGTAGAGGTTGTCCTGAGAAGCTCGAAGTATTGAAGCTCTGTGCCTSTGTCTGTGTCGCGGCCCAAATGAATAAGCTGAAGAACTAGCTGCCCTTACAGCAATGGGTTCAACCGCCATTTTAGCCATAACGATGAATAACGCTCTACAGTTATATAAAATAGTATCAAAATTYRARAGCAGTAGAGATTCCAAAAGGTAGTTTCTTTACAGTTTACACTCCATGGATGCCGGCGGCCGCGGAACACGGCTCCTCAGATATTCTATGTCGGGAATTGAAATGTTTGAGTGGCGCCGGTGCTGCGCACGTGACCTACATACTCTCTCGTTAATTCTTCTTCTTCTTCTGCCGCCACAACTTCCAACTTTGCCCCCAAATTTTTTTTTTTTAGAAAAAAGTATAAATTTCCTGAAATACAATGTTTACATCTTTAATTTTGAGATGGATAGTAATAAATGACACTTTTAAATGAATATATTTTATATATTTTACAATTACCTATTTCAATAGATTATTTATTTTATAATAAATAGTAGCAATTGATTATTTAAATCTTTAAATTTACTATATATTGAGGGAAAYGAAAAAGAAATAAAGTAAATTAAATAAATTGAAATCTAATATGGCCGGCACCCAATTCGTAAAATGCAAAATAAATATAGACAAAYTGACTWCAGGCCAAAAATAGTTTCCGTAATTTACGTTTTCTTACTACCATAATGGCTAAGCCCATTCTAATGTACGTGGTTTGAATCATAGAGAACATTCTGCAAATCTAGGAGCCTCCGTATCCAGTTTTTGTGTCATGATACAGTTCATTAACCAGTCACTGCTGAATGTCTGTATCCCCTTCTTTATGGCTAAGATTGCTCCCTCCACATCCTCATCACAAGCAATAAATATAGCATTTGATGGTTCTTTCACCATGTCCAGTCCTCCAATAACCTAAATTTTCAAAGATAAACGGCATAGCTAGATTAAAAACCAAAACCAGAAACACCTTCAGGCTTTCCAAGAACTAGAAAATAAAACAAGCAACCAGTATATAAAGAGCAGCCGAATGTGGAAGACAGTGGCATTACAGAAAAGCAGATATTCAATTAAACAGAAGGTGAATGGTAATAAAGAGGAAARAAACATATAATCTTTGCTCTAAAATGTCAGAAGATGAATCCTTTCTCTGAAGAAAGGAAAGAATTTCATAGGATAACAAATTCCTCTTGCAGGCTAGGAACTCCAGTGCAAAGGATATGTGGAAGGAACACTGTCAATTATGATCAGTGGTGGCCTTCTAAAGAGAAGTGAAGTTTGAGTGTTTTCCATAAGCAGTACAAACAAACTTAGAGAAACTTATTTCACCGCTTAACCAAGAAAGCAGTTCATTGAGATCTCACTTACATTTGCTCCAGCAGACTTTATAATGGCTGATAGGCTAGGCAATGGAGGTTGAACATGCGCTGCCAGGCATAGGTCATAGCCTTTAAGCAAACAATTTGGCCTAGCTCTTGCTCGTAGAACAGCAACTTTCAGCTCTGTTCCATACTTGCACTTGTAGTCTTCATCTTTCAAAACAAATGGCAGCTCTTCTGTAAATATGGGCATATTAGTAAGCAAAAAAGAATTCTTTTTAAAAAGAATTAATAAATTTGAGAGCAAGACCCACCTACAAATCTGCCTTTTCGGAAGCTTTCTTTTAACCAACTAGGTGAGATAATCCAAGCTCTGCACAGATGTTAGACATTACTGAAAAGAGGATACTTGCTCAAGGTAAAACTATTACACCATGCATATACCAAGAGATTTGGACACAATAATGAGAAAGATGATTTACATCTAAGAAGGTCAAAAGTACTGGGGATGGTAGAAAGAGAATTTGACTTTGAGATAAGAATAACAGTTGCAGAACAAGAATCATTTCACCAACTAATGTCTCTCTACAGGGGCATCCTCTACCATTAGCCCCATGACAAGTCCCAGGGACTAACTCTTTCTTATCCAAGATAATCTTCACAGCTCTAAATAAGTGCCAGATTTGATTTCTGTTTATTCGAGCCAGCAACCCGAATCAGCTTAGTTACTTCATTCACATAAATCAGCTGCTTTATAGCCTAATCTTATTTTCTCGATTACTACTAAATCTGGAATTGTGAGATAAATGATTTCTTCAAATCTGCGAAACAAAAATCTCCACTCCTGAATTATGATTGCATGATAATAGATTCAAGCACAGATTTATATCTCGAAGAATAAAATAGTGTTGAAACTGAAAATTTTAGGAAAACAGCAAAATGGATAAGAGGAATTTTGCAAACCACCAAGACTATTAACAGCAGAATCTGGATAGATTACTGGATCAGATTAGCAAATCGTCCTGGTTTTAAATGAATATTGTACATCACGTACAGATTCACCCAAAATAACAAGTAAACCTACCCTGAGCACAGCCCAACGCAGAAATTTAAAGTTTTTCTGACTTTCCCAGTGACTATATGCGTGCTTAGAGTTCCATCAGAAGTAACAATTCCACCGAGATCCTCAATTATCTACATCAAAAGTACCAGTATTCATTAGATGCAAAACAATGTCAAGAGAAATAACAAATGATGAATAGACTATCTTAAACATTTCTTCTAAAAGGCATGGGAGGAAGTTGGAGAGTGGAGAAATAAAGGAAACTAGACACAATTACTCAAATCTTATCAATTGCAGCCCTGAGCTTACCTTGGTTAGACCTGATTTCTTCTTACAGTCGGCAATATTCATCAGCATGACTCTGAAGCACTTTTCTGTTGATAGATATTTTGAGCTTATATGATGTTGTGATATCACATTCAGTGATTTACGGTTCTCATCATTCTTTTCCAAAAAATTATTGGTCAAGATATCTTCTCCACCAAGAAATTCATTCCTCCAAATGGATCCAAAGGTTATACTAGGACAATTATTTCTAAAATCACTTCCCGAGGCAGAATCTCCCGCATCTGATTGACAACCAATTGTATGACCACCCTTTACTTTTTTTGACTTCAATGAGGTGTATGAAGCTTCCCATATCCTCTTCTTATTTCCTTCTCCTGAACAGGAACAGCTTTTTTCATCAGCTTCACCTCCACTTTTAGGCTCCCCTAAATCACGAACCAGGTTCCGACAATTTGAAGGCTCTAGACAACCTACGTCCTTGTAACCTTGAATCAGCCAGTCAAGAACTTACTCAGAAAAGCAAGTTTTTTAAAAGAAAAACAACTTAAATTAAAGTTTTCTTTAGACTTAAGCTACAAAACGTGATTTTTGCTTTGTACACATCTACTATGTGGTAATGTTGCTTTTGTTTGACATTCTTAAAAAGAAAGTTTGATCACTCTACACCCCTCAACCTCAAGAAAAGCACCATCTTGGCTGGCATGAAAAAATATGCTACCAATGGTGTCCCCCAATCAAGAATTTTGATTTCAAAAACATCATTAAGGGAACCCCACATTCTCAATTCTAATAAAGCAGTTCTTTTAGAACTCTTCAGTCCTGGTGATGTAAGCACTGAAGGACTCAAMAATAGAAATCCTATGATTGGACAGTAACATTGTTTCAAAGGATTGGCATGCATGAAGGGGATAAAATACCAGAAACTCCATTGATTTATGATGCCCAAATAACCTTGCAGTGTGCAGTAAATACCACAGAAATACCTTTGTTTGTGTGTGTCTGTGCAGTTATGCATATTAAAGCATATATAGATTTTAACTACCATCTTTCAGAATTCCAGCGAGTGTCATATCATCAGGTGGAGAATTCCCAGTGCTGCTGATTATCTGATCCAATCCTTCAAGGTTGTTGGCTTTATACTCTTCTTGTTGTTTCAAGACAATATCAGATGAATAATTCTGCTCTTGGACCTTCACTGGAAATGACAGCTTTAGGAGCTCTTCAGGGTGAGTTGAACTGTCATTAAGGTGAGAAACCATGAGGGTTGAACCTCCAGGAAAGCATAATGCCTTGCGGATGTCAGCCTTGATAGGCAGCCTTCTAGCTCTACCTTTTTTGTTTACCTCGCCAATCACCACAAATCCCTGCTTTTGCAATAATTTCATAGTCACACATGCCAAAAAGCAGCAATTATTCAGAGATGCCAAAAGAAAAGCAGCAAAATGTAGCATTAGAAAAGTGTACTCCAGTACTGTTTATTATATAGCTCTATTCCCAGTAGAAAGCTTGCTCCAAAGAGCATCTCCTTTCATTTACAAATTAAAGATCCCTTCTAAAAACATGAYATCACCCTATGGAGAACCTACTTACTGTTTAAAAGTCAAATGGGAAAATACTTATGGAATAGATCTGCTCCAATATCACCAATACACCATTGATTAACTACCTGTTTCAGCCAAAATCCTTCAGACTCATTGTCCCCCCAACAGAGGATAGTGCGTATGCCAACTCTCTGCAGTCTCTTTCTTAACTCCATGTACAAAAGGCAGCCGATCCCCTGAAAGTTCCTAAACTCCAGTTAATGATAATCAAGTTGTCAAGATATGTCAGGATGAAATGCAATTTCTTAATTGAAATGTAGGATATATTTGGGCATAATGAGCTACTGAGGGATGAAATTAGAGAACTGGAAATCATTTAAATGAAGATGTTAACTATCAGACCATGTTGAATTACCAAACTATTAGATAGAAGTCTAAGTAATATGTTTGAAAATATTAACATGCTTACGTGCAAACGGAAGGCAGCAAGGGTTCAAAGTAGAAATTCAGCTACTTACTTATTCACACATAATACAAAATACCACGTCATCTAGAGTTTAGACTTGTTTTATAGGTTCTGTTATTAAATCAGTTCAACAGACTGGGAAGGATAGTTGCAAAACAAGCCAAAAGTTGCAACAAAACTGAACAAAATCTCTGTTAGCTGTCTGCATATATCTCATCCGGTTTCACTACTCAACATATTATCTAGTCTACTTACAGAAATATTCTTCCCTTAAGAAAAAGATTAAAAAGAAAATTTCAAAGGAAGTTACAAGAAATTGAAACATCAAAGAGAACGTAAGAAAAGGATACTGGCCACCTAAAAGGCAAATCGAAAAACTACAAAATTAATTCACAAATTAGTTCTGGATAGAATTGGTACAGAACCTTTTTTTGGTACTTTGAACTGACAGCAGCAAGGGGAATCTCAGCATATTGAGTATCAGCGGGAACTATTTGATAGGTAATAGCAGAAACAACCTGCTCATTTGTGAACGATAATCATTTGGATAAAGAGCAAAGCAGCACTAAATTTTTTCAAGCACTTTTCCTAAGTGAAAATTTAGCAAATGGCTGAAACAGATTTAAGAAAAAACTGACAGTTAAATATAAAACAACGATTTGTGTATAGAAATCAAAGATGTACCTCTTCCTGTCGTTCATTGCCCCTGAATTTCAAAAGTAAAGTGCAATACTTCCTACAGAAGTGAGCAGGTACAGATCAATCTTAGAACCAGTATGTATTTCTACTTTCAGTCAGAAAATACCACTAAAGGTGAATAATAACCCTTATAACTTTGTAGGTTTCAAATACAACAGATTTCACAAACATGTAAGTAGTGGCAGAAGCTAGAACTTCCTACTTTGATACAACAGATTTCAACAGGATGGACAACAAAATCATGGAAATACAGAAATACGGAAAACCTCTATTACCCATTTGATACACATCTCTCAAGAAACATTGATTCCTTTCCGGTATTAGCTGCATAATTCATTGCGGGTAGCTCTTTTGAGTATATATCAAGTGCTTCCTACAATGACATAGACACATAAAACACCTGAGACACTAAATTTTTTTGCGTAACTGTACATTAGGAAAAAGCCTTCAGATTCATATCTTACAATCGAACAAATTAAATGCAGTAAAAGGTAAAAGTCATTCTAATAACATTATCAGTATGGAAGACCACAATAAAGGGGCAAATTTTTAATCATGCCCATAAAGGAGAAACAAGAAACGAAAGAGAGAAAATTGACATTTGTATATCAAAGGAAAAATTAAACAATTGCACTATCCTCTAGCCCAATAAGAGAACAGATTTTCCAGTTCATATGAACAAAAACGAGAGACAGTAAACAGAGAATTATCATCAGATGGATTGACGCTGTTTGATACAACAGATTGTACAACGTAGTATGGAAGATTAGTGACCCAAGCTCATAAAATATAAGTCAATAAACGCACAAATATGGGATACCTTAAGTAGAGATTTGGTCTGGCCATCCGAATCTTTAGGATTAACGAGCACGAAGTAGTAATCGCCTGATTAGCATGCGAGAACATTTACACACAGCAATGTCAATTTAAATTAAACTACTGAAATAGCAGTAAAATGGAAACTTTAAAAGGAGAATCTATAAGGTGTTGAATAAAAAAATATAAAAGTAAATTATTTACCATTTTCTTCATTACCCAGAACTGGGATATTGTTGTTTGTATTTCTGCAACTCGTCCCTTCCCCGTCCACTACTGCCATATCCAAAAGCCGAACCTATTATATCAATTATCAGGAAAGACGTCCACAACTGCAATGATTAGTGTACCTGAGATTTTGATTTTTGCATTTCTGGAGAGGGAGATTTGGAGGCTATTTTGGTTCGGCTCGGATTTAAAATCCTTCGCTTCAACAATAACCTTGCAATTTCCTGAGAAATTGAGCAGAACATCAAGGAACCATACACAGATTACGAATAGGCATAGTTATAATTCGCTCGGATCATTACCGATAGGAATGGGAGCAGACGAGGGAACCGAATTCYKCTTCGCTGGCGCCATATTTTCGAGCTTTTGAAAATATGAGAGGGAAGTGGCCCTGCCGCTACTTATAGATGTGAATAAAGGTCATGTATGTAATTTTAKTGGCTAGGAAACGGCGGTCAGTCAAAAACTCCGATAAAAATAAAAAGATAGCACTCACGGGAAATTCTATTTGAAAAAGGAAAAAAAGAAAAAATACAATCGCATCGAAAGATAAATACTAATTTTTTCTTCTATAAATATAATTATTTTTTATAATAAATAATAATTAATTGAAAGAAGGATTAATTTATATAGTCTTAACTATTTATGATTAATTATTTTTATTTTAATATTTATTTGTCAGACTTTTTTGTTTCTAAACTCTTTTATAGTCATGAATTTTAATCATTTAATSAGAAACTGGTGAGTTTTCTCACATGTTAAAAACGTATTTTTTATTTATAAATTAAAAATATTCTTAACATTTCACACACGCTTCTTCTTCATCATTTCTTTACGCATGACGAATTTATGTTTTAAAATTTTGTCCTAAAAACCCTAAATCTTTATATATTBTCATAGAATAATTGGTTAACCATCATTAACACATAAAATTTTATGTCATTTGACACTCTTTTTATGAATCAAGAGATACCTAATTTTATTTTCACTCTTTTTATTTAGATGATATCAGAAAATATATAAATAACTTTATTTATTCGAGATAAACGATCAATAGATTAAAATTAAAATAAAAATGACAAATGAAACTTTCAATGATATTATGTGACATTTAAAAAAAAATTTATAATTATTGTTATTATATATTTTTTAAAAAGAAGATAAATCTTTATATAATAACATATTGGGCTTTTACAAAATGGAAGAAACACATTCTAAAATAATCCAATAAGTAGAATTTTGTTTTTTTCTTTTATCAATATAACAAATTGTGAAGAGGCAATTGGCAACCTCCGACCGATGGTTGAGCRAAGGCCCACGGTAGCCTTTGCCTCTCGACGATTCGCAASCTCGCAGGAGTGCAATACTTCATGGTTATCAGAGGAGATAACATGAACCGCAAAAGGGTGTCTCTCAAAGTACTTAGGATTTGATATCAAATTTAATAAATTTGTTTCACTCGTTCTTAATATTTAAAATTACATTTGAATTAAGATCTATTAAATATTAATTATTCTTATTAATTATTTTCTAAACCTCTAACCCCTTTCTTGTGAATCATGAGAATTCCAACCACCTTCTACATCCATCTTTGAACCAGAACCTCTAAATCTTAATTATCACAACTTAAGAGACAATATTCTAGACCACAATCTTCAAAACTATCAATATTTGATCCACCATGAGTTTCACCCTTAGATCCATCTACGACTCAAATCCCATGACAGAAGTAGTACATCATCCGTTTTCATTTTCATGTATGTTAAACTTGTTGGGCTATCCCTCCTATTTSGAGAGGTCCAAATGTATGTGAGTACTAACCCACTTGTAGATACCTTTGCTATTTAAAATTGAGCAAAGAGTAGGGTTTCATGTGGGAGAAAAAGACAAGAAAAATAGAAGAGAGTGAACATTTTCACACCCCCATTTCAGATCCGACCAACTTTGCTAAATTAGTCATTGTGCAACCATCAACAGTTGGATCGTCACGAAACTTTGTCATAGTCTTTCGGACACACAGAGGTACGTTTTGAACGATTGACGACTGTGACAATGACTGATTTAGCAAAGTTGATCAGAACTGAAATGAAGTTGCGAAAATATTTACTCTCTTGATTCTTGTTATATTTCAAGATTAATTGTAGATTTTGATAATGTTGATGTATGCCTCTAACTATTGTCAGAGAGAATCTTGATTGTACCCATTATTAATTATAGTGAAAATATTAAGTGACTTAAGGACCCTGTGGAAGTTTATTCCTAATTAACAGAAATTTTACCATGCTAAAATTTTTGTGTATTATTTGATGTATTTTGTTGATTATTTGTCTCTAAATTTACACGAGCATTTAAAAATAATTGTGCTATTAAATTATTCCATTGCGTTATAATTTCCTTCCCATCAAAACCCTCGTAATAAAAAGAACAATACTATTGTTGATCATAAATACAATTCCAAAAGGCACAACTGATTTGATTTCTAGATTAACASATTGATCATCATATTAACTTGTTTACAAGCAAAGAAGATCAACAGTTAGCAGTTTATATGCCCGGCTGCCGCTAAAAGGAAATGCTGAAGGTACCTAAGAGCATCATCTATCCGTATATATCTCCAACTCACGATACTCAACACCCCCACACTTATTTTCTGAACCATTATTTTTCCACCACTTTCCCGTAGTCCTAACCTCAAGTCTGCCACCAGCCCACTAGCGGCGCTGCTAGAGCAACACCCCGACGATGGAAGCTCCTTCGAGAACCAGCCTTCTAACCCGAGAACAAAGTTTCCTTTCCCTTTACAATCCATCATTGTAAAAACACTCGTAAACCCTGTCAACACCACATTCCAAGTTATTCTCACGTTATCCAACGCGTCCATACCGACCAGAGTCTCATCGTTGAGATCGATATCGAACCGAAACACGCAGTTCTTATCAACACTGAGTTCGCCTCCGGGTTTTATAGTCGTAAGAAGGCAGGTTCTGCTGTTGTAAATGTCAACCGCAAAGAGGAGACTTCCAAGGGAAAGACGGGGCTTTAAAGGCTTCTGTATCTGTAACCTACGCTTCTCGGAGAGATAGCCGAGGGCATATAACTGGTGGTAGGATATGGTGGCGTTAGCGGTGCGGAGGTTGGAGAGAGACGGATAAGAGGCGGTGCAAATGGGCTGCCAAAGGTGGTCCGAAGACATGCAGATGGACCATGACTTGCAAACACAGGCGGCAATGGCTAAGGTCTTTGCGTCAAGATTGTCCGCAGCAAGCATGAGAACTTGCCATGACGGTGAGCCTTTGGAGATCTTCTCAGACATGGATTTTGCTTCAGAAATCAACTTTGTTTCTACCAAAGAATCGAAGTTATATGAGAGAGCTCTGGTTTTTTGAAAAGATTGTGAGGTGCAGGTACAAATGCTGAGTCATCCATGCTACTCTGTGAATCTTCTGCCACGTGTAACGTGCTTTTACAAAAGAGGCCACTCTCGTCGGACACCTGCCCGAAGTTTAGAGATCAGGGCCGTTAGCTCTCGGACCTTGTCGATTCACTATAAATATGGATAAAATATAATATTTTARGAAAATTCAGCCTTGGAAGTGGGCCTGGCATGCATTGGGGGCCCGTTATGACTGGAGAAYACTTTAGACCCAAAATCAAGGGTGTAGGGTATTGTGTAACGTGCGACTACGTGGGGGCAGCATGCTCCGTTGCAACTGCGCGCGTGTATGGAAGGACATCGCTCGTGGATAACARATTTTGCCTATTTATTATTTAGATTAATATCCAAAATCTCTTAATATTTCATTTGTTTATTCTAGATTTGTGTTTAACATTCAGATCGTATTATTTAGTTTTTTAAATAATTACAATTTTAAAATTTTAAATATATTTAATTTAAATTCTTAAGATAAGAAATGAAGATATTCCGAAAATTAATGTTAAACTTAACTCAATATTGTGAAAATATTTAATAGAAAAAAAAATCAATCCATTTCTCAATCGAGTAAAATGTTTTATTTTGATCCCTTAATTATTTTTTTTATTTTCTAAGGTGAAGATATAAATGCAATATCATTTTAATTTGAGACAGAGTATTGAGTTTGAGTTATAAAAATGTAAAAAGAAGAGATTGTTCAAGAAAGAAAAAAATGATAAACCAAATCCAATGACTTGGAACAGGGTTTTAGCAAGAATTCTCAGGCAGTCTCAGAGCAAGCCAGTAGTGAGAAATGGGAGTAGGTTTGCTTTCTGCCTACTCTCTACCTTCAACAACAAATAACTATATTCTGAAACGGTGTTTAGAGAACTCCATAGAAGCAAGACATTTTGCAAGACCTCACCTTTCCACAGGTAAGTCGACTTCTGCTTTGAATTTCCCTTCAATTTTATTCAGCGTTTCTCTTTTTATCCAAAACCGCTGAAACAGTACACGTCTTGACAGGGTTCAGTAGAGAAACTAGCAAGAATAGTCGCAATAGGAAAGCTTTATATGTTTCATTAGCCGTTAAATGTGGTCAATCAACAATCAAGAAAGTGGATAAAGAAGATGGTATAGCTCCAATAAAAGGTGCAGGCAGGCTGATATTGAATGAGGGAAGAGATGGCTATGAGAATAATCGGCCCATTTGCCCAGGTTGTGGAATTTTTATGCAAGATAAGGACCCCAATCTCCCTGGTTTTTATAAGGAAAGGAAGGTGGAAGTTAGAGATGGTATAGATAAAGAGGAGGATTTAGTGTTTGGTGAGTTTGAAGACTTTGATGAGGAAGGGGAGGTTGAGGATGAAGAAGGAAGTGATGGGATTGAAGGAGGATTTAAAAATGAAGATGGAATAGACTGGGATTTGGAAGAATGGGAATCTGACTTGGAGAAAGACTATGATGAGTTGAAGGAGTTGGATGGATTTGGTCCTGCTGCTATTGGTTATGGTAATATTACAGAAGAGACGATTGATAAAGGGAAAAAGAAAAAGTTATCCAAGTCAGAGAGAAAAAGGCTGGCTAGAGAAGCTCAGAAGGAGAAGGAAGAGGTGAGTGTTTGTGCCCGGTGTCATTCATTAAGGAATTATGGACAGGTGAAGAATCAGGTTGCTGAGAATTTGATTCCTGATTTTGATTTTGATCGGTTGATTACCACTCGGTTGGTGAAACCAACAGGCATTGCTGATGCCACAGTCGTGGTTATGGTTGTTGATTGTGTTGATTTTGATGCTTCATTTCCCAAACGTGCAGCCAAGTCTTTGTTCAATGCTTTAGAAGGGAATAAGGAAGGTTCTATGCTTAAGAAAAAGCTGCCAAAGCTTGTTCTGGTGGCTACGAAGGTTGATCTTCTGCCATCACAGGTTTCCCCTGCAAGACTAGATAGGTGGGTAAGGCACCGTTTTAAGGCTTATGGGGCACCCAAACTCAGTGGTGTTTATCTGGTTAGTGCTCATAAGGATTTAGGAGTGAAAAATTTGCTAGCATTCATTAAGGAGTTGGCTGGACCTCGAGGGAATGTTTGGGTAATTGGAGCCCAGAATGCAGGAAAGTCCACACTGATCAATGCGTTTGCTAAAAAGGAAGGAACAAAAGTCAAAAAGCTTACAGAAGCTGCTGTCCCAGGGACGACACTAGGAATCTTGAGAATTGGAGGAATATTATCTGCCAAGGCAAAGATGTTTGATACTCCTGGTCTCCTACATCCTTATCTAATGTCCGTGAGATTAAACAGGGAGGAACAAAAGATGGTTGAGATACGGAAAGAGCTAAAACCTCGAACATATAGGATAAAGGTAAGTTTTTACCTTATGTTTCACTATTATTGCTTGCAAAGGTTCGTTAGAACTTGTTTTCTATCTCTTCAAATGAGCTGCTTTAAGATTATACAAGTAGATAACAACTTTATTCTTAAACTAGTTCTAGATGCTCAATCAAACCTAGGTCAACGGAAATAGGCTGTTCAAACAGGTTTTGTCAATTGAATGACATTCCTGCAGCAGTTTTCAGGCAACTCTTGTTGAACTAAGCAGAATGTTGAACTTTTCAGGCAGGTCAAACTGTACATATTGGTGGCTTAGCAAGACTAGATCTCAATCAAGCTTCCGTGGAAACAATCTATGTTACCATATGGGCATCACCAAATATTTCTCTCCATCTGGGGAAAATTGAAAATGCTGATGAGATCAAGAGCAAACATGTTGGTATAAGGTTACAGGTAATGCAACTGCTAATATGCCATATATTGTATATTGTTATTGTGATGCAGACGTACTAGATGGATGTAATGGTAGCTTTAGAACCCTCAAGAATCATTTATTTCTAACTCTGAGCTGGGTCCCTCTTTACTGTTTTCTCCTTTGGATTTTGGTCTTAATCATTAGGCTAACTTAGTATATCCCTTCTTTTCTCGGGCGGGAGGGTTTTATGGGGATTCAAGAAGAGAACAGAGGAATACATTCCTCTAGGTACTCATCTTTTCCTCATGTTTCTGCAAAGCCTGCTTCTTGTCTTAAGGGATTCTTCATTAACTAAAAAGCTTTACACTTTCACATTTTCTGCAGTCTAATATGTATAGACTGTGACACGCTGCTAAGATCATACATTTGTCCAGTTCCAGACAGACCTTTTGAACAGTGCTGCTGAAACATATGATAGTTTTCCAGTGGAATGCCTTGACTATCCATCCTAAGAGAACATAATATGGTCAAAACATCAGAAGTTCAGTACCTATGATTGTTGAGGACAATCAACAATAYAGTGTCTTATGTTATAAAGATACTGAACAATGTACAGAGGATCCTCCAACATTACTAATCTTTACATGGACAGACCGATGGTATAACTCCAAAGGTCCAGTTAAGCTGCCAAGAGCAAAGGCTGTGCTTAGAATCATATTCAACTGCTCTTCCATGTCCCACTGAAACTATCACTCTGTTCTGTCTCAAACATAGTTTTCTTGGTAAAGYTGACATTGCCACTATATTTATCTTCTCTTATCTTTCTAAAGGCAGTATGCTTTCCAATTCTACTGTACGATAGATGATCAAAAGAAGTTTGATGTCTGCTTCTTACTTGGATAATTTAATTTCCGTTTTTTGGTGTTCTTGTGTATGGAAATGCTAAAAGTTGCACAGAACCTTTAGTTCATTCTTCTTGTTCCTCATTGTTCACACACATCATAATTGCTCTACTTAACAGAAAAAGAAAAAGCTGTGGAAAGAAATCATTTATAATACACTTTGGCTTTTCTTTCAGCCACCAATTGGTGTAGAACGAGCTTCTGAGTTAGGTAAATGGGAAAAGAAAGAAGTTGAAGTATCTGGAGTAAGCTGGGATGCAAACAGCATTGATGTTGCAGTGGCTGGCTTAGGTTGGTTTTCTCTAGGTTTGAAAGGTGAAGCAAAGTTAACATTGTGGACTTACGATGGCATTGAAATCACCTTGCGGGAACCTTTGGTACTTGATCGGGCTACATTTCTTGAGAGACCTGGGTTTTGGCTTCCGAAGGCCATATCAGATGCAGTTGGTAAGCAAAGTAAGCTTGAAGCTCAAGAAAGGAGAAAACATGAAGAAGCTAGCATGACCATTTAACCTGAATCAGCTAAAAMTTGTTAATATTTTCTCTGCCCTGTACATTCTGGTATTGAARATTGACAAATCAATGAGCAGCAGARATTCAGTGGGTTTTCTCCATAAAGAACCCTACAAAACCAGATTTTATGCTGTCAATAGGAAGAAAGTTTTAACAGTTAATCAATCTTACAGCTACTAAACTGAAAGCCATCAGATAGGCAAGGGTCTTACGGCAGGGCCCTTTAAGGATAAAGTTTGTCATTGGCCTGTTGCATTTCTACTAAAAAGCCTTTAACTTTTTTTGTCACAGCACATGATTGAAATTGTAGTTCTCATTGCTTTCATTTTTTGGTCTCCAAAAAATGACGCAGAGGCTCTTTTTCTTTTATATGAACTCTGTGATATAGAACTGCTCAGGATCCTAACCCAAAATCACCAATCAATCAATCAACGGGGCTATCTTTTTAAACTATGTGATAATTTAGCTAGAATTTTGCATCCAGGTATTCTCCTTTCAGGGAAATTTGGTCATGGACTCGAATTTTTTGGATCGTAGGATATCTCTGTTCATGTTGTAATATACGTGGTTCAACTGTGTAAAGTTTTCTTAATTCACAAATCGACTTCATAACAGCCCTCCTCTTGATGTTGGACACTTTCCAAACTTGATTAGTTTATGATGCGTTTCCTATATTATTTTGAAAGATTGGGTGGTTGATTTGGTCTTGAATTTAGTTTAGGATTCATATGTGAAAGAGTTGGCAACATGTTCTTTTAGAATTGACAATTTGTCCATGTTTAATGAGATTATGTGCAAATCCACATGTTCAATTTTGGCACATCTTGGAGACCTGGGCACGAAGAAGAGAGTCCGTCGCACCAAATTTGTCTGACGGTGTTATCAAAGTATAAAACACCAAAGTATTTTAGTATCTTATATTTTATGTATGTCTTCTTGTCAAATAGTAATATTCTCTGTCAAGAATATGGTCTGACCCATTCTGGGCTGTGGTACGGAACAAATAAACAAATAAAATGCCAATAAAAGTAATAAATAGAATATGAAAAATTTCCGACTCATGAATTTGACGATTAAATATTTTCACTGATTTTATTTGAACTCTTCGACTTGCAAACCATAGTAAGAGTTGCCAGAAACGGTGGATGATTGGTTGCCTAAAAGGGRAGCACAAAAGAATTTCTACATTGTTCTAGACCAATGTACACGCTCCTAAAGGAGGGCACAGCAAAACATATCTGCTGAAAGGCAACAGAAGATGAACCGAAATGGCACCTTTTCATTTTTCATTTCACTTTGGAATTTACATCTTTTTTACATTTTCTAGGTAAGTTTTATCTAAACCAAAGATAAGATGTCAGACTATGAACAAGGCTAACTAAGATATGCAACCTTGCTCTACACAGAAGTTACATCAAACATTACAGAGAACAGAGAGCTTGATTCTGGGAAACTGACTCCAGACCAGAACCCAACATAAGTAGAATATTCAGCGAGGCTGCTGGATGCGGCGAGGGCTGCACTTTGGACTAATGTACTTGGCCGGCTTCTCAAGATGCTTGATTGGTTTTGCAGCAAACATGGGTTCCTTTGACAGGTTCAGACTCTTCACGAGTGCTCCAGCATCTGCAAGATCATCAAAAGCATCAGCACTCAGATGGTAACACATCGCGGATAAAGCTACGATAAGATGCTAATAATGCAAAGACTATCTGAATGAGCACGTGTATAATGGAAAGTTACTGGAAGAATTCGGACCATTCCCAGGGGATGTCTTAGCAGCAGAGAAGTATGTCAGATCTCCCTGACCAGTTTCACTGGACTGAAGGAATTCCTCAAACTGAGCTTCCATGTTCAGAACATCCTCATCAAAACCAAGATCAATCGAGTCAGGGAGCAAATCAACAACATCATTGTCAACGATAGCATCCTCATTAGCGAAGAAATCCTCCACTTGGTTCTGGCTAAGCCAGTAGTCGCGGAACCAAGTTGAGGTAGTCACCAAGTTCCACCATTCTGGTGAGAAGTCCTCCACTTGGCGCATGAAAGCAGGGATATACAGGGGCGCATTCGGATTCAAAGTAGACCTCCCTCCCGACACCAGAGCCATTTTGCCTTGCTATGAGCAACTTTCTCTTTGATTGTCTAAACAAACCTAAAAATAAAACAGCACGGTCAGAAATACTCTACTTCCACTCGAACAAAGACAGATCAAGCTAGTTATCATCAGAATAAAAGTAACACTAATAGATTACAGAACTTCAATGAATGGAGTTGATCTTTTTCTAGCAGTACTCTCTGTATCAACAGAGCAATCCACGAGGAACTACACAAAGAAATTGAATCCATTAAAACAATTTTCAATTAATATTTACAGCTTCCTCTCATTTCCCGTGAATAGAAGTCCCACAAATTCCGAAACCATACCATTCAACAAGAATATAATCGCGAAAAGAAAAAGTCCCAAATACCAAGCAGACAATCAACAGTTATTCTTCGCAGCCAAGGACTTATAAGTATACGTTAGCATATCCACTCAAAATTCAAAATAAAAGCCTTCAGCAACTGCTCATCCTCCATCTCCGTCTCCTCCAAATTACTAAAATCATCAAAGTCACATTCTCACAGATCAAGTGAACAATTTCAAGAATATAATACACCTCTTATTGCCTTTCAATTATATCACAACCGATCCAGGAAGAACTTCATTTTTCAAATTTGCTTCATCATTCATCATACATAAACCATAGCATTAAGGTCAGAACACAATCAAAATCTATTGACGATAGTTGACTTTACAATATTCCTACCCACCCTGCTATATCTATCATTTTCAGCAAAGAAAATTTGCTATAAGCAAAACTCTTCGCCATTGATCAGATCTACAAGCTGAGGATAAGAAATTCCAAACAACGATTTACTCAAAAATCATAAACGCACAGATACGGAGTACCTTTTCAAGTAAAATATCTTTCACGCTGATTGAAGCTCCAGGACACGTATGACCATTTTCTAACTCCCCGGCTCCACGTTTATACCCAAAAGGTTCGGTAACCGAACCGGAGACTCGGAGCAGACCGAAGCAGCCCACTGATTGACTTTCTAGAAGTGATAGAGAACAGTGTTTAAATAAAAGGTGCAATACGAGTTCGTACATTGTGCAAAATGAAGTTGTACAGTAGTTACGGGATTTAGGCCTTGTGCAGCTGGTAAGGATAAGACGTGTACAGGTGTAGAATTGCAAGGATTATTTTTATGTAAATTAAATTTAATTAACATGAATGATTCGATATATTTTATGAATTAAAATTTAATTTTTATTTTTATATGAATATAATTTAATTAATACTTACTTTTATTCTTGTAAAGACGGATCTATATAGCAAAAGTAATTAAATATTGTAATATTTTAAAAGACGTCTCTCATAATGGAAAGTCAGTATTATTGACAAAGAAAAATCTTTATGTGGGGCCGGTGACCCATGTGGCCTTTGTCTGATGGATGGGGTCAGGAATGATCTACTGGCAAGCGGTTATTTGCTGATGATCTTAGGGAGGACAATGAGGGAGTGGTTATGATGATTTGTTCGGAGTGCCGGTTTTGTGGGCCCAGAAGAGCTTACAAATCCCTATAATCCGCGTCTTTTCACATGGTGGGTAGGTCGATGAACGACCCCAAAAGGTCAAAAAACGTGTATTTTAAAATTGATGGGTCTGAGTGGAAATATTTTTATTTCGTTAAAATCAAGTTTTTTCAATACAAAATGTACAGAAAATGAAAATTTTGGAATTAATTCTTAAAAGAAAATATATTTTCATAAAAAGTTTATTTGGATTGAGAATAATTGAGTTGTAATTTATCGACCAAAAGTTTGTCATCAATTTTTATTTGGCAGTGAAAACAAGTTCCCCATGAAACCATGTTTTTTTAATTAAAAAATAATGCAAATGATATTTTTTTATTGAAGTAAAAAAGATAAATAAATTAAATTTTCAATAAAGTCTAAAAATTGTTTGAATGAAATCGTAATTCAAATACAGCCCTAAATTAGTGTATGTTTATATTGAAGGGGATGAGAGAAGGGGAAATAGAGCACTTACGTGGAAAGAAAATGAGAAAAAACTTATCATGTTAAGATAGTAGAAGAGACAATTGATAGTTAATTGTTAAATTAATTTATTTTGTAGTTGGTTCAATATTAATAATAAATGATATTTTAAATTAAAAGTCAACAATATGTTAAATTATGATGTCACTCAAACGGAGCCTAAATTGCAATGTCTTCACTTCCTTCCCTTGGCCTCTACTCTTTCAATTCAAAGACACCATATTCCATTACGCCGAAATCCAATATGAGGAAAAAAATATTACAAACACACGAATTCAAATATTTAAATTATATTTATAACATAAACAATTTGATTTAATTTTATACGTAACAAAATATATTTTCTCGAACTTTCTTTTATAATACATTTTCAGAAGAAAAAAAAAAAAACACTTCCATCGATGTCCAAACATTATTTTGGGAGTAATTTTCAAGGGTACAATCATCTTTAAAAGATTTGTCATAATTATTTATTTTCCTGTAAAAGAAGTCATAATTAAATTCTTTAGTTAAATTTACTATACTAGACACTGGCCCCCCATCACTAATAAGGACCTCGCAGGGCATAATTCCTAATGCATGAATTAAGTTGAGATTTAACCTGTCCTTTTCTGTTTCAGGCTGTCATCATATATGATGCCTACAACTTTAATTTTTTATTGTCTTTGATGGCGTGGGGGGTGAAGGAGTCCATTGAAAGGAAAAACATGTTAGGGGCAAAGCGTCGTTAAGCTTAAAATTGAAGGGCCTTAGTGTGATTTACCAAAGTGAAAAGAGAAAGCGAAAAAGCGTCGATGCCCTGCTCTCCAAAGCTCCGTCTGCGAATCCCTCCCGGCATTCTCAGTCGCCGCTAATATGTTGTCAATGATTGAATGTCATCTGGGAGTGATGCTCAAGTGATATTGAAGAAGAGGATAAGATAATTTCTGATGTGAAAATGGAAACAAAAAGAAAAAAGTGCAGGCTGTGGTGGCCAACCCATCTCTCCTCGACACTTCAACCTCATTCTCACTCCTTCAATTTCTTCTTCGGTTGGTCCATTTTCTCTAAATCTTCCTCTGAACCATCTATAGACATTGTCGTAGCCTTTGCTCTGAACGGCTCGGAGCTTGCTGCACTAAATATTCAGGTACTGTTAAGCTTCACAACCTGCTGGAGTATTCTTGTTTTTATTTATTTATCTTTTTGCGGTTYTTCTGTTTGATTTAACTTGATCGGTTAATAGATTGAATTAGTTCAAGCTCCATTTTTCTTTGGACGAGTGTCAGTACTTGAAAATACTCGAGTCTTCATATCCTAGTTCTCCTTATAGTCTTCGAGGAGGTTTTGCAATTGGATTTATTCTCACATGTGAATATTCTTAACCTAATTAATCTTCATCTGTGCTTTAAACAATGCTTTTAGTTGCAGACAGGACAAAATTCCAATTCGTTATTTGCTTATGCCGTTACACTCAGTGTTCTCCGCTYGATGTAGCTTGATTTGGTTGATTAGCASTGTACTGGAATCTCGACTGAATTCTTATTTCCTACCGGAAGTRATGGATGCTGTTATATACTTGTCATCGCGTACTRTGTAGTTGTTTGGATTTGTTTAGGCTTTATTTGTTTAAACAGCTTTTCCAGGAAGAATGGAGAAAATTTGTTGATTTTGTACCTCATTGGTCTCGTAAATGGGTTTAGATAATAGAATCGGTATTCTGCAACAGTGGTATAGATGGGAATAAATGGCAGTTATTTGTCGTAGTAATTTCGAACTAGTTGTTGTCAGTGATTGTATACCTCTTCTAAAAGGAGAGAATTTTGTTGGGAGAGTAAAACATCCTGCATACTCAACAGTAACCGTAATGGCAGTTCCTAAGTGGAAGTTCGCTGTGGAGTTATTACTTGGCCCTATCTTGGTTGCAAAACTTCTAATTTCAATTTTCCAAGTAATTTAGGACCTTTTATTGACTTTTTCCATCATGCTTTCTGTGATATGTGATGGTAATGAAACTTGTGGTGGCATAGAAAGGTAAGACGGAATAGGAAATTAGTACCATTATGTATCAACGGATTGGTACCTTAAGTAATATATATTCTGAAGTCTCTTTCCAGCTCAAGAAGCCCCGTTGTTCTTTAGAAATCGTAGTTTTCACTGGAACATGATTTTTACTTGCAACTTCTGGGGCTATTTGGGTGGTTATTCATTCACATGGCTTTTTACTTGGTAGGTCACTACTTCCATTCTTCTGACTATTATGATTGATTTTCAGAAGGACAAGGAGTACTAATATTAATTTTTGTAACAATAAACCTAGAGTGGGGCCGATAGCAGAGTCTAGGTTCTTAAAGAAAGAAGCATCTAAGCAACCTTAACATCCAAGGGTAATTGCATAAATTGACGTTTAGATGACTTCAAAAGCTGGTTGCTTTTGAATATAACAAGATCAAGTCAACTTGATACATTAAGGCTCTCCTTTTCTGGAGGCTTCACTCTCGGATATGCATTTTTGTGATTTAATCTTCTTTATGAGTTAAGTATTTTCGATATTATAGGCTGTTACACCAGGATTTTACTTGAACAGTTGGATAAGACTTAGATAAAATGGGGGTTGCTAACTTGGCACATTGTAAGGTGTCATAAGCACAGAGAACATGAAAATCATTACTTTTCTTCGAGACTCCTATGGTATTGTCAGTTTATTTTGTGGTGTAAATTTAGCACATGACTTATTAACTATCTTACCCTAAGAAACTGAAGTCATGAATTCCTATTGTCCAAAATTTTCTTTCTTTGAAAAGTCATCCTATTTATCTTATATTGTTAAATGGATGTTCAGGATTGTACAACTGAGAAGTCAAAGGTTTCCTGATATTCATCATAGTTATGCCTTCTTCTGTTATTCAGGGGATTCTTCGCCAAACAAATGAAGCGATGCCTCTATCTCTACAAGATAAATGTACTTTTTCTTTGCTGGGTTATTATAGAGCAGATTTCAGCAGCAATGACATTAAGGCTGCAAATGAAACGGACAAGCATATCAACTCAACTAATCATCAGATGTATTTTCATGGTACTGAAAATCCACATGCAGGGAAGAATGCTAGGAAGTACTGTGGATGCTACAAAGTTGATGGGTTCATCGAACACTTTAGGTTGGCTTCTGTACAAAATGACAGCTGGGTCCAGCTTGTCTGTACTTCTTCCATGAGTGCTAACCGCAAGTTGGAGCTGATTCCTAGATTGCATCACATACATTGGAATGGTGAAATTCTTTCCCAGTTAGATCTCCACGTATGTAAGTCATGATCACTGGTACTGCATCATCAAAATTTTTCTTTCCTTGCTAATTTTTAGAACAGCATCTTATCTCTTGTCCTTCGTGCACTTTCTTCAGGTTGTCATTTATGAAATCCCAATATTTAGTCACCACCATTATTTCCTGGGGTCTCAGAGTTTATTTGCCCAAGCAAGAACTCCTATCAAGAAGCCCAAATGGGTTGAAGATCTTCAGGAAAAGCAACAGTGCATTGACCTGGTAATATTACTTATAAATTTTTTGTTAATATCTGGATAGGCAATTAAGGTTGTTGATTATTCTTAATACTTTTTCATGCTTTCGGGGAACAGGATGCTGTCATTCTGGCTATTAACTGTGTCAATTCCGCTAAGATTTGTTCAGAAAGACATCTGCTTGGGAAACGATCCATTGTTCCAATCAACCTTTTCTGGATGTAATTTCCTTTATATCCTTATCTATCTGGATTGCCATGATTATATTATTTTTAAAACAGCTTGTTCTAATTGCTATTTAACGACTTTTCAGGATTACTGTCTTTCCATGGGAACTTTTTGCAATACTTGTGGCCTCATTCTCAACTTTCCTTTATATCGTTCTTCGGTCGGCCCATTTCCTTCTGACTTGTCTATCAAACTTAAGCATTTATATAACCTTGGCAAACCTATTCCCAAATGCCTGGAGAACTATTGAAATCCAATGCTGTCAGTTCCTGTATTGGCCAATCTTTCTCCAAAATCATGGTCTCAGGTAATAAGGTACCAGCTTCTTGCAGTTGTTTTTTATTGCTAGTGACACGTATCGGGAGCCCTTTGAAAACCAATTGATTATTGACTGTGATATTCAACTGACAACTATCTAATCCGGTTTTGAGAGGAAAACTGAGTGCAGTAGATGCATTGGTCTCATATGATCTCAAGTTTGATCCAAAAGAAATATGTTGCCTCAACTTTAAGTTTTCTCTACTGAAATTAGCTATTTATCATGATATGACATCAAATTGTAATTTGAAATTGATTTCTGGTATCTTGTCCTGTGCTTCACTGATTAGTTATAGCATAACAAGTGCATAATTTAGAGGAGCGACAGGTTTTGTTAGAGATATAGTTCTCCAGCCAATAAAAAGATCTCATTCTGTAGATGAATGATGAATCTACATGCATATGGTGGATGATATTTTTTTGTAATATGCATGTGATGGATAATGAATTGGTACTTATGTAACTTTACAGGTATTTTTAAGGAGACTGAACTATGTTGTAGATATTGGTTAAACCAAAAACAAGAAGGAAGTGAAAAAAGGAAAATTGATAATTCTCAGTAGAGTCAATTTACTAATTGCAATGAACTTTTTCCAAGGGGGCTTGCAAATGTCTAGCCAAAATCAGGAGGCTGCAAAATTTGAATTGTAAAAGAAGTACAAAGATGCCTGCAATAATTTGAATTCATTTCTTTGGTAATCTTTAATCCAGATGGTGTTATACAAGGATCAAGAAGACAGTCTCTCTCTTCTTCAGTACATCAATTTAAGGAGTCTGCCTGTGCGAATTTTGAGATACACTGACTAATTTATGGTTTATCTTCGTTCAAATGTGTTGCAGGTCTCAATCTTGTGTTGAATATGCTGAGAAATTGGCATTGCGTAGGCATTCCACGTGGTCAAGTCTG
Organism: Rhazya stricta; assembly: GCA_001752375.1. Classification (NCBI taxonomy): domain Eukaryota; kingdom Viridiplantae; phylum Streptophyta; class Magnoliopsida; order Gentianales; family Apocynaceae; genus Rhazya; species Rhazya stricta. The sequence goes on along the minus strand of MEJB01000007.1, from coordinate 4,032,602 downwards.
ATGGTTGATGTTCTGCTAGGAAATTTGTTTGGAGTTGCTTTATGGTCTCAAGCCAAACCTTGTTCTCTAAGGGTTTCAAACTTCATGAATGACATCACCAACTATTTGTTGCGTAGTGGTTGTGTATGGCTGATGGGAAATCCGGCAGGATTCAAATTGAATACTGAACTAGCTGGAGTACTTGGCATGATGTCTTTGGATATAATTCAAATTTGGTCTACACTATGGTCATTCATGGGTTTTCTCTTCATTCCGATTTTCAAAATGATTGCATTGTCTGGGATGCTCTTTGGCCTGTCAGCAGCTGGTGCTTTAATAATTGATGTGATTTCTCTTGTAACAAAACACGTGTTGTTTCTTCATTGGTTGCTCTCACTTCTTTATTCAAGGCAGATCCAGGCATTAGCAGCTTTGTGGCGCCTTTTCAGGTAATACTATTAAGGGTTTTCTGAGAATTCCTAGATTTGCTTTGTTACATTAATTGTGTAGTGAACTATTAGGTTGTAATATATTATCTTGATCCTTTTCTTTTTGGTATTAGAGCTGTAAGTATCTTGCATGTTCATTAAGCAAGCAACTATGCATATAGGGCTATGGGCATGGGCAATGATGAGGGATATACATGCATGTAAATAAACTCTAGACTGGTTAGAAATCTGTTAAATATTCCAAGGGCAAGCAATTAAGCATGCCACTGGAAAATTTTCCTCTTTCTTCTTTTGTAAAGATGATAGAAGACCATCAAGGGAAAAATTGTGTTCAATATGCCACCTAGTATTTCTTTGAATTTTCTCAATTGGTTGCTGAAATCAATGCAGGGGCAGGAAGTGGAATCCTCTTCGCCAGAGATTAGATAGCTATGACTACACTGTGGAGCAACATGTTATGGGTTCTCTTCTATTTACACCACTGTTACTTATACTACCAACCACATCTTCCTTCTATACATTCTTCACCATTATGAGCTCTGCCATTAGTTTYATCTGTGTAGTTGTTGAGGTCAGCATATATGTTATTCATGCCACCCCATACAACAAAATTTTCTTTTGGTTGGTAAAGAAGAGAAGATTTCCTGCTGGGATATGGTTTGAATTTATATCTTGTCAGCTTAACACGATTGGTTCTGAAGCAAATGGGACTGTGGATTTGGGTGGCTCATCATCTAGGAAGCAAAGGAAGATCCATAAAAGTAGCAGTAGCAAATCCACTATTTTGGTTTCATTCTTGCACAGCAACTATTTGAACTTAGGTAGGGCCTAAATGTTGCACTTTAAGATTTGTATGTTGCATTTAGTTTGAGGGCGGATAATGATAGTATTTGAGCAATATTTCTCATGGAATTTTTTGATAGAAAACTTTATTCAAGACTGCTTTCATTCTAAAGAAATTTATTTACTAGACCCGTTGAGTTACTTTAAGTCCTGAATGTCCTGTTTTGAACTGAGCAACGTGTGGACCTGTTCAATAATCTTGGATATGATTTGGATGATAACATTAGTTGGATCACTAGCTAGGTTTCTTCTCACAAGTTAAACCATATGCCTGTTTCTGTCAAGCTGTTTCTGTCAAGCTTCTTGGTTTTATGATAATGTTACATGCAAGCTAACTTGCGGATATTTTCCAGGTGAACTAGTTCAGTCAAACTATGAGCATCTTCATTCAGCCATTTCTAGGTCATGTTTTGCCTCATCAGCTTATGGAGTTCTAACGGGAAAAAGGTGATTGGTCTCTTGTATCCTCGCTAGATCATTGGCACTGCCAATCTCCAACTCTTTTCTTTCCTSCCTTGTTCATGTGGTGCCCTTGTTTTCTGCCTCGTTTTACTTGCTTACTTTCCTGATTCTCCCTCTGCAGAATCCCGTCTGCTCTGGGGACTCTTCGGTCTTCAAGATTGCCATGGATGGTTATACCGTGCAAAGAATACTGGCGTCTTTGCTATGATGGGGTGTTAGCATGCGGAGAAAATTGACGCATTTTTTGGGGATGAAAAGCATTTTATTTGAAATTTTCAAATGGCACTTATCCTTCATTTGTAATTCTTCTCTATCATTCAAATGTTTCAGCAATGGCAGTCGTAATCTTTGGCAGTCGCCACTGCATTGATTTGTTAGGGTTTTGCTCAGGCATACASTAAGGTAGCTGTTCATATCTGCATTAGGTGAGTTGAATGTAAATGATTGTGCATAACTAATGCAATTCCCAAGCACTACGCTGTCTCCCTTATCTGTCATACATCATGATTAAAATTATCTAGACGTGATTCTGGTATATTTTCACTAATAGCTACTCTGCTAAAAAATCGGCATTGCTCTCATTTGTTCTTGCAGGGTAGTAAAGAATCCCATTTGGTATTCGTATAATGTTGCTCCTCCTTACAATTGRAATATGCGCAATTTACAAAAATTGCAAAATGTATAGTATTATACTCATAGTTTAAAAACTACAATTGGATCCCTGAAATATAAAAAGGTAAAATACAGTTTAGATAATGATTTAATGATYGAATATTTAATTTGTACTTTTAAAAATTACTATTTAGAGAGGTTTTTGTTATCCGAACTTCGCATATTTGGTAAACATTTGGATGCTTAAAAGTTCCTCCATTGGGAAGACTTTTACTTCAAGCACCTTTAGAGGGGAAAAGAAAAGGGAGCCGAGGCTGCACTTGAGGTTGGAGTATCCATTTCATTCCCTTGTTGGTTTCTGGTCACGAGATTTCTGTAGAAACTAACGTACCTGCCTGTTTGATCAATGGCTCATATGAAAGTCTACAGTTTCAATTTGATTGCCGGTGTTGCAGAAGAGAAGATAACAACAAAAAAAGCCAGTAAAGTAAACTAGTGAAAGAGTTGTATAGATGGTTCACGAGAATGGGATAAACAGATTGAAAGGCAGAGAGTACAAGGTTTATCAATCTGTCTATAAATGAAGACAAACTTAGTGGCGAGCCTGTGGTCTACAATTTTACATGCCATACATGGTTTGTTGTGTTAGTTTTTGTATGTTGGACTCTTGAGCTTGAGGATATCCTTCTGCCAATGGTACTGGATACATGTGAATCGGCCACATGGGAGTGATCAGAGAAGCCTTCTGTCATTTTCGAGCTTAACTCACATGGATGATCATAATCATGTTACTAGAATCGGTAGTGATTAAAACCCCTTGATTCTTGCAAGATTTTGCTATTGAGACTGTTTCCCATGTAAGAGTTTAGCATGATCTTTAAGTTAAGTGTTCTGCTAAAAGGTTGAGGATGAATGGGCAGCCTATTTCGTTCCTGAAATTGATGATTTAGTAAATAGAATACCTCTTAGTAACTTATGTCCAAAGACAGAGATAACAAACTGCTTATAAATTCTACTCACATTCTTAGCAGAAACTCATCATCATCACAAGAACTTCTCCTCTCTTCTCTCTCTTTCTCTCACTCTGATCAACAAAATTGTTCCTTCTCCTCTGGCTCTTAATTCAAGATGGGAAAGAAGCTAAGCATTGTGATGATTTATTTTTTGATGATGTTCCTATTGCCTGTGACAAACCATGTGAGTTGGTTTCTCTCCCTCTGCATAAGTACCGAGAAATYYAAGAACTTCAACTACTGAAATCATATGATCATGCAACTGCTGTCTCACATAAAATTGCATGTAMAGTTCTACAATTATTATACTATCTAGCTGCATTGAACCTGGCGAAATGTTTGCAGGCAATGGTTTCTCAATCTCCAAGTCCATCTCCTCAACCAGAACCATCGAACTTTTCACCCACGGTGAGATTCGTCAATTCAAGTGATCATCCAAAACGCAACTGTTATGTCAGTTAATACCTTTCTCTGTTTCGAGTTTCTTACTGTGTCTCTTCTGTTAATCTTTATTCAGCACGGTGTAACTCCTGGTAGCCTTCATCCTCAAGGTAAATATCTCCTTCTTCATGCAAGATAATAATTTGCTGCCTCTTTATCTTTTAACCATGTTTGAACATAGTTAGAGTGTGGTTTCTGATTGCAGAGTGCGCTCCTCGATGTACATATAGATGCTCAAAAACAGCATTCAAGAAGCCATGCATGTTCTTCTGCCAAAAATGCTGTGCAAAGTGCCTGTGTGTGCCTGCAGGCACTTWCGGAAACAAGCAATCCTGTCCTTGCTATAATAACTGGAAGACCAAAAGAGGAGGTCCCAAGTGCCCTTGAACTGCTTTCTTGTTCATCTCAGACTCTGTTCATGTATCAAATGCTAGCAGGATGATGAAGATGAAGAACCCAGAAGGAGAAGGGGAAGAAATATTAAGTCTACCTCGTCGCTTGATTTGATTTATTATTAGTTGCACTTTTTGTGAATACTCGGAAACATTATTGGGCAGACAAATACTTGGCCGACTCATTAGTGAAGTATTGGGCCGTTTTTGGCCCAAGATCAACTGCTCATCTAAAAGCTACAGAAAATATTGGGACTAATAATTTATATTTGGGCTTTTATTGATGTCCATAGGCTCAACCAATGAATCGACCCAAATTAGAATTCCTCCATGTTAATTAGGATGTGACTTTATCTAGAATTCCTAATTTCTTTTTAGAAAAACAAGACTCCCAAGTTATGATTTGACCCTGAAGATTACTCACAACAAATAAGAGAATACCTGTTTTAGGAAAAAGATGGTTGACGATGCAAAGTTGAAAATCAATTAAATGATTAATGACCCTGTTGAATAAAAGTTAAATTGAAATAATAATAATTAATTATTTAATAATATCCGAAATACGATATATTTTAAAAGATARAAAAAAGAATCATAATTTAACACGAACGATATTATTATTTTTCTCACTTATATGGTAGGAAATTATATATATATATTATCGTGTTGTTCTTCTATGATTAAAAAATAATTAATTCCTTAAAATTGTACTTTGAATGATTTAAAAAAAATTAAAAACAATTGCAGTTGACCTTAAGAAAAATTCAATGGTTCATTTCTCCTAAGGAATCTTTTTTCATGTAAATAGAGTATAAAGAGAGAAGAGGTTTACATGCTTTCCCAGGTGGCATCTCTCCAGCCACGGAAGCTCCGAATACATTAGGGGCCAATTATCAGTCTTGAAAAGTCAACTTATAGGCTTAGCAAAATACTAGTATCATAATATGGAAATCTTTGAAGACTTTTATATGTCTATAATCATAGAATCCTAGAATATTCTGGTTCCTTCAACATTGGTGCCCATACCCATGCGTGAGAGAGAAGAGGAAGTGTAGTCGGAGACGCATTCTCCATTGTTGATTTTTCAGTGGTCAACAGCAGAGCAGAGCAGGCGGCATTTGAACTCCAATGGTCCCTTGTCCTTTTCCCATTTTGCTTTTTTTTTATCAGGCACATATGGTTTCGCAAGCTATCTCGTCGATGGTTCTATGTAATGTTGCTGTTGTTGGGTTAAACTACATGGCAGAAACCCAGAGCGTCGTTTACTGTTGACGTTTCCCGTGTAGCACGAGGATCTGATTAATTTATAACCTTGTGGCTCGTTAAACATGAGATCAATGAGACAACAGGGGATTCAGAAAAACAATCAAAATCAGTCATWTTTCCWTTCAAATWTCTACCTGTTTCTTTTGTTCTGTTCATATTTGGACGTTTTCGAAGMGTTTCCATTRAGAATGATACTCATGTTTCTTGCAACYATAACACAAATATTAACYCTTCAAAGTTYAACMTCATCTTGATAACAGAAATGCATAATCTGAGATCTAAAAATCAAKAACTCCCCTGTTTCAGAGAGTAGAGTAGCACTATGGTAAAACAGTTGCAAGGGAAGAAAAAGGTCAACTAAGTAGAATTATAGAAATTAGATGAGAATCGATTGTGGGGGAATGGAGGAAAATCCAGCCCMGAAATCCACTTTATAAACGAAGTCCTACTTTACCTACCAAGTCTATTCTGAAGATGTAATAATAATAAGGTCTTCCAGCAGAATTTGGTCTGTTATTGCATAATTTTGCAGAAACCAATCCAGAATTCTATTGTTCATGAATGGAAAAAAAGTGTGTGTTTGTATCCACAACAAGGAGCCAAGAAACAGAAAATGATGAAAGCAGAGAAATTCTCATTGAAGCCCAATTTGCATAATATTCTGTATCAGCCATGATGTGTTTGCAGAAGCCTTAACAAAATTATTTGGCCGCTGATCATTTTAAACAGAAGAAAATGAAAGCAAAAGATTACAAGAAGTGATTTGCATCACGACTTATCTCATATGGCACAAGAAGATCTTTAATTTAGTAGTACTAGATCTTCAAGAATTGCTCTAAGATCGTTGTCTTTACTGTGCTGCACCTGGATTTTCCTTATGAATACGAGCCAAGGCCAGTGATGAGGAAGAAATTGCCTTCAAAGTCTTACTGTTGCCGTTGGATTTTAGCTGTTTTGCATCTTCAGATTCCTCACTTGTCCTCGTCTTGACCAAAAGATTCTGCTGGAGTCCACTGTCTCTGGTAACTGTCTGTTGTCGAGGGAAGAAGAAGTCAGTTGGGAAGAAGTTGTACTGAAGGCCGGCCATCAAAGTTTCAGACTGAATCTCTGGTTATAGCAGGAGGAGAAACTATACCAAAGGAGAAGTTATAAATATGTGCTCAAGTCTCAAAACACCTTTAGCTATAACAAAAGCATTGCCCTTACGCATATATATATATATATAGAGCCACGGAAAAAGTCTTTATTGGCCAGTGTACACATAAACCATTTGAAAATTGCAACTCTTGGTTCTTCTGCTTAATTATTTATTCCACGAATATTCGAGGGCTTGGGTTTGGCTTCGTGAAAAGAAAAGGGTGTAATGGCTGCACGAGACACGCGAGGGCAGCTCGTGCAGCCGGTGCTGGTTACCCCATATCTTCTCACCTTCTTTCGTAGTAGGATTGCCTTTTCTTTCCATTAATGACTAATGAATTAGATTAGTTGGTCAGACAGTCAGCTTGATTATGACTAGCATTTCCATATGAGCCTTGGACTCAACCTGCACTGGCTTTTGCTTCATGTAAAATATCTGTTACATTTTGTTATAACCAAGTGTCCTCTAAATCCTGAATAGAAATTGATAAGTCAAGTCGCATATCGGAGTTCTTCAGGTCTTTCTTTTCACCTTCGGAATATTCCAGGTTTAATTTTGATGCTAACTAACTACCATCAGATCTTTGATGATGCAGATGAGTTTTAGTTAATTATCTTAAAACCCAGAAAGTCTCACCAACGATCCAAGCTCACCAGTAGAGCAAGAGATATTAAATTTTAAATGGTTAACCGAATTGGACATGATTATACAGGTACTCAGGTGACCGTTGCAGCTCTTTAACTTTAGATCAACTTTGGCTTTGCCATTTTCATACGGAAGTTTTGCTGCTCTTCTTCTACTGAATTCATAGAAATCTGATCGAATCATGCAGACAAGAAACAGAATCTGATCGAACTTGAAACTTAGCGTATATAAAGTACATCATTGATAACTCTGTTGATGCATGCGGTTTTCAGAAGCCCTTATTACCAAAATAAAAGAGAACTAGAAAGAAAGCAAAAGATAACCGAGTCACTTTCTCATACGTAGGCTTCACTGGGATGGACCTGGATTTTGCTCATAGACTGGAGTTAAGGCCAGGGAAGAGGAAGCAGTTATTTTCAAAGTAGCCTCGCTATTGCTGGTGGGCTTGAGCTGCTTTTGCTTAGGATCTTCATCAGTTTCTCCATGAGTTTTCCTTGTTTTCACCAAAAGATTCTGCTGAATACTATTGCCTTTGCTCACTGTCTGCTGAGGAGGGAAGAAGAAATCAGTTGGAAAGAATTTGTACTGAAGGCCAGCCATACCTACTGTCTGCTATATTCTTCTCCGATGTTCCTTTGTCCAATCTGCATTCTCCCTGCACATCCACAAGAGTATATATAGAGAGCCAGGAACTTCATGAAAATTGCAACTAGATAATGCTWTATGGTTTAATTGCACCATGACTCACCGGGTAAAATGATAAAAGTAATCTCATGAAATTTAAGCATTTTTTCCGTTAGTAAGAGTAATAAAACGGGTCATTTTTATCATTTTTTTATAGAATTCACCCATAGTTTTATTTTTTAATAACGTCATTCATTATTTCATTTTCTTTTATTGATGAGAAATTTTTATTATATTTTTTTATTTATTATACATTTTTTAATACTAATCACAACATAATATGTACATATTTTTATTTTTTTAATATCTTATTTTCTTTTATCTTAAATTAAAAAAATATATATAATGCTCTGATTAATAAAATAAAATAATGCATTAAAAAATTTAAAGTTCTTCGTTTACTCGTTATTTGCCCCGATTACTTATTCATAGAATATTCGAGGGTCAAGAGATTCTTGGATTCTCATCTCAAGCATCATGTTTTATGCATGCGGAAGTGTGATATGATATCTGCATAAGAATATTCCTTTCTGTCATATTTTTTTTTTTTTTTTTTTTTTGGGAGTCTTTCATGACCTCTGGAATATGTTAATTTTTTACAAGGACAAGCTTTAAAATTATTTTGATTTGACCCCTAACTTCCATTCAATTTACATATTCATTTAAATACTTTTTTCAAAAATAAAATTTCATGTAAAAAAGCTTATTTTACCCTAATTTTTTAAAGCCCGATCACTAGAATCGAAAGAAAATTTTTAAAAAATCATTTATTTTTATTCTATTCTGGCATACCGGACGTGATATTACTATTAGGGACCAATCAACATAAAAAGAACCTGGCCAAGATCACTGATTGGGGGTGGGTAGTTCCGGAAGGGAAGAAAAAAAGAAAGAAACAGTAGGTGAAAAACGTGATGCAAATAGCGGACCCACTTGGTTTAGTTGGTTTGACGAGTTCAGACACAATGGGTCAGAGGCAGCCCTATCTATTCAAGCACATTAGGAAAAGAATGTACTCAGTGGGCAAACACGTCTCGGCTGGTATACACGAATAAGCTTTGTACAAAGATGAGAATCGAATCCTCGTCATGTTAGAACTATAACAAGGCCATAGTGGTGCATATTCATCTTTCGATATGCATACTGCCTTTGTTCAGAAGTTTAGTACTCATTTCTACTGACTGTTTCTTGATAGAGAAACACTAGTTTCGCCGAAAGAAACAAGAAGAAGATTTGAGTTGAACTGAGATTGAGCTGAGTTATAGTGAAAAGGAAGAGAGGCAATGGTGTCTGTGAGGACGTGAGAAGGGTCATGTGGTGGTGAAACAATGATCATGTGAACCAGTACTGCGGCTAGTTAGAAAATTATCCTATTTTCTGGCTTGAAAATGCAACTATCCGGTGGAAAAAAAGGAGTATATATAACGTGTATTTTCTGGTTTGTCAAACAAGAACTATAACTACATTAAGGTAGAAGAATCCACATTTTATGCTGGCCGATACAGTAGATAGAGAATRCTGCTRCTATGAGCAGTTTTTACTGTGAACCTTTCTTTTGTTTTATTTTAGATGGCAACTGGATGAAGAAGCGAGGCGATATCTAGATTAGGTATTGCTGGTGCAACAGATCACTTAGACAACATGACAAAGTGGGTATTAGATACTCGAGGAAAGAGACTAGTTGAGGGTCTCGAATGTAGAGTTTTATTACTAGTTTATCAGACATCAGAGCATTGTAATTTAGTGAATTTTCTAGTTTAACTCTTATGATATTAATGATATATGTTTCAAGATAGGGGAGCGGGATTTATTTTTTGGTTTGAAGGATGACGGGGCTGCCTATTATTGCCAATCCCTTACAAACTGAAGAAGTCTTCCAGGATCTTCTTGGTAGGGCTAAACCCTTCGCAGAATCAAGGTTTGTAAGATTAGCTTGGCTCAAGGAAGAATATGCATATGGAAGAGTTGATCCAGAAGCTGACCCTCTTGCTATTCTGAGGCATGCTAGGGCTTTTATGTATTGTATATATTAGGATGCACAGTTTTCCCGAGTCTGCCTAAGTTGGCGGTGGATACTGACTATGTTCACTTTCTAAGAGACATAGATTTGCTTGGGGTGCAGCCATGCTAGCTCATTTTCATAGAGCTACGTACATGGCCAGGACAGAAAAGAAACCCTTGGTGACCAACTTGTCACGGTGTGGCTATATACTCTGGGTGATGTTTGATATGCTTAGTTTCTTTTAATCTTGAATTGACTTTGTATTCTATTTCATAAATTTTGTCAAAAATCTTTCAGCTATTTGCTCTTGAGCGGTTCCCTGCATTACTCCAGGCCTTTGATTCAACTTGGGATTTGCCAGATTCAATTCCATTGGCGGGAGGTTGGTCAAAACTTCTCGTCAATCATCATAGGAATAATATCAAGTTCTTTGATGTAGGAAAGGCATCTCAACAAGTCTGAATTCTTCTATTTTTTTTATTTGTAATTTTCATTACTCACTCTTTCTGATGTTATTAATTATTTAATTATGCAGATCTCTTTAACATCATGTGAGCTGATAATTCGTGAATTGCATTTATGCTCGAGTCGGATATATCTCTTATGTTTAAATCGGTTTCATGATCCACTACTTTACATAGAATAATTGAGGTTGAACGTTGCTAATATAAATTCAAATGTTACAAAAGAAGCAAAGAAATTAAAAAAACACATATATTTAAGAAGTTACGAGGAAATTCGACATAGATGCATGGAGTAAGAGGTGGTAGAAGTGTTTAGTAGCTCCCTCACTTCCCCCTAGTCCTGAGCCTCCCCCATGGTGATGAAGATAGTTTCTACGATGCAGCAGATATGCTCRTTCTCGAGGGTGAAGGCCCCCTCAAGTGATTTYCACCGGTAARTAACGCTTTCCTAAATRTTCGAGTACCTAACTTYTATTCTTATATTATTTAGAAATTTTATTTTTAGTTGAAAATCTTGGACGTACCTCACTTATTATAAATTGAAGAATTTTAATCCGTTGCTTCTTTTTTAGATTGACCAAAGTCGAAAACAAGGGGAAAATCAAAAGATGGAGAAAACAAGAGAAACAAAAAAATAATTAATTTTACAACTATAAATTACTTTTGATTGCATGTAAAACTAAAGACTGGTAGGAATGTGTTCATGATGCAACATTTCTCAGATCAAAACCCAACAAGAAAAGGATGTGAACAACGAATCATGATCCCTGATTTCCTATGCTACTGTTTTGGTAATAATTGGGGTGAAGGACTTTGATGAGGAAGAACTAACTTTCAGACCCTCCTTTTTGGTGTCGCAAGGAGCCATTGTTGTAGACTGATTGGCATCACTGATATCATCCTTCAAGGTGGTGGCAGTAAGGACCTGCCGATGGCTGCTGTCTCCGGTTGGCAATGTTGACGGTTTAGGAGGAAAGTAGAAATCAGTAGGGAAGAAGTTGTACAGAAGACCTGCCATTGAAGCTGCAWGGAAAAGAACTCTCGAGTATTTTGGCTAGCCTAGAAAACCGTCGTCCCTTTACGTATTTATAGTGCTAAATGAAATCTTAGGTTTAACAATAAGC
>MEJB01000007.1:4001839-4021063 GCA_001752375.1 Rhazya stricta | reverse complement strand
TGCCACGTTTTGAGAGGTTAAGGTCTGTTTCTAATCTTTGTACCCTTTTACCACAGTGGATTTAAGGTGTTTCTAGTGTCTGATAATTTCGCAGCTACGACGGTTATTATATCTGTCCAGACGTTTCCAACTTTACCGGGCTTGTAGCAATTATAATCCTAGAACTACGGGGCTAGTTAACTATGGATTCGTCGTCTGGTGTTTCTTTAGGCTCGGTCTTTTGTCAAAGAACAAGGTAATGGCGGAAACAAGTCTAAGGTTTACTCATAATCATGCTCCTATTCAATGATTAGTATAAACAAATATATAGCGTAAATTAAATTTTCTTAAGTTTTATAGGATTTGAATATTTATTTACTTCATAAATTATTAAAAAAACGTAACATCAAGAGATGCTTCCAACTCTTATTTCAATTTGTAACTTTAAAGCTGGAGAATTGCTAACATTTCTAAGTAACTTCCTTTCTTTCTCTTCTCTTTAAATAGCCCTTTATTGCATAAGGCGATTGCTTTGCATTTATCGCTAATATAATCAATACAATCGTAATAATCTATTTACATCTTTTTAAATAATGGATGTAGAGTTTTCACGGAAAATGATACAAGATAAAGTTCATTTCGTTTTCTCTTCTTTGTTCCTTTTGAACTGTTAAAATCTTTTTTCCTGCAGAAGTTTGCTTTGTATGTTTTGGTTTTCTAAGAATCTTAAAAGCTAAATTTGTCGACTCATTAAGGAATGCATGTGGCCTCAGCCAAGCTAATTCTGCTTCAAGGGCTAGGCTTTCCTACCATCCCGAATGGGGATTTCCATCACAATGAACAATGTAATCCAAAGGGAGCCTTAATCAAAAGAAAAGAAAGATATTGTTGGGATTGAAGGAACATGAGTTTAAATTTAATAAAAGAAAAGAAAAAGAATTGCAGGAATGCCTGTACAGAACTAAGTAAAGGAGTTTCAGAATGCAAAGAAACTTCTATAACAGAGGACAAGCTCTTTTTTGACTCTTCAAGGAGTGCCAGAGAACCCGAAGGTTGGTTACAGTACCAAAATGTGGTATTTAGTTGGGTACAAAATCATCTGGTTCTGGCTGCTGGGGCAGTACTGGTTTTYGCAGCTTAAGTGAGGAAGTTGATGCTTTGATAAGCTTAGTATGTCGGAGTTGTAGAACAGCTGATGCAYTAGCCTGCTCAACGTCATTCCTCGTCAATTCTTGCTTCGGATTTCGAGTTTGGAGCCCAGGAGAAACAGCTTGTTGCAGGCTGTTGCTACTTTCTTGGGTAACAGATTGAGGCTTAGGGTAATAGAAATCGGTAGGAAAAAAATAGTATTGGAGACCGGCCATCATCAGAGTTAAGCGAGGAACAAATGAATACGAGGCGAATGATCTTTTTAAGGTATGAATTTCTTGTAAAACCTAACCCTTCTTGTACGTATTTATGGGATTGGGTGGAATGAACCCCAAAATATGTTTCTCTGACTTGGGCGCCACGCTTATCAGGCGCTGGTGGACAGTCAACTTTGTGTGGCTGTATGGTGAATTGTTGTCCAAATTCTGTTCTAGAAGAAATATATATTAGAAGCTTCTTATGAATTTATATGCATCAGCTTCTCGAAACATATTGTAGATGAGAAAATCAACATTTATACCCATGGTAAAATCCCGGCGTCTAGAGAAGTATTTGTACTGGAATTGGCACTTCTTGCATCGYTGTAAATGAGGTCTGCAATGTATTTGTACTTCTGTACCACATCTTCCCATATCCAAATTCCAGTTCTGGAGCTAATGTGATAATAGCTATGAAAACTTGTTTTCACCTACAGTCGTTATCTTCTTTCTTCTGTTTTCCTGGGTAGCTATACTGACATTAAGGGGATTCTTTATGCCTATACTGCAACACAATTGCCAGGAGCAGACCACATGTATAACTATAACACAGTAAAAACATTTTATTACTAATTTCTGTCATACAATGGGATCATATGGTAATTAGACAATATATCGACATCTAAGGTGGAATCCTCTATACATGCAAACTTGCTGTACAGATAACAAAATCTTTGTTTTTTTCTTTTTAACAGAGACATTATCATGCACTATACTTAAAAAAAGAGATCCTGCTAATTGGCCTATGCATTCTTTACAAAAATCTGATCTTTAGTTTTTGACTTGCTTCAAACTGCTGCTCTGATGTGTCCCTTCTAATATTGAGCCACTTCTTGCCTCACTTGAGCTGAACTTTGGGAGAAAATTGATAGACAGAAAACCTGCAATGAGTGAATGCTGTGTCAGTTAATTTCTTGAGATACAGTTGCATTACCCTAAATATGACTGCTTATCTGAACATTTAGTTGGGCAAAGACCCACTATAGTCATTACTGGTTCTGAAATATACGGAAGGTAACAAGTGAGGAACTAGAAAAATGAAAAGGCATGATTTCTARACTGATTAATTCAAGAACTAATTCATTTCACTTGTAAAAAACACATAAAATAATTGACCTCTCTCTGATGCTCATTTTATATTTATTTGAATTTATTCTTTGACTATTTTAGAATCTCATTTTATGTACGAGTATGAATGATACCGTTTTCACCTCTCAGAAAGTTTTGAGCCACTTGGCCTATGTTGAACATTGTTTGATTTCATACTGCAGGTAGTGGAACAACAGCTTCAAAAGCTTCAACAAGCATGGCCACCCTTCTTTTACGTGCTGGAGTTAGTTTTGTGACGATATGTTGAACTGCATAATCAAGCATCCATTGCTCAGCTTTTTTCCTCTCATCCATCATTTGTTGCCTTAAATCRACTTTTTCTGGTTCAGGATCAGATGACAGTGAAAGARGCTGTAGTGATTGTGACTTTAGYTCCCTGGCTTTTTCCATTGCTTTGATGGATCTCTTGAGAAGCATTAGCTTTTTTAGCTTGCTCCAGTTTTTCATCATCTGGGGATAAGGCTTGATTTTTTCTGGTGACTCTGCTATTTTGTGTTCTCGAGTGCTATCAATGTCAGGCTTAAACCCTSCTTCCATTGAAAGTCCATCTTCACTCTCAAATTTGTGCATATTTTCCTTGTTGAGACTAGTGGAACTAGGGCTGCTTTGTTTCTCAACTTCCCTTTGCCCATTTTCTGATAGCTCCTGGTCTAGAGAAGTTTCACTTGTAATTGACTGTGTATCAGAAGTGTCCTCCAAAATCTCATTGACAGCCTCTYGTACAAGTTTTACAGCRTCACTTCTGCTGAATTGACTTKGTAAATGGTTTGCTTCGTGATCTTTCTTCACCCCATCATGACTTCCATTGACAGGATCGACATGAAGACCAGAAGTATCCCTTTCTGACAAATTATTGGCATCTTCTACTTCTTCTTCTTCCCCTYCAAGTAGCTCGCTTCCAATTTTAGTTGCAACTTTTGATGCCACATGCTGATATACCATGTGCCACATTCTGATGTAATTTTGTTTGTCTAACTGGGATTGACATGACTCATTCTCCTGGTCGGGAATTTTTAAATCCATTGGTGGAAGTCCTCTATTAGCTACTCCTGGGACTTGTTGCTCCAAACTTGAATAAGCAATATGCTCCATGTTTTTGGCCGTGGTATCTGCCATGGCGTGCTGGAATATATTAATTGGTTCAGAGCCACGAACAAGATTTTCTGTGGCTTCTTGCTGAGACTCTGCATCCCCCGGCACTTCCTCAAAAGAGTTAATGATGCTGTCCAACTTCAAGCAGGGTTCAGTAGCAGACTCTGTATCATCATCCAAAGGCATATCATGACCCTTTGCCTTAGAATGTTCTTCAGGAACTGAGCTTCTTTCCCAGTCATCGGGTTTCCCCATATTATTCTCCTCACTAAGTGACTTCCTCTGTTCCATTTCAGTAGGAGATAAATCATCTTTCTTTGTGTTACTCCTATCTTCCAATTTAGGAAATGCCATCTGAATCATATGGTCTTCTTGAGGGGGAACTATTGTTTCAAATGCCTTTACAAGCAGCGATACCTTTTTCTTCTGAGTGGGAGCAAGTTCACTGACCACTTGTCGAAGTGCATAGTCAAGCATCCACTCCTCTGCTTTTCTTCTCTCATCAACAGTATGATGCCTCAAATTGACTTTTTCTGGATCAGGATCCGTCTCCAACTGCAGATGCCGTGGTTTTGAAGGGTTGAATTTTCTCACTTTTTCTAATTCTTTAACAAACCTCTGAAGAAGCATCCACTTTTTTAGGTTACTCCAGTTGCCTGGCGATTTCTTRTCAGATTTCTTCCCCAACTTTGATTGTGGCTTCTTTTCCTCCTSTCCACTTAAGGTGTCTTCAGTGTGACCTAGCGTTCTTGAATCAGCTACTGCRTTACCATCCTGGTTGTTGTTGCCATTCCCATCATGGCAGCCTTTACTAGGAGCTGTTAGAACAAGAGAATTAGAACCATCCTCATGCTAAAGAAAGTAAACATGAAGGACACAGATAAAAAAAGGAAAAACATTCTTTTGCCCACCTTCTTCTTTATGCTTTTGTGAAGTCTCCTGGTCCTCAACAATGTCGCTGGAAATTGATTGGGTTTCAGATAACTGATCCTGTACTTCCGGAAGAAGAATTTTCTCAACTGCCTCCCGCACCAGCTTGATGGCAAAAAGCTTGCGGATTTCGATATCTCGATTTGCTGTTTCCCGACTCTCAATACGCATATCTGAATGAGAAGGCTCCAGGTAAGCATCAGAACTTTCTTCTGCAGGGTRTGTTTTAGACTCTTCCACTTTCTTTTCCTYATCTGCTCCTGGAAGTGGTTGTGATGTATCTTCTGCTGCAATACCTGATGTCAAATGCTTGTGAATCAGATTCCACATGCTGATATGTTTGCCTTCGTTGAACCGGGGTTTTTGCATTTCCGAAGACAGTGGGGGTTCAGAATCCCCAGCTGGATTCTGGAGGTTAGATTCTGAATCTCCATGTRGAGTAAATTCAGCAGTAAGTACCATGTCGGGCTTCAAATTCCTGTTTGTTTCTTTCATGGTCAATCTGAGATCCTGTGAAGTATGGGAATCTGAAACTGGGGAAATCACCGTTTGGTCTCCTGTTCTTTCACCAATGTTCCTCACCATTTTGGATGGAACATTTTCACTTGGTTGGCTGTTTAAAGTGGCATCAATCTCACAACTGTTGTAAATAGAGTTATCCAGTGTTCTGATCAGCTCSGATGAATCAGTATTTGCACCATGGAGGGTAAGATTGTTTTCACGAGCACCAACACTTGATTCAGTAATTTCACCACTTTCCAGGTCTGCCCCAAAATCTGGAGAAATGGATTCATCCGCATCCATTTTCATGTTATAGCTTCCCAAACGTGTTTCTAGAATGATTCCCTTTCCTGTATAAAATGCCTTGACCGTTTCCCTATGCACAAGAGTGAGCTCCTGAATGGGAGCGTCTTTATTCGAGTACATCTCATGTTCTTTTAYGTCTTTTTTATTAGCAGCAGCAGGTTTCACTTTGGATCCAGTCACGCTACTTGGTTTCTTGCTCATCTGCAGCTTCAGTGATTGCCTCCTTTCATGTGATAAATGCTCYCTTGGAGGAGGCTCATGGCTATGTCCGTTTAGAGAACAGTGATGATATGGACAAACTTTAACAAATGAAATTCTATCAGCTTCTGTTTCTCCAGCCTGAAGCTCTACATGCTCAGGGAACCTTGAGTCTTTTATTATGGAAGAACATGTTCCTTTTTCTACATGTGAGTCCACAGACACCTGACTGGATTTGGATGAATTCCTCTTGGGTTTAAAACTAGCTTTCTTAACCAAGACTCTCACATTTCTGGTGCTAGAACTAGATGTTCTTAATGAGGTATGCAAAGATTTTCTACTAAAACAAACTGAATTGGACTCTGAAGTATTAGAACTCTTTGATCGATCATTGCTATCATAGCTAGATTCAGAATTGAAAGGACTTGCCTGGAGAAGTCCTTTTTTTSCTCCCGACCATCTTTTTGCTTCCACATAACTCGGTGATGCATCTGATACTTCTAATGAAGATGGATGTTGAGGCATTGCAGCATCGTCAGATATGCCTGGAAAAGGATGCACAACTCTGTCYGATGATCCGCAAGATGATGAAACCACTGAGTTGATGTCATCACATTCACTTYCTCCCTGATCAGAGAAAACAAGTGTTTGTATTCTTTATAGACTTTAAACAATGTTGTGATTTCTCTACTTCTCTTCCTGCAATTTGTTCAATATAAAATCACTAACTTTTTTGTACACTTGGCAAAGCATATCCGACATTTGATTACTTTGTTCCCATGGTTTCTTGTTTGYTTTGGTGTCCTAAGAGATTTATCATTTAAGTGCAGAAATTTCATTGAAAATATATAACTTGGAAATTATTTTGGGTTTCTCCAAATCCCAAGCATCAATCAGCCCTCGTGATTCACATGAAAAATGGAATCAGAACTATAAGAACTTACCTGGGGACCTTCTTTCTTTGCAGTAAAGCTACTGGTGGACCTCATATAATTGGGAGCTGAATCTGATAATGCCATTGAACTTGCTTGCTGCAGGCCTTGAGCATCAGTGGATAAATCACTAGATGGCCAATCAAATCGAGACTTTGACCTTGGCTTCGAGCTAGGTACTCTTGAGACCCTGAACGATCTCCTCTTCTTGAGTTTCTTCTTGGGCTCTGCTCCTCCTCTGTTTYTGYTATCAAGATTGTCAGAAAAGGTTGATTCAACAGCCATCGACCCTTTCTTCAATTACAACAAAACTAATAGAATCAGCTAAAGCTTTGACTTGACAACAATCCCAATCCAGAGTCCTTATATTTGGATAAGTGTCTGAGATTGATATTGTAGAGAAGGTACCAACTAGACCTATGATGATGAAAGTGGAACTTGTTAAAAATGATACAGAAATKATTCGAATTTTCGAGAAAAAAGAATAGCAGTTTCAGACTTCTAGTAATTTTCAACCGAAAACTAAAAAAACTTTGCAGTCATCAAACTAAGATTCAAAAGGTTGGTAGTGGACTGAAGTGATTGGCTGGTTATTGCAATTTATGCCAATTTGAGCAGTAAACGCAGGTTCGATTTGAATGTGGTTAAGCGGAGATATTGACTTATACAAAATAKTAGTATTCTTGACCTGGCTTTAGCTGACTTGACTCATTGATTGAGATGCCATTAGTTGAATGTTCTTTTCTTAGAGTTATGCAATTACCTTGTTGGATGGTCGGATTTTGAAGTCTCTTTTACTGTAACCAAGAAAAGATCCAATACAGTAGATCTGGTTGGCAATAGAAAATGATCAGAAAGATGCCTCATTTTGTATATCATCATCCTGTGCCGGTGATTACTGGAGAATATATGTAGAAAACGTTAAAAGGACAGCTGAGGTATACAAAAGTTTGGGCTCATGCCAGTTTCATTTGTCTTGTACGGGATTGAGCCTTGCCTAATAAGGGAGGCTAAAAAGGAACCCGGAAATTCATTATTATAGTTTAACTTTTTCAGAGTAATTTGTATTTATCTATAACTAGCGAAAGTATTTATATAAAGTCGAGTTTGATTTAAGTATAGGTTATGTGATGTGTTTTCTATAATAATAGGATTCATATAGATCGAATCTAAAGATATTTATCTGGAGGGAGTGTGTACGAAAAGATAAAACCCAAGTCGTAATGCAGTGAAGTRAAGAAATAGGAAAAATGGAAAGATTGGACTCCATCTCAAGTCTACAAATGTAACAGCTTTGTGGTTTCGCGTAGAGATGAAACTATGGCTTTTTTTCCTTTGATTCTCAACAGCTTTGGGAAGGTGACAGAGACACCACAGAAATAAATATATATCATTATAATCATATCAGTTGTCTAAGCACATTCACACTGTAAAGGATGGATGAAATGGAATGAGGTGTTCGGATTGATTCTTGTGAAGCACAAAGAAGATAGATTCTTCAAGTGATAAGAAATATATCGAAAGTTTAAGGTTGGGATTGGATTCCTGATTAGCATAAGTATGCTCTAAGATATTGTGTGATTTGCCGGATATCATTTCACTTACTTTTCGAGTGTTTGGAAAAATAAAGTATATGACTGATCCTCGAGAACGATTGATCTTGGTCTTGCACCGCACCGGCGATGTTGTTGGGACGGAATGATTGGCAGTCCCCACGCGCAGGCAGCTGAAACGCGGGACAGCTCATTGTGCCATCCCTGCAGCTCCGATTCACTGATTGCAAGAGCCGATCACCGACTCTTCTGATTCCGGACCCCACATTTGACAATTCTTGTTTGTTTATTTTCTTTTGAAGAATTCTATTCTGACTAAGATTTGATTGGCAAAGCTCCCGGATCGGAGAAATATAGAAATAGGAAATCCGACGGGCTCGTGGTGGTTCAGTAAATCGTAACTCTGCCCCTTCAGCTTTCCAGAGACAGGACAAAAATCTGGTTTATGATCTGGGAGGAGGAGTTATTYGTTGGGCTCTCTGGCCTCTGGGCTTCTGAGCTTCGGTGGAGCCCATAGCCTGGAGACTGTCAAATTGGGCCGTGACAGACTCCAAACACCGCAGTGGATTGCACCGAATGATCCGCTCAAAAGATAGTYGACCGTAACTCACAAGGCAATTGATTGCTTTCTGCATGGATACATAATTTCTGGAAAATCTTTTGGCTGTTAAAGCGATGTCGGTTTGATCTTTGTAGAAAAAATAAAAAAGAATGTTATATTTTAATAACATGATAAATCTTTCTCTATGTTATTGGACCCAAATGAAAACTTTAAAAGAATATAGAGCAATGATTATCAATTATTACTATTTTATTTGGTGAAATTGACTTCAATTATTCTTATATTGATTATCGAAAGCCTTCTAATTTAGCAATTTAAGACAAAACATTGAACATATCACATAATGAGTTGTTCATTGTCTTAAATCCAACCCTTTTTGGGTGGAAGAAACAAGATGAAATAAAAATATGTGGACTCATCCTTGGATGCCCATTTTAAGACAAAAACATTGAACATATGCACTTAACGCATTATTCATTCGATAAAATCRTACATTATCTTGAATTCAACTAAAAAAATAGATKGRAAAAAATGAAAATAAAACATGTGGATTCTCTTCCCTTGTTCTTSGAAGCCCATCTTAAGACAAACCATTGAATATCTACATAATGTATATTCATTCGATAAAATCGTGTATTGTCTTATGAAAATAATGAAAAAAAGAAGACCAAAGAAACACATGTGGAMCCTCTTGTCTTTTGCTTGGTAACCCATCCTTACACAAGACATTGAACATATGCACAATGCATAATTATTCGATAAAATCGTGCATTGTCTCAAATCCAATTATACGATATAAAAGAAGACTAAAGAAAAATATGTGGACTCTCTTCCCTTGTCCTGGGAATGTCCATTCCAAGACAAAACATTTAATATATGCACAAAATACACAATTTATTCATTAAAATCGTGCATTCTCTTAAWTCCAACTATACRAGAAGAAAGAAGACGAAGAAAAAATATGTGGACTCTCTTCCCTTCTCCTTGGAAGTCCATTTCAAGACAAAACATTGAACACATACACGAAATACACGATTCATTCATTATAATCGTAAATCATCTTGAATCCAACCCCAGAAGATTGAAGAAATAAGACAAAGGAGTAAAGAAAACTCTATTCCCTTGTCCTTGAAAACCCATCCCAAGAGCAAACATCTAAGATATGCAAAACGCATTCCTCTAGAAGCGACAAAGTACGGCTCAAGAATATCAAAACAAAACTTTCCATTCAATGGATTGGATTTTCTTGTAAGCTTAAACTTACTTACCATCCCTTTCTAAATAGATAATTCACTTCCACAAGCAATTAACTTACCGATCCCACAAGAATTCAACGGTCATACTAAGAGAACACGTTTTTCCAAATTTCAAGAAACGTGTAGATATATAATTTCATTTTAACTTAATATTTCACTTATTAAATATCTCACATCATTAATAAATAAGTGCATAAGAGTTCGGAGGTACTGACTTGTTTCCTTTCCATAATAAGTTCATGTCACCAAAGTGTAATATTTGCTAATCTTTTGCAAATGCTAACTTGATCCTCAAATTATATACTCGTATCAATTGAACCTTAAGGAATAATTTTTCCATATTRACCCTTTGATSTTTAAAATTTGTTTCGACGTAGATTTTTGAATATATATTAATAAAGTAAAAGTCAAAACATTACACGTGTTAATCCAGTTTGTACTTTCAAATTCGTTTACAAGAGGAATACTGAAATAAATAAAAATTCAAGAGTATCTGAAATAGGAAGGGGTAACTTTGTAAAAGGGCTGAATTGATAGAAATCCTATATTTAGAGGGCTAAATTGGAATTTAACCTCAATTTTTACAAACAGAAAACGTCATAAAAATCGATTATCACGTGTAAAACTTTACCTCGTAAATAAACGCACGTGAGAGGAAAAGAACAAAAGAGAAAATGGCGTCAGCCTTATCCTTYTTTCGCTTTCTCTATTCCACATTTGAAAAYGGAASTGTATATATATGAAYGATATGGAAGTGTCTGTGATTCAAATGCATATCCATTGCTGATTCAACTGATCGTCACCRTAACGGTGAGACCGTATCGTTATCGCTATCGTTATCTGATCCAATCTTCAGTCTTTGCGATTCCCAATGTCCCATAAATTCATCCATCAATTTGTTTGTAATACTATATTATTTTCCTCAATCTTATGAGTTGTGGTGTCGATTTCATTGGACGTTTTATTCTTTCTCTTTGCTTGGCTTTCACTAATACATCTCTTCAATATTATAGCTCTATATTTGTTTTCTCTTCCCTGTTATTCTCCGGGAAAATCTGTTCATTCTTGTTTTTTAGGTGAAATTCTTTCAACTTTTTATTCTCGAGCTATTTTGTTGAGGAATTTTCAGTTGATTAGGGGATCCTTTTGGACGTTCAGTGAAGGGCTCTTCGCAAGCTTGAATCTTGAGGATTCTTTTCCGAGATTCTCTGTATTTTTCCCGGGGAATTTTTAGTTTCTGGGTTTATTATTAAAAAGATTTAGTATTGAAGGCGGTGCTTTGAAGAGCCTTTGGGCGGCTGATCATATACTATTAGATGAATTTGAAGCTTAACTGAATTTCCTCAAATTCATATCCCAAGAGGTTGGAATCTTTTCCCTGACTTCTTTCATTCTGCAAAGTTATTGAATTGATTCAGTTCCACGGACCTTTGGATAATCGAATTCTTGATTCTGATTGTTTTCCCTTTGGATTTTGGCTATCATTTTCAGTTCTCTCTCTCTCKYTCTCTTAGTTTTTATTGATTAGCAGAAAGAGAACTCTCTGTTGTTGGAAATTTAGTTCRTTAGTGTAAAGAAACCCAACTTGATCSMCTATTTACAGCCCAAATTTTCATTCTAAGGAATATAAATTCTACCTGAKCAGCTAAACTTGATAGAACAAGAAACCCCTGGAATCTACTCCTTTCCTCGTAAGATATGGATATCAGCAATGAGGCAAGTGTTGATCCTTTCTCAATTGGCCCCTCATCTATTTTGGGCCGGACAATTGCTTTCAGAGTCCTATTTTGCAMGTCAATTTCACATTTTAGGCATCAAGTTTTTCATATGTTGTTGTACTRCTTGTATAAAGTAAAAGATGGTTTCAGCAACTACTTGACACCCTTGATCTCATGGCTTCATCCACGAAACCCACAGGGAATATTAGTATTGGTGACACTAATCGCTTTCTCTTTGAAGCGATATACTAACTTGAAAATAAGGGCTGAAATGGCCTATAGGAGGAAGTTTTGGAGGAATATGATGAGGACTGCCTTGACCTATGAAGAATGGGCTCATGCTGCTAAGATGCTGGATAAAGAGACCCAAAGAATGAATGAGGGTGATCTTTATGATGAAGAACTTGTGAGGAATAAACTCCAAGAACTTCGGCAACGCCGCCAAGAGGGCTCTCTTAGGGACATTATATTTTGTATGCGAGCAGACCTTGTTAGAAATCTCGGAAACATGTGTAATCCAGAACTCCACAAGGGGAGGCTTCATGTTCCCAGACTCATTAAAGAATATATAGATGAAGTGTCAACTCAATTGAGGATGGTTTGTGATTCTGATTCACAGGAGCTTCTGCTGGAGGAGAAGCTTGCTTTCATGCATGAGACGAGGCATGCCTTTGGCAGGACAGCATTGCTTCTAAGTGGGGGTGCTTCTCTTGGAGCTTTCCATATTGGTGTGGTGAAGACATTGGTAGAGCACAAGGTTTTGCCACGAATAATAGCTGGATCCAGTGTTGGATCCATAATGTGCTCGGTTGTTGCTACAAGATCATGGCCTGAACTGCAAAGTTTTTTTGAGGATTCTTGGCATTCTTTGCAATTTTTTGACCAAATGGGTGGGATATTTACGGTTTTTAAAAGAGTCATGAACCAGGGTGCAGTTCATGACATCAGACAGTTGCAGATGATGTTAAGACTTCTTACCAACAATTTAACTTTTCAGGAGGCCTATGATATGACTGGCCGAATTCTRGGGATTACTGTTTGCTCTCCGAGGAAGCATGAACCTCCTAGGTGCCTCAACTACTTGACTTCACCCCATGTTGTCATATGGAGTGCCGTCACTGCTTCTTGCGCTTTTCCTGGGCTTTTTGAAGCTCAAGAGCTAATGGCAAAAGATAGRAATGGAGAAATTGTTCCTTATCATCCACCATTTCATTTGGGACCTGAAGAAGGTTCTGCTACATATACCCGTCGATGGAGAGATGGTAGTTTGGAGGTTGATTTACCCATGATGCAATTGAAGGAGCTCTTTAATGTTAATCATTTCATTGTCAGTCAAGCAAATCCTCATATTGCACCACTGCTGAGGCTGAAGGAATTTGTCAGAGCATATGGAGGCAATTTTGCTGCGAAGGTACGCTTTTATGGAYTTAAACAGTTGCATTAGATTTTTTCTGATAGGAAATATGCTGCTTTGGAAATTCTTTGTTTCTCTGTTGCTATTAGCATGATAAAGTTGCATGTTTAAAGGCCTACAATGGGCAGAACACCCAGTGTCTAATGAGGGAGAGATTTTGTCCATTTAGAAGGAAAAAAGGAATGAAAGAATGTCATTTTAGGTGCCTTTAGGCGAGAGATTTTTGTTTGGGCTTACTAATTAATTGGCTTATGGATATTATGTATGAAACTCAAAATTGCGGACAAATTGGCAAGATTGTTGTATTATTTCATTGTAACTCAAGGGAAAGTTTAAATGTCTGAATATGATCTTAGAGCTGCATTTAGTTGTYGTTCCCTTTTCCTGTTTTYTGATTGTTAMATAAAGGCTGATCAAATATGGCTAACAGCTGATTTATCTTGCCCTAATAACTAATACAACTTTTCTCGTTGCATCTGAAATTAGTCAGAATATGAAATTTAAGGATGGGTGGTTTCTGATTGTGCTTGTCTTTTATATTCGTGATGATGTAAGGAAAATTCTACTGCATTGTCTGATGGTTGAACTATTTATGACTCTGTAGCTTGCTCACCTGGCCGAGATGGAGGTGAAACATAGATGTAATCAGATACTAGAACTGGGTTTTCCATTGGGTGGAATAGCCAAGCTGTTCGCTCAGGACTGGGAGGGTGATGTGACTGTTGTAATGCCAGCAACTCTGGCTCAGGTACATTCAAGAGATCTTTTCTACTTGTCTGGCTTTGGTTTTTTCTTTTATGAAATTTTTATTTGATGATTGAATGTATAWAATTCATTTTCACTAATCTTTGTGTAGGGAACTATCAAATTCTTCTTTAGTTTTCTTTTCCCAACTGCAGATTTCCATTAAACTTGATGATTTAACTGTTTCTGTAATTCTGTGTGTTGTTTCAGTATTCAAAAATTWTACAGAACCCCTCTCATTCAGAGCTTCAGAAGGCAGCAAACCAGGGCAGGAGATGCAGCTGGGAGAAGCTGTCAGCAATAAAAGCAAACTGTGGGATTGAGCTTGCACTAGACGAATGTGTTGGTATACTCAACCACATGCGCAGGCTGAAAAGAAGTGCAGAAAGAGCAGCTGCTGCTTCTCATGGCTTGCCCAGCACTGTCAGATTTAATGCCTCTAAAAGAATTCCTTCTTGGAACTGTATTGCACGAGAGAACTCTACAGGATCCCTTGAGGAAGATCTCCTTGCTGATGTMGCTTCATCACTCCATCATGGAGGTGGTTCCTCTACGGGACAATCTACTCGAAATTGGCGCAACTACCGAAACATGCATGAGGGAAGTGACAGCGAATCTGAGAGTGTCGATCATAATTCATGGACCAGATCTGGTGGTCCATTGATGAGGACAACCTCAGCTGACAAGTTTATCGACTTTGTCCAGAATTTGGATATTGATTCCAGACTGAACAAGGGAACTGTAGTTCAGCCTAACAATGCTGCAATCCAGATGATGGTTGGCAGAGACACATTGTATCAGGGCTCAAGAGTAACGACTCCAGACAGAAATTCAGATACTGAATTTGATCAAAGAGACTCAAGTATCAGAAGCCCTTCTATTGGTTCAAGCATTTTGATAGCTGAAGGTGATCTGCTGCAGCCTGAAAGGATCCACAATGGGATTGTGTTCAATGTTGTAAAAAAAGAAGTCTTGACACCTTCAAATAGGAGTCAGGATTCCAACCATAGTTCTCCGCATGCTTCAGAAGTTGCAGAATGCGTGCAACTTGAATGTCCTGAGAGAGATCCGGATGCTACCTCAACATCTGAAGAGAGTGACAATGATGCAACATCAGAACATGATCTAGACAAAGATGCTGAAGGTGGTCGTGACCAAGATAATGACCCTAGTGTAGATGATGGTAGCAATTAGTATGGGAGTTGGTTGAGACGGAGGATCACTCACTTTCGCGACTTTTACAGGTTATTGGTGCTGGAGTTTACGGATTTATATGGAGGAACCTTACTTCGGCTGATGTAATAGATCTACAGACGATAATGAGCATTATGCCAGAATCCTTAGATTGTAAATATAAGCTGTAAAGTCGTTACCAGTCGAAGCTCCAACACATGTTTGCAGTACTGGACTGCTTCTTTTTGTGCAAGAAAATTTGAACATGCACTTTTCCACTATCAGAACTATGTTCGAATTGATCAGTCTGGATCTCGAACTAGCGTTGTGCATCATACAGAGATATGTTGGGCCTTTGAAGTTTGAGGGGCATAAATCTGAGGGAAGTCTACYGSGATAATTTGATTAGATTCSACATATAACTGCAATCATGTATGGGCCTCCATTGATTTACTGGACTATACCAATCAGTTGTTCATCTGCAAAATCTTCACTGTGTTGGYCTTCTATCACAGTTCCTTCATCTATTTTAGGTTCTGCAGAATTTTTCTTGATACTATGGTGTAGTGACAATTGATAAGTCCCTTTTCCTCAGTACAAATAATTGATGAGTATACATGTCCTTTTCCCAAATGAAAAGTTGCATGTGGTTATTGTCTACTCTGCTACTACGTTCCAGCTAAGAAGGCATCTCTGAGTACCGAATGTGTAGGAAGTTTCCATACAAAAAGCCAGCAGATAGAGGTGAGGCATTTTGGCATATCTGCAGAAAAGATGCGTTCAGCCTTCAGTTGAATTTCCACGAAAAGTTGCAGCAAAATGCCAAACATATTACTTGTCTGGCKTCAAACACATTGGCATGCCTGCCGGCTGATAAGCTTCAATAGCCGCAGTTTTGAGTACACAAAACAGGATAATGAAGCAAAGTTTCTGTGATTACGAATTAATTCGCGAGTGATGTACTAAAGACGTAGTATTTACATATGGTCCTGGCTAACACGGTGAGCAGGGGAGAACATGAATTGAATGAAGCACCAAATGCCAAAAGGAATGGATACAAAAGAGTCAAATATCAAAGTTTTTGTTTCTCTTTTTCTAATCGTTCTTCACGTTAGTGGTCCAGAACCACATTGCCATGTCCGTTGTTGCCAGTATACTAGTAAGCTCATCTCGGCATTGCCCGTCTCTTAGTGCGCCTATGTCTTTGTCGTCCAAGTGTTGGCCCCAGTCCACTTTTGAACACCCCGTGTCTCAAAAGCTTTTTCTCTCTTTTCATTTTGATTAAGTTTTTAGAAGATATGGGTTACAAAGCACACGATAAATAGACTGTTGAATAAAAAAGATGTTTTATTTTAGAAGATAGCACTTCTCTTATTCTAAATCCTATAAGAAGGAATAGTAAATAAGTATGTGTTTGATCATTGAATTCGATAGTTACAGGTGACAAGACAAGTTTTAAGAATTGGGATATTGATATATCTTTCAAGAACTTCATTTGGAGTGTTTTTGATGAAATAGAAAGGTGGAGATTGGCATGATCAAATGGCAACTTTCTAATTACTTGAAAGGCTAATCTGAAACTACCCCAAACGTAGTTTTCTAATCCCTCTATCCCTAGTGGTAGTATCTAACTTTTGAGATGCTTATGAATGTATGCGATTCTCGTTTTGGGTTTGTGATCGGACAGAATTCGACACAAGCTTTTAGGGTTACGAGTATCAGCCAGGCCGTGTTGTTTTCCCTGTATACTTTGCTGGCTTGCCCTGTTGATTATATATGGTGTGGAGGGTGAGAATATCAAAAAGGGTAGAGAAGCCAACTTCTTGATTCTTGGATTAGAAAAGAAAGTGCTATATGTGCCAGAAGTCGTCGCTGCGTAAGATTACATGGAAATTTCGCCCCGATTAAAAGTAAGTTTGCATCGTGCGAAAGTTGTCTTTCTTTCTTCAATAGTGACTAAAGCCCTGCATTTGCCACCAAGGCCGCACTCTCAAGAAAATAGTGCAGCATCTTCCTGTCTGTCTTTTTCCTTTTAACCGTTTTTTTTTTTCCAGTAATTTCCCAAACAAAACATGAAGATGAAAAGAAATCAAGAAAATAAGATATCTACGTACTGGGTTATGGGAGGAATCAGCGTAATATATCATTGGCGAAAGAAAAGATTAAGCAAAATCCATTACAGCAGATTATGGTTCTAAGGAATCCTCCAATTTCTTCCTTTTTCTGGCTTTACTCAATTGATTGAAATTTCTTCCTTTTTCTGTTACTCAATGATTGAAAATGGTCGACGAGTCAAAGCTACATTATTCCTCTTGTTGATACTCATCGATATTGCTCCCCCTGCCTCTTATATCATCGTTCCACCGATTCTAATCACAATTTTTTGCATTTTTTAACTACTACTTTTACATTTCTTAAATGGACATCTTATAGAAGCTATTATAGAGTATGCCTGCATGCATGATCATCAAGTAAAAAGAAAGATAAAGGAAGAGGAAGAAGAGACAAGGCAGGAATGGGGAGTTTCGAGGACTCAGTTACCGCGTGCCATGAAAAGTGAGTGCGTCCATAGCTTTAAGCTTGATGACTGAAATCAATCATGGAAGCAAGCACCAATCTATCCAGCTTTGTTTGTCTTCTCAGCCCTCGAGATTATCAGATGGCAACTATCATTATCAGCCCCAAGCCGCTGTTTTGGATCCGCACACAAGAATCATAATGAGATGAAGAGAAGGGACACCGCAGCYGGTTCTCTCCAATATGTTCCTCTACTTTAGGAGAACATTGATGCGGTGACCCCTACTCCCAGGCAATGGTTTTGAGACAGCTCACAGTATAGATTTGTCGCTTTTCTTTTTCTTTTTCTTTTATCATGATTCACCATTTCACTTATCTAATTCGATTTAAAAATTACATATAAAAATATTTATTAATCGCTCAATTAAATCTTTATTTGCTTAAAATTACTAGAGTGTCCCCATCAAATGCAGCGCATAGTTAAAGATCAATATTCTTATCATTTTGGATCAGATGTCAAATCTAGATAAGTATTGTCCCATTAAGATTCATCGCCTCCTTTTTATTTTTTTTCTGGAAAATAGTAATTAAAAAGGAAAAAGAAAAAGAAAAAACTCAAGATAGTCATGATATAGGAGGGTTGTCATTATTAATTCTTCATAGATCAAATTTATTATCTTTAAATTCTTTTTAAATAAATTTCCGAACTCATTGGACCAAAGAGAAAAAAGAATTAAATAAAGGTCGATCTTTTTTATTTTTTAATTTTCTTTTGTTAGAGTTTCGCTTTTGTAAGATAAGATTGAATTAAAGATGTGATAATTCATTGAGTCTTTCGGAAGGAATTTATTTATTTCATTTTCAAAATTATGTCATAACGAGATTGTTTTTATTAAAGTTTTATCACGTTATACATTAAGACATAATTAATTAATATAATTTTTCAAAGTCAACTAAATCTTTTTATAATATGATTTAAATAAAGAAAAATATATAATTTTAATAACATTTATTGTTTGGCGAATCTCATACACACATATAGCAATAAAATCAAAGGATGCCTAAACGAGACAATTTGGTCCATTTCTTGCTCCACTTAAAAGACAAGACAATCATAAAAGTTGGAGGACTTTTCCAAGTCTTTAGCAAAAGCTCACGTTTCCAACTTTTCCCACCATTGGATGCTACACACCAGAATAATTGATGGTCTTTAGTTAATATCTTCCTTCTTTTTTACTTATTGCAGGATGATTACGTTACTTAGGGKAAAGAAATTATKAAAATTAATGAATCATTAAAATAATTTTATATTAATCTTATTTAAAAACTCTATATTAACTCCATCTTCAGGTCAAATTCAAAAAGTTAAATATTAAACACAACTTTATTTCTYGTCTTTTTCCGTGATAAATGCATTATGTTTCATAAAAAGATATAATTAATTTTTTATTATTTCAAATTTGGATGGAAAAATATATCACAAAATATTAATTAATTACTCTATTTTATATATAACTTAGTACGAGCTTCAGATTCTTTAGTATAACTTCTTATCTCACCTTCATGCGAAACTCAATTARAGCCCTGTATGTGCATAATTCATAACTATTAGACACATCGAATTCTTATTAATAATGTTAAAGCTTTCAAATGTATTACGATAATAATATATATATATATTGAATTTGGTTAACTACTATATATTATTTAATATTTTCATAAAGTTGACATGAGCACTTAATAGGTAAAACCCCAAGTTAAGAAATCCTCAACGTAAAAGTTATATCCTTCACTTTATTTTAAATTCGAAAATAAAATAAATTATTGATTTTT
>MEJB01000007.1:3920933-3999829 GCA_001752375.1 Rhazya stricta | reverse complement strand
GAAATATTAAAATCCATTTATTAAGTATTATATAAGTGAGATAATTAAAAGGAGGTTAATTTAGTTTTTTATTTATGAATTTGATATATTTACGAGATTTTTAGTAAGTATAAAATAATATTAAATGATAAATAATAAAAGAACAGGAGTAAGAGGGAAGTGAAAACACAAACAACCTTATTCATGTACCCATAAATTGGTTCATTTTCATTTCCTCACATGCAGGCATGTGCTAYAGTTGTTCTGGTTAAATAGATACCTAAGAAGCTATGAATAGGAGATTAATTTGACCAAGCTCTAAGTTCAAGAGACTTTAGAATATATATTTTATATATTTTTATTCCATTTTAATGCTTCTTGTCATATGATACAATAATTCAATACAATTAGCTAGTGAAGAGAATGTAAACCAGAATGTCTATGTTTTTTTGTTTAATTAATTATTTTATTATTTAATTATAAATGAATATCTTAACTTTTAAGTCACTATGTTAATTAATATCTTTATTTCTTAAAGATGTGACGATTYCTCTTCCATAAGTTTGGTTTAATTAATACCACCCAACACTCAAATATTTCCTCTTAAACCAAGAAAAAACATAGCAGAAAATATTTGAAGATTAAAATGATATTATAAAATTAATAAATGAATTATTAAGCTGGCAGATTCGATCTCCATATGAGGACGTGTCATCTGAAATAAATAATAATTTTAAAAAAGTATATTCTGGGTAATTTCCTTGAGAACCATAAATCCAATAATTAAATGTAAGGAGCCCTGTTTGTTTTTGTTTAATTTCTATGTCGGCCGTAGAAGGAAGACGAGTCCCAGAATTTGGGCTCTTTGGCATCAAGTGATGCTTAGCCAAACCTTGGATTTCTCATTTGGTCTGGAAATTGAAGGGAACGTGACTTCCACCTTCGTGAATTGATCTCTAGTAGTAACGGAAAACAACAAATCCTGTTTGGATTTACACAAAAATGGTTTTGAAGTTTGGCATTTTAAAATAGAGTTTTCGCGACTTCCCAAACTGGTCTCGCTCCGAGCGCAGTGCTTCTGTTGAAAGGCGGTTGTTCCGAGGTGTGCTGTCCTGTCGCTTGGCTTGGTGGGATTTCACCTTCTATGAAACTTCTTTTCTCGATCTTCAGCTTGTGATGATATCTTGCAATATATATATATATTAAATAAAATATTAAAAGAGTTAAATATTTAAACATCGTGTCAAGAATTAAATAATATTAAAAAATATTTTATCATAAAAAAAAACTTTAAAAAGATCGAGCTAATGTATATAATAGGATTGATTTGTGAAATTGAGGTCCTATATGATAAAATTAATATCTTAAAAATAATTAAAATTTTAAATGTTAAATATTTATCCAGAAATCATCAATTTAAATATTAAATTTAATAATTTTTATTTTACAATATCATGAAATATTAAATCAGAATAGTATTATCTAGAATTTATATAAGGCATATTAATAAGAAAATTTATATTTATTAAATTTCTTTAATTCAATAAACTCTTAATTTGAAAAATTAAATTATCAAATTTGAATAAAATGAGTGACTTAATACTCTTATCCCTTAAAGAGATGAGTGAAACCTTCTAATTAATTTTTTTTTAATCAAATTGGGTCTAAAATTGGTAAAGTTCTGACCCCTAAAGTAAGATTACAAGCAAGTACTTTCTAGAATCATGGGCCGTGCTGATATTTTTTTTAATTTATTATTTTTTCCTGAAATATGGCTAGTGCAATTTGAAGGCCCAGTAAGCCACTAGTAGTTGATTGTAATTTCTTTACTATTTAATGTAAAAGCAAAATTGGCATGCTGCCCGAGTTGGAGGAGGACCAATTCGATATCAAGAAATTGTGGATGAAATTAAAAAATTAAAATCATTGACAATGGCAATATATATATATATACCTCCACCGATTCAACTACTATTTTGGTAAATGCCGGAAATCCAAATTTGTCAGCTTTGGAAAATTTCTAACCCCCCAAAGGACTTTAACATAAGGAAGTCAAAATTTTCATTATAGAAAAATCCATGTCTAGCTCTTGAATCTTGATGGCTTTCTTATACTTGATTGAGATGGAAACATATGTTTGTGTTAATTTCATACTTAGGGTCAATCACAAGATTAAGAATCGACAATAAGGAATATTCATCAAGTGAATTAAATCCCTTATTATTTTAATATGTTCTTCTAACATTTTTAAAATCATTAGTTTCTATAATTCGTCGACTAAACATTTATATGAACAATAACTTTCTTTATATGATCGATCGAACTCAAAACTTTCTTCTCGTGATATTTTGATGAGAGTCAAACTCGCAAATTAAAGATTTAACGTAATCTTTACCTTTTAATTTTTGTCATATGATCATGTAATGAAGGACTTACAAAGGATGTCTTGTTAGTCATAACAATTGTGTAAATGTTAGTAGGAAGCATCAAGTACACTATCTTCCTTTGGSCCCTTAAAAAAGGTTTAATGAGGGATAGTGGGAACCCAAGAGTCTTCTGAAAATCCATATTATCGGTTTATGTAGCAGATTGTTGAGGCCCAATAAAACGTCCAAAGCCCATTGAATTTTATTATCTTCCACGCCCAAGAGCGTTAACCCGCTTCGTCTTCACATCTGCTTCTCAGACCACATCGTTTCAACGGCACTGGAGGATTTTTACTTTGAGGTTAGTAAAACCCTAGAACCTACCTCTTTTTTTTTTTTTTTTTTTTCAATTTTTGTGATTTGCAGAATAACTTAGGAATAGATTAGAGGAAATTTGTGATAACTAGTAAATCCTTCGAAAATGTCGTCGCTGAGGAATGCCCTCCCTCGAAGAGCTCACAAAGAACGAGCCCAGCCGTATGTAACTTTATTCGATTCTATGTTTTGTTTCTCAATTATATATATGTTATATTTTCGTCAAAAAATACTTCTTTCTATATGTTTAATGGTCTAATTTGGTGAACTGATTATGTTATATTTTGGAAAAAAAAAATGTAGGCAAGCTAGAAGAAAATTTGGGCTCCTTGAAAAGCACAAGGACTATGTCGTTCGTGCAAAGGCTTACCACAAAAAGGAGCAGGCTTTGCAGGTAATTTATGCGTATATATTTGGTGTTTGATTGTCTATGCATTCTGTGCTGGTTGTTAATGTTGATTTATTGTAACAGAAACTCAAGGAAAAAGCTGCATTTAGGAACCCTGATGAATTCTACTTTAAGATGGTGAAAACAAAAACTGTTGATGGAGTACATAAGCTTGAGTAAGATATGACTGAGTATTATAAAATGTTCTTAAGCTTCGCTTCTTTGATTCTTTCTAGATCTTTTGTCTTGAAATTTAACTTGTCAACTTTTGTTTAAAGGAGCGAGGCAAATAAGTATACTCCAGAAGAGCTCATGTT
Source organism: Rhazya stricta (assembly GCA_001752375.1). NCBI lineage: Eukaryota > Viridiplantae > Streptophyta > Magnoliopsida > Gentianales > Apocynaceae > Rhazya > Rhazya stricta. Next base: position 3,996,404 of record MEJB01000007.1, on the reverse strand, counting down.
AATGAAATCTCAAGATATGTCATATATTCTACAGAAACTTCAAAGTGAGAAAAAGGTGAAACACTACAAATTAAACTGTTGTCCTTGATAAAGCTGAGTTGCATGTATTTCCATTGTGAAGTTAGTGTTCTTGGTGCAGAAAATTGAAAGGCTCACTGCTGTGCTACACTTTCTCAATGAACGGCCATCAAAAGGACATGTGTACTATGCTGAGGACAGGTTGATACTGAGAACTCTGTTGTGCTTGAAAACAGATATCATGTAATGTAGAAGTCATTACTCGAGCCAAAATGCCAGTGTCTTCTATCATCTCTTAGAGTAGTACCATCTTTGAACCAAAATTGGTTATGGTTTAACTGAGATTTCTGCAAGGGAAGTCCCTTCTGTTTCTCCTACCAAGTTTAAATCAAAAAAGAAAAGGGAAATTAGAGAACAATGGTAAAGAGAAAGTGCATCAGTCACTCATCAGATATTTGATTATATGTTTTTGTCTTCTCAAGTGTGGTCRTACAAACTCCCATTCATTTCTTCTCTATATTTCGTTTCGGTAATACATGGGATAGTAATGTATATGCAACGCGCGCCATGAACTATAACTTTATGGGATGCTGGATGCAACTGTTGCTTAGTTTAGTATATTGTGATGGCAGCTAGTGGTACAGTCAGTGTGATGTTTTTATATTGTGATGATAATTCTAAACCTTCTTTGCCCTTTTAAGCTGCACCTACCTATCTTTTTGCTCTTCTTTCTGTCATAGGGAAGAGGCAAAGGAGCTGCAGTTGAGATCATCAGAACGTATATRTCATGAGGACTTGCCTGAAGATATGAAGCGGTACTTTTAGTTGGTATTTTGAGATTAATTTAAAGAACTTCATCATCAAGAGTCATCTGCTTTCTACATGTGGATTTATTTGCTTGCACTACTTTTGGTATTAATGCAGTTTGGGTTTGATAGATTTATAGTACCTYRGAGTACCTGGACTTGTCAATATTCTTTMAAGTGAATTAGATGCAGAAACAATTTTGATTACTACTATTTYGATTTAAAGCCATTCATCATACCAGTTAAGGTATTCAACTATTGTAGATCTTGTTGGATGAGCTGGTCCTATCCTAGAGAGATTCAGTATGTCTCTTTAGGGTTCCTTGCAGCTTTCAGGTTGCAATAATCTACTTTCCAGTCACTTCCTCAGTTATTTTCTGTTTCCTTTGTTGAGATAATTTAATAATTATTTCATTTTGGGTAAGTTGAAGATAATTTTACTGCAAGAACTTAGGAGACATCTCTTTACTGAAGCTAGTAAAACTCTATAGCTGGCGTAACTGCTATCTGCAAGAGTCATAAGTACTTTTGGGTTGCTGACCTTGTCAACAAAGTAATTTGGAGCATATTATAGGGGATTGGAGTGTGCGGTGTTTCTGCTTGATTATTTGTTGGCATTCATGTCATTTTGTATCTTGCATATGAACAAAGTGATAAATGATAGTGAACCAGGTCAAATATAGTGAGATTTAAATACTGCGTTCAGGTGTCAAAACGCACTATAGTTGAATTTGCTGAGGGGTTCCATTTCTGTCTGCATTTGTATCAACTACACTTATGAGAACAGTTGTGGGTTGGTGAGTATAATGGTGGTTTGATTGCTTAATTATTTTTTCTAAAGGGGCTTTTATTGGTAATTCTCAGATACTGTAGTTTGACTTCATTTGAAATGGGACAAATTCTGGTTATTCTTGCGGTCATCAGTCCAAGATTGATTTCTTGTTAGACCTGATTGTTTCTGCATGTTAAGTAATTTGAGCAATCTTTTTGTCTTCTCTATGTGCATTTTAAGCTTCGTGTATTGCAGGAAAACTGCTGCTTCCTATAAGGAGCTGGAGGCAAGAAAAAGCAGAGTGAATGACTTGGAGAAACTATACATGGATATGGCTTTGCAAAAAGAACTACAGGTTTGATATTCATTCACCTCACTTCCCTTTTTCTTCAATTTTTGCTGTTACTTTTTACRCTGGAACTATAAAATGAATACTTGCTTCCTTGGGGGCAGAAAAAGGGGAGGAAGCGCAGACTTCGTGAAGATGAGATTTCCTGCCCAACCAGCAAACCAGTGTACAAGTGGTGGTCAGAACGACGGAGGTGAAGAGGCTTTCGTCTTCCCTGGGCTTCAGGGAAGTTCATGCATAGGTATATCAAGGAATGATGATATTATCACTCTGGTAGATAGCAGCTGCATACTGACATGGTGCTGAGTATTAGCTCTTTGGAATGAAGAATCCCCATCCTTATGATGGATCAGCAATTTTGATGGATGCTATTTGTTGTAGCAAGCGGGAACAGTCTCTTAGCTACAGGTTTTAGATTCAAACGATTAGACTGAGTGGACAAATGGACATGTATTCGGAGTACTGGAAGTCTATGTCAARAAAGTTTTGTGTAGAAAATTTAAGTTGTATCAGGCAATTGATTGATCTTTCAATTAGCTACTGCTTTGTCCCTGAAGAATCTTATATTAGGACTGCACTTGAAGGGAAAGAATGGAAACATTCTCATGGTAAATCTATCTTGTTTTGGTATTCAAGAACATGTAACAATAGTCATTTGTGTCTACGTATGATCATTGATAGCTGAACACTTGGTGAAAATAAATTAATCTAATAATTGGTGGAACAATTTTACCTTTTTTTCCGGTAGAAATTAATGTTGAGATCACAACATTAAACTTGTATAATGTGGAAAATTTTCGGCAGATGAGCCATYTGAGAGTCGTTTATTCATTTTTTCTATATTTTTGTTTTGGCATATATCAGCAAACAAAATGATGAACCTCTCTGGGATCTGCAAAAGTTGATTCTCTCCTTCCCAACCCAAAAACAAGTGAGTTTAAGGTGTAACAAGCAAAAAATTAGTTCACAAAGTTCCAGTAGCATTACAAAATATAAAACAAAGWATTACATGGAATTATGGCAAAACAAATAGGACGGGAGAGCCTGCCAGACAGCCACCTGACCATCCGAGCCTAGAGAACAGTTCTTGTTCGAGTAAGGTCGTACCCAAGGTCTTCGGGACTAGACTAGATAAAAGGCTTGCTGGGGATCCGATGTTGGAGTCTGCGCATGGGAACTGACCATTGCTAAAATGCTTGCTTTCWAAAGGCATCCATCACCGAATATATGGCATATTTGATGCTTTTGGACTCATAAAACGTACTCCAATTCTACAATCATCAGCCGAAGTTCATATTCGAACTCACTTTGTTCAAGATATTTGCTGGAAATCTCCAAAGATCATTCAAGATACGTCGTCTCTGTTTCAATGGAGCTTTTCCCTTCAATTTATCTTCTCTCTCAAGCACCCGAAATTCCTACTACTGTGTTTCAAATCACCGATATTCTGTATTATCATTTTTCACCCATTACATAAATTGCCACCTCTATCACCACTTCACAAGTCTCATTCCTTCAATCTTTGATTGCTGCAAAGACATTAAAACTCTTAGAGGAATCCATGCTTCCCTGATAGTCTCGGATGCGATTAATAACGACAAAACTTCCAACGGACTTGCAAAAAAATTGATATCCTTGTATGCAAAATTCGATGGCTGTAATAGCTCATTTGCAGTGCTAAAGTCTATGAAGAAACCCAWTACGTTTCTTTGGAATTTATCTATCAAGGCCCAAGTTATTTCAGGGGATATACAATCTGCATTTTACCTTTACAAGCAAATGAGAGAAATGGGTGTGGAACATGATAGCTTTACATTCCCTATTGTAAACCAAGCTTCCTTACGGAGTCCCGAGATTTTTTGGTTCGGGAAAATCATTCACGGCTTGGCTTTTCGAATGGGGTTCGCTTCAGATGTTTACTTCTGCAATACAATGATAGACACTTACGTCAAAGGTCGATCTTTTGGAGACGCTTGCAAGTTGTTCAGGGAAATGCCTTATAGAGACATGGTGTCTTGGACTTCAACGATTTCAAGTTATGTCTTTGAAGGGAATGTTACTGGAGCTTTCAGATTGTTCAGCGAAATGCGAAATGAAGTAGAACCCAATGCAGTGACAATGCTAGTCATGTTGCAAGCGTGCCCAGGTGCATCTGAAGCAAAACAACTTCATAGTTATTTTATAAAAAGTGGATGGCTCATTGATCGTTCTGTAGGAAATTCAATGTTGAAAACCTATACTGATCTGAGGGCTGTCGCTGATGCTGAAATTCTTTTTGGACAAATGGATACAAGAGACATTGTTTCGTGGAACATAATGTTGTCCTTGTACTCTACAAGAGGAGAAAGTTTTACGATGACCGACTGTTTTTGTGAAATGCGGGGTGAAGTAGAGCCCAGCAGTGAGACGCTAACTGTGTTTCTCTCAGGCCTTGTACAAGGTGGAAGTCTATATCAAGTTAGACAAATACATTGTCTTGCTGTGAAGGATGGACTTTGTGATGATAAATTGAGGACTGCTTTGCTAGATTTCTATGCAAAGTGTGGTGAGCTGGAGATGTCAGCCCAATTGTTTGGAGAAATTTGTCATCCAAACTATGTAACTTGGAACGCAATGATATTGGGATTTCTTGAAAATGGACTGTTTAAAGAGGTTCTTTTATTGTTTAAGCAAATGGTGGCTGCTAGTTTCCGACCTGCTGCTGAAAACTTSGCTAATCTTGTTGTTGCCTATACTCGTGTAGGTGCAATACAACTGGGTAAAGGGRTTCATGGATATGTTACAAGAAATGTATTTCTTGATTCTGGTGAGGGCAGTACAACCTTGGAAACCTCAATCTTGAATATGTACGTAAGATGCGGAAGTATTTCTGCTGCAMGAAATTGTTTCGATAGAATGGCAGCCAAAGACGTTGTAGCATGGACATCAATGATCGAGGGCTATGGAACCCATGGATTGGGATTTCAAGCACTAGAATTGTTCCAAAGAATGGTAGAGGAAGGAATAGGGCCAAATAGTATAACCTTCTTAAGCTTATTATCTGCTTGTAGCCACTCTGGCCTGTTGAGGGAGGGCTGTCAGCTCTTACATACCATGAAATCGAAGTTTAACATTGAACCTGATTTGGACCATTACACTTGCATTGTCGATCTGTTAGGTCGATCTGGAAGAGTGAAAGATGCATTGGCTGTGATTCTGAAATTGGTGCCTCATCGAGACTCTAGTATTTGGGGTTCGCTTCTTGCTGCCTCCAGAATTCACATGGAAAAAAGACTAGGAGAATACGCTGCAAGAAAACTCCTGGAACTACAATCTGATAATGTTGGATGCTATACCCTGTTAAGTAACATACAAGCAAGTGCTGAGAACTGGACTGAAGTTGAAGAAGTTAGGAGTAACATGAAAGCTAGAGATTTGGTTAAATACCCTGGTTGGAGCTGCATAGAAACGAAGGGATTGCTTGAAGGTTTTATTTCAGGGGACAGATCACATCCTTGCTCTCCTGACATCCAGGAGACCTTACGGTGCCTGACTAGAATGGCGCACGATATAGGTCTTGTACATGTACAGCTGACTTGATGCTTTTCAAAAATGAAATATATATTGCTATCATCAGTTCCTATAGTTATTTCATAATTCTCTCTCACTCTCTATCCTTTTTTTTGGTTTTCTTTTTTTTTTTTTTTGGGGGGGGGGGGGGGGGGAGGGGAAGTCATCATTCAGTTTGATCCTTGGATTTAAGGGAATGAACTATTTATAATAGGCAAAGCAACTGCGCAAGTTATTCAAAAACATGATGCAACTTTACTTTTACGAGCCTCCAACTGGGCATCTAAAAATGTCAAACAAGGCCTTATAATTTGCTTTTTGCACATTGAGCTTTAACCAATAGTTACAAATTTGTTTAAAGTAACTTCCACAAGGAATGCCTTTCAGTCTCCTGAGAATCTGGCAGCAACATGCTCTGCAATAGCCAGGCTTGAAGTAAGACCTGGAGATTCAATGCCAAACAGGTTTACTAGACCAGCAATACCATGGATATCCTCTCCCTGCAAATTAGTTTCCCAGAAGCAGACTAAATGATTAGAAATAAGACAATTCAAAATGACCAATCAAACAATGATAGGTTGCTGGAAGAAATTGGACTTGTTAAAGGTGCTCAAAATGCTTGCAAATATGGAACCAGAATGCGACATTTTAGGGAGAGAAAAATGAAAACAACGGACTAAGTCTGTAAGATCTATTGTTTACTGCAGTTTCACTTGTTCTGTCTCTGAGTATTTATAAGGGGTTAGACAGATTCTTGAAGAAATAGTATTCTGTCAACTGCAACTAWTGTTCAACAGAATGGTGAATACACTAGTTTCATCTGGTTCTATGGTGTAATCRTGTCCCATAAGATTGACATATGCCAATCAACAATCAAAATGCTACAAGTGAACTGATGAGAAAATATATTCGAGACAGTTTCTTAGACAGCAAAGATCTTCGTTTGTAAAATGACATTTTCCAGTCCCAGATTATTTTCTTTACTAACTTCCAAGATGAAACCCAGGATTCAAGTTCGAGGAGATAAGAAGCATAATTTACCTGTATCACAAAATCAGCAGGAGCCTGCTTGGGACCTGAAAGTTTTGGTCGGATACCAGCATAACCTGGCTCAAGAGATCCGTCCTTCAGGTTTGGATAGTATTTTCTTATTGCTGGGTAGAATTGATTTGCACGATCTCCACTGACAGAATAATCAAACCTAGAAATACACATAAAGCCATTATGGTAATATGATTCTGAAGCATCTGAAGAAATGTTCATTAATGCAAAGTGTACTTTGAAAGTAAAATTGGGTAATTCATGAAACACAAGGATCGGAAGAATAAGATGCTTGAGGATTCCAAAATACTCGAAAGCTCATTCATAAAAGCTCATTGGAAGAATAAGTTGATACATGGCTCTCTCACTTTAAAATACTCAAAAGCTCATTCTTGCACAGAATTCTTCAAGCAAAATGCACAACTAAATAATAACAASTTAGAGCAATAMTAGAAAGTCAAATCTAATAGCTGCTCTTCAAAATTAGAAATTCTTTCGGAAAGGTCCAAAAGAAAGCTTACATATTGAGGAAGCTTGAAATATCGTCTACACCATCTATCCATTCCACGTCGGGACCAAATTTCACTTGGCCATTTAAATCCAGAGTAACATGTACTCCCAGGCCACCATCCTCTGGTATAGGATAAATCAAATGTTGGAAAGGAGGAACTTTAGCGTTTGACAGGGTGAAATAACAACCACGAGCATAATAGGAATTAGGAATAACCCCAACATCTAGGCCACTGATACAGCTTGCAAGAGCTGGGGCACTTAAGCCAGCAGAGTTAACTACAAGCCTCGGAACTAGAATAAGCTCTGGTTGCAGTGGAGTACTTCCATTCCAACTCTTAAGAGCATTGCTTTCAGAAATATGAAGATGGATACCATTTGCTTCGCAATGACCACCAGTAACAGAAGTATTGTAAGAGAAAGTAGTTCCTTGACTTTCAGCTTCACCCTAAACTCATTTTGGGGTGATATCTCTGTCAATATGCATATACAATTCTATATTGGGAAATTAAAGGAGTATGATGAAAACTGCAGTATGAGTAGATGCATACAAATCTYATAAGTTCTCTRTCTTATTTTCTATCAGTTTGAAGGTAAGAAGGTAGAAAGTTGTACCACCAATGATAGCATTAGAGAATGAGTATCAACTATTCCTGAAACAGGAGACCACAAAGCTTTTACACATTGCAGCTCAGGTTCCAGTTTCATGGCTTCGTAATCRTCCATCAACCTCAAACCATTSACCCCGTTATCAGTTGCACAAGTCATCAGAGCATTCAACTTTGGAATCTCTGAAGATCTAGTAGCAACTATAAACTTGCCAATCTGGTCATGAGGAATTTCATGTTCGGTGCAATAGCTGTAAAGCAACTTCCTTCCTCTAACACAAAAAAGTGTCTGCGACAGCACAGAAATCACAATTATCTAATCTAAATCTTTCTGAGCAACAGTTCATACATTTTCCWTTCTTTGTCAGTAAACCTCATGTTTGCTTTTTAGATAGTAAGATATGTCCAAGAACAAGAACCYATTATAATATCCGAGAACTTTTGCACCACAAGGCAACTYTGTAACCTAAGTATGCCTTGTCCATTGCTGTTATTTTCCTCATCCACTTAGGAATCCTTTTTGATTCATGCTGCCATATGTCTGAAAGGACGTCATKTCTAATTATAAGTTCCTCAAGTACATGCTCAAGTCTTCAWMATTATCAGTAGAGAGTTTGAATCCTCCTTTAAAGGKGTAGTAACTCGTAGAGACATTTACCTGAGAGAGTTCAGAACTTCGCTTACCAACTGCTAGTGTTTTGAAACTAGTGTTTGTTGCATTTGTGCGGTCCATGCCTTTACAAAGAGTTTGAAGGTTTATTCTAAAATCACTGAATTAAAGGAACTAGGTGGTAAATCAAGAAACAAATGGACTAAAAATCCATCCCCAAACCCATATTCATATTTCCAAAGACACGCGCCCTGATATCTGTTTTTAAAATTCAGAGTTCAAGAGCAGAAAGACATAAATAGTATAATAAAGATCGAACCTTGAGAGATTTAGGAGGGTAGTAAATGCCAGCATGTATAACCTCACTGTTGCGGGAGCTAGTACCGGTGCCAAAAGTAGGGGCAGATTCTATGACCAAAACTTCCCTGCCGTGTTTTAGTGAGAGCTCTCTGGCCACTGCTATGCCCACTATTCCTGCACCTATCACAACACAGTCCACACTCTCCCTCGGTACAGACTCCAACTGCTTAGACGATGATGATATGGTTCTGGTGGGATTGGAATTGGGATTCCTCCTCCTGAAGAGGGTCTCAAGCAGTTGGAGTGTGATAGAGGAATTGGATTTGAAGATAATTTTTTGGCCTATGGATTTCACTTCGTTCGCAAACATCATTCTCAATGGAGCAATTAGTTTCGTTCTACTATGGAACTGCTGTGGTGAGGAGTCGGATTCGGATCCTTCTGCACTATACTGGCTAGAAGTGGAAGTCCCTTCTTTCTATTTTCATCCCATTTTGGCCCATTATCTTTGCAATTTGGTACCTTCCAAAAATGTACCATCACATATGTAACAAACACTAGATGAGAAGAAAATATTTGGATGGAAAAGGAATAATGTAGAGAGAAACGAAAGTGCCTTCCTTCCTTTGGTGTCTACAACACTACTAGCTAGTTTGAGACAAGGATTTGATAAAAAAAAAAGTTAATGTGTATAAAATCTTTGATTTTATCAATTTATAATAAAGAAATATATATATTTTTTTCATGAACATGTTGGTAAAAGTTAGATTATATATTCATTTTAATTTCATGTATGAGATATTTGATCTTGCCAATTTATAACAAAGGAAGATACTTTCTTCTTTTAGTGAACAAGTTCACGASAATTAGGTTGTATACTTGCTTCAATTTCTTGTTAGATTCATTAAATGTAGCTTTACTAATGGACACTTAGAAGACAAATTAATTATTTCTAGTACTACTTTTAAGAAAAATGGTTTTTGAGAGGACTGTGATAAATCGGGTGAAATAAAATCCATTTCTGACCGTATCTGTCTCAAAACCTTAACTTGGTCTTTTAGCAGAGAAACCTAAAAAACATCAAACACTTCGAGAAAGAAAGCGCTGATGCTCATAAAACTCAGGAAAGGCAGAGTCATCTCCACCACCATCGCCACCGCATTGCATCTCGCTGCTAAAACTTCCTTTATCTCACCTTCGAGACTCCTTTTCTTCACCACTCTCTCTCCGCAAAACCCCACCACAGCCTTCAAGCAAACTGACCTCAAAACTTTGGTCCTTTCTCATTGCCGCCAAGGCAAGTTCTACGACCTCCTAAAAAATGTTGTCGCTTCACCTTCAGTCCTCCTCACAGCTTGCCAAAACCTCAGATGCAATTTTCCATCCGAAAAGAATACTGACTCTAACTCGATTGAGTCCCTCACTGTCGATTGGGTATCGACCCAATTTTTCTCCGTCCAAGAACTCTCGTCCCAGCTCTTTAATAACCAGTTAGATGTTGATTCTTGCTGCTTCACCATTCCCGCGTCAACCCAGAGAGGTAAATCACTTGTTGTACCAAATTTGAAGCTCAAAGTTGTTATTGAAGCTATTAGAATGGTTCTTGAAATTGTATACGATGATAGGTTTGTTACATTCTCTTATGGTGGCCGCGTAAATATGGGCCGGCATACCGCACTTCGGTACCTAAAGAACTATGTAGAGAATCCAACTTGGTGGTTTACCGTTTTGTTTAACTGCAATGAGAAGTTCCATGCAAAACATGTAGATAAATTGTGTCTGATTATAGGGGAGAAAATTAAAGATGAGATTTTGATTGATATGATAAAGAGATTGTTTGAATCCGAGGCAATTGGGATTGAGTTGGGGGGTTTGTATTTAGGGAGAGGATTTCCTCAGGAATGTGGATTGAGTTCTATTTTGATTAACATTTATTTCAACGGATTTGATAAGGAAATTCAASAATTACGACATAAAACTCATAAAGAGAATCCGAAGTTTGATGCTGATGAGCTTGCTTCTCAGTACCCAAATAAAGTTCATTATAAGCCGCTGAAAATATATGCAGTTAGATATTTGGATGAGATACTCGTGATCACATCAGGAACAAAGATATTGACCATGGATTTGAAGAGTCTGGTTGTCAAGTTTCTGGAGGAAAATTTGGCATTGAAGGTTGATAAAGCGAAAACTGTTATCCATAGTGCCGTATCTGAGAAGATTGATTTTTTGGGGATGGAACTTCAGGCAGTTCTGCCCTCTGTTTTGCATCCCTCTCCATCAGAGAAGGCGATTCGTGCCCGGAAAAAGTACCTCAGGCAGAAAGAAGTTAGACTGTTAGAGTTGAGAAATGCTAGAGAAAGAAACAGGAAAAAGTTGGGTATGAAATTACTGAGCCATGTCTTCAAGAAGTTGAAGCGGAACAATGGATTCAAATTTGACTTCCAGATTGAGAATGAAGTTAGACAGATTTTTAGCACTTGGGGAGATGAAGTGGTGCAAGAATTTCTAGGATCTCTGGACGAGAGATGCGAATGGCACAGGAAGCTTTCAGGTGGTGACTTCCTTTCTTTGCAAAGGATTAGGGACCAATTACCCCAAGAACTAGTGGATGCTTATGACAACTTTCAGAATCAAGTTGACAGGTATTTGAACCCAATGAAAGCTAAGAAGGCATGGGAAGAAGAAAGAAGGAGAGCAGAAGAGGAAGAGGAAGAAAAATATGCTCAAAGAACAGTTAAGGATTTGACCACAATGTGCATTAAAGTCGATGCGCCCATGGAACTAATCAGGAAAGCAGTTAAGATGATAGGGTTTACTAATCATATGGGCCGTCCTAGACCAATTAGTTTACTCATGGCTCTTGAAGATGCTGATATCATCAAGTGGTATGCTGGTATTGGGAGAAGATGGCTTGATTATTTTTGCTGCTGTCACAACTTCAAGATGGTGAAAACCATTGTGACTTATCATCTTAGGTTCTCGTGTATCTTGACCTTAGCGGAGAAGCATGAAGCCACCAAGCGTGAAGCCATAAGGCATTACACAAAGGATCTTCAAGTTTCTGACCTGGATGGGGCTGAAGAAATACATTTTCCAACAGAAACAGAGGTCAAGATGATGGGAGATAAGAATCTTTCAGACCCCAAGCCTGTTGATGGCCCTTTGACGACAGCATTAATCAGATTGGCTTCGGATGAACCTCCTTACTGTTGTGCTGCTCATTTTTGTAATAGCAGAGAAACTGTTGTCTATCGGATCAGGTTATTGCAAAATCATCCAAGCATGTATTCATTGGACGAAAAGAAGACTGATCCAAAAATAGGCTCAATTCATGAAAGTTTGAACAGGAAGTGCCTTCCTCTGTGTTCTGACCATATAAGTGAGTTTTACATGGGTAGACTGACTTTCCAAGATATCGATTGCACTTCGTTTGTGAATATTAGTTGAACCAGTTTTGCTTTGCTTGCCCAAAACTGGATTGGCTCTGCCAAGTGATGAAGATATTCTTTTTGAATACAATCAAGTAATCTTCGCTTGTGTCCTATTACTAATTCATTTCAATTGGAAGTTGAGTAATCTCTCAGTACATGACCGTGTGCTTTCAAACAGAAAAGTGAACCACTCTGAAGCTAGGTTTAAGAATACATAATATATTGAGCTGCTTGATCTTTTGGTTAAAGAATGACGGTTTCTGCTTATTTGAATATAGACAAACCCAAGTGATCCTCCCCCAGCTTCATTTTTCAATCTTTAGTCTGATCGCGTATAGCGTAGTAGCATGAGTAGGCTCGAAATGTTGATCAGTTCACTAAAGATTTTATTTGATCAAAAGTTGCATGAGAGGCGCAAAAAGAACCAACTAAAGATCAAAGAGAAGGATTAAGATCTGAGGATGGAAAAAGAGGATCAAAACAAAAACTTGCAAAAACGCTTATGCAGGAGTAGGTCGGCAGGGTGATAATTCAAACTTCAAACATCACAAAGACTTCAAAATCAGGGGCAACCATTAGAAGCAAGACTTATATGCAAAACGAAGAAGACGAGGAGGAACCCAGTGATGAGGTGATTGTTTACGGACCCCTTTTTAATCTGATGTGCACTCCTACATCGCAAAGTTAAGGAGCAAAAAGGAATTTGGTTGAAGCCTGTCAGACAGCCACCTGACTATCCTAGCCGGAAGACCAGCTAAGAACGATCCTCTACTGCCCAGCCGGCCCAAGAGCCGAGAGCTGTTATTCACGCCCTAGTCGGGAGGCCATAAGTCATCCACCAGGCTTGGTTTCCTGTCTCCTTAGAACTCAAGGACACAGAGGTACGAGCCTATAGAACAGATCCTGTTCAAGTAAGGTCGTGCTCGGCGTTTGTTTTCCTCAGCTAGATTACGAGTATATTAKTTTCTTTACTTGCGATGTGGGACTTCACAAAGAAACCCATATTGCTGGTCTCTAATAGAGGGGGGGAAAAAAAAAAAGAAAAAGGAAAATAACAGAAAAACTTATAAATACAAATGAATCATTCTCTCAAAATATAAAAGAAAAATTCTATACAAAATAATTAGTCGAGCAACAAAGTATTAGAATTATTTTGATGTGAAATATTATTGGACAAATGATCTAGATTCATAAATAAATAAATGAATGAATTTCAAATATAAGAACAGAAAGAAAACACATAAAAATAGATACTAAATAAATAGAATTGCTATTAAACCGHCTGCCTCTCCAAGCTGTAAGCAAAGCAGAGTGAGTGAGATCTTTCTCTCTCTATTTCTTGATCCCATCCTTTTCGTGTCCGCCATGGGTACAGTTCAATCCTTCTTCTGATCTCTCTCTCAAAGCACAGAAAACTGAGAGAAGGGAAAATGGGGGGACAGGGGTTTATAAATTTGAATATGAGGATGTTTGATTCGAAGGCTGSGCARMTGATAATGGTTGCCCTCYTAGTAATGATRGCTTCATTTTACACTGGCACGMTTTTCGGCCGCAGCAGCAACTTCCCTGTTAACAATGACGTCCCACTTGAACCCCAGCTTCTCTATTCCAATGCTTCTTCCTCTGGTTAGTAGCTACTTTTCCGCTGGTTCATTATCTCAATGCTTGGAATTTGGATAAATTTATATTGAAGTAATGTTATTCCTACTTGGATTTAGTGCGTTTTCGATTTGAGTTACTGGGGTTTTGTTGAAGTGTAAGTTTACTACTTTGATGTGCAATCTGGAATTCATTATGATTTGGCTTCCGTTTCTTCCAGATTTTGAAGGACTTTTATCTGAATCTTGCTGTTGGCATTTATAGTGGGTTATCATACTTTGGATACGAGTGCCATCTTGAATTTCATTCCGTTAGTGGTAGGAATGGTAGTTTTCATGTTTCCTGAATGGAATATCCAAATTGGATTTTGGGAAAGAAAGTCCAATTAGGAATCTCGATGTCACCGTTTCTGAAACTGAGGCAGCCACTCAAGTTCCTTTTTAGACATAATTGGTCTGTGATTTTGCTTAAGTGATTTTGTTTGAAGCTTGAGGAATATTGATTAGCTATGTTTGAAGCTTGAGGAATATTGAATGCTAGTAACTGCTTATTAAGTAAAAAAAGATTCAGCTTTCAAAGAGGCCTCAAAGAATTGAGAGTTTGGGTGATTCTAGATATTCTAGGATTGGTGGATCTGACTTGGTTAGAAGTAGTAAATGGACTTCYATCACTAAAATTTTGATTTGTAGGTCCTCTCCTCAGCTTTTCTTAGGCTGGATCTGYGTTGTTTCAGTGCYGATTGCTGCAACTTTTCTTTTCCTTTAAAATAAATGAAATATTTATATAGCAAATCAAAGAGAAGTCATATATATAGATAGGAGGGGAAGACCTCCTGCAGGAAAGAAAGTGATAAGGGCAGAATTCTCTCCAGTCCCTCTGCTTATCYGTCGATGATATACCCCCTAATACATGCTATGTTTGTGTTTGCAGGATTTCCTAATTTTMCAAATAAAGTTTCTCTTTCCTATCGCACAATACCACTGAAAATTCCAGAAACGGGGATAAATGTATGTCCCTTAAAGTTCAATGAATACATCCCATGTCACAGTCCACCTTATGTTAATGAATTACTGCGAAAATTAGATCTGTCCAGGAGAGAAGACCTTGAAAGGCACTGCCCTCCGCTGARTAGGCGCTTGTTTTGCTTGGTGCCACCGCCTACTGACTATAAGATACCCATAAGATGGCCTACCAGCAGGGACTATGTTTGGCGAAGTAATGTGAATCATACACRCCTTGCTGAAGTAAAGGGAGGACAAAACTGGGTTCATGAGAAGGATCAGTTGTGGTGGTTTCCAGGTGGTGGTACTCATTTCAAGCATGGGGCTTCTGAATACATTCAGAGGTAAATGCAATTTGATTGTTTTGAAATTAAGCTAAAGTAATTAATTCTGTTCATTGTATTTGTCTTTTGTCATTATTCAGCATTTTCAGTTTTGTTCATCCTTTAATAAATAAGAATAGAGGAAAAGGGCATCCTAGTTTSAACCATATATTACAGTTTCAAACTCATTACCTATATTAAAGCCATCGAAGTGTCCCAAATGAACAAAAAGGTATTTTGGTATTGACTAAATTGGGATGTAAACATGGTTCATCTAGGGTAACTACAATGCACTTGGCTCTGGCATCGTGTTTTTTTTTCTCTTTGAGGTGCAATAATAATATCTTGAAGAAGTAGCCAGAACATGAGAGTATGGAACTTTGTTGCAACCTTCTGTCTTCATACTKCCTTAGGAATTCCTTTACTATCCTTTTTAGCCCTGGAAGCTACTTAAACTGTATTAAACGGTGAAAATCAAGAATTATAAGATATTCCTTATTCAACTATAGTTTTTTGTGGTCTTCCTCTTTTACATAGGAAAAACTTGTAATTGGCTAACTCAGAAATAGGAAAATGTCTTTGAAGGTTGCATCCTTTTTAGACCTGGAAGCTACTCCTAAGCATCAAAGTGTCTTAAGTAGGAAGAATTTGAGAATTTGAAGGTTTCTCAAATTGCTGCTATATGTAGTCTGTTTCTCATATAAGAAACCTCTAGTTGTTATTCTTGGATAGTATGTGTGTGCAGTTGGAAGAATTTGAGAATTTGAAGGTATGTCAATAGAATTTGAAGGTATGTCAATTGCTGCTATATGTAGTCTGTTTCTCATATAAGAAACCTCTGAACATCTACCTGAAAAGTAGGAGATACATGAAAATGAAATGGGACAAGGGGAAAATTTGGTACAACAAATATTGGTAAATCTGGCTCAAGTTTCGARTTATTATTTTTAATGGAATTCGGAAATCATGTATGCCCATATCTTCTTTTGCACATGTGAAAGCAGAAGTTGCTGTCCCTGCTTCATCTCTGGCCTGTGAAGTAGTCAAGGTACTTTACATGTAATGGTACTCTACACAAAGGAGGGCGAACATCATTTTGGTGAACCAAAAAGGAAATCTTGGCATAAAATTTGGATGAAGCTTTAATTCCTTTCAATAGATGAAATTCTGTTGAACCCCTCAATTTCCAAGTTCTCTACATGCAAGAGGGAATCAGTTGTATGATAGACTGTTAGTTGCAGCTCACGTCTATTGCGAGTTGTAAAGTAACTGTGATTTATAGTGTTCATCTGACAATACAAAACTTTAGCACCTTACTCATTTTTGAAAGTTGGTACATTCCAAAATGTTGATGTCTTCATGTTCATTGCTATTAATCTGCAATATCATGTCTAGGTGTTCAGGCTTTTCTCTATCTGGCCTAGGTAGAAGTTGTAATTAATCACCATTTCTCTTTCTGTGATTCTTTTTCCTACAGATTAGGGAATATGACTACTAATGAGACAGGTGACCTGCGTAAAGCTGGAGTATATCAGGTATTGGATGTCGGTTGCGGAGTTGCTAGCTTTTCCGCTTATCTTCTGCCCTTAAATATACAGACCATGTCCTTTGCTCCAAAAGATGGTCATGAAAATCAGATTCAATTTGCATTGGAACGAGGAATTGGTGCAATGGTATCTGCTATTGCAACAAAACAGCTACCATATCCCACAAGCTCTTTTGAAATGGTCCACTGTTCTAGATGTCGGGTTGATTGGCACGAGAATGGTTAGTACTGACCTAAAAGAAGCATAGCTGACTCATTCACCATAGATGAATTATTTTTTGTAGCTCAGTTCTGAATGATGAGCATCTTTGAAGTACTTTRTGTTTATCAAAGATCAAATAASCTGTGGCTCCACAGRTTGAAATCTTCTTTTTTCCAAATATTTGACTAATGACCAATGCGATGAAATTTAATCCCGAATGACTTGCTTTGTTTTATGGTCCTACAACCTTCTATTATAGAAGTGCAATTCAACTGGTGATGCATCCAGAAGGTAAGTAGGCCATTTGAGCTATCTCATCAGTTTCTTTCTTGATTGTKCCTTGTCATTGATATCTATTACATTGACATGTAGATAAATAACAACATATACTTGTAGGCTGCCTGTAAAACCTTAAAATACAAATTGTGACTTATAATATAGCCCTTAGGAAACAACAAATTTGACCTATTCTTATGTGAAAAACCTTTTCGAGGTAATTTGAGGCAGTTAGGATGACACAATATCAAGTATGTATCTATACTTAAATATTGCAGAAGTGGTACTTGGTAAACAGTCCTTCCTGACAAATGCACATGACTGCCCCAAAATATCTTAAATATGTCTCATAGAATGATTTCTCTTTATACATGAACTATATCTGATCCTTAAAATCTATTAATGATTTATTCTTGAAATAGTTATTTCCAGCAAGGGCGAATTTCAGGCTATACTTATGTGAGGTATTTGATCTCCTTTTTACACCTCCATTTTGCTTCTTGCAGGTGGAATCCTACTCAAAGAAGTCAATCGCCTGTTGAGATTAAATGGGTATTTCGTCTATTCAGCTCCACCTGCTTATAGGAAGGATAAAGATTTTCCACTCATATGGAAGAAATTGATGAATATCACTTCTTCTATGTGCTGGAAACTTATTGCCCAAAAGGTTCAGACAGCKATCTGGATAAAGCAGCAAAATGATTCATGCCTCCAGCACAATGGACAACTCAGGCTTGTAGATATATGTGATTCTGGCGATGATTCTAAACCATCTTGGAAAACACCTCTGAGGAACTGTGTAAGCTTGACCACGGCAACCTCTAATTCTGGTTATGAGAAACTCCCTCCGATGCCACAACGTCTTTCAGAATATTCACGAAGTCTTAGTAGGATAGGTTTGCCAATCCTTTTCTATTATCTGCTAGTTTAGATTTGTAGCTGCTTATGTTCTTGATTCTTTCAGTTATTTTTRGTTATAGTATCTCAGCTCTTCATTCTTTCATATAATCAATTTTTGGAGAGTAAATATGAAAGATACTATTAGCATGGGAACGAACTATTATATTAGTGCACTTTTAAGTTCAGTCATATGATTGTCCCATGTTTATCCTTTTTAGATATGTCTTCTTTATCTGCTTCTAGATGATTTTGTTGAGAATTCTTGTTATGTTGTTGCTCTTTCTCACAATCATGTCTTTTCTGTTYGGCCTTTTCCCTTAATATGTGGTTAGAGATCTGTAATGTGGATTGGTTTCATATGAACAACCATTTTCTGCAAATCATCATTCATGTTCTTTTGCTGCAGGCATTAATCGAGAGATGTTTTTATCAAACACACTCTATTGGCAAGACCAAGTTCGCCATTATTGGAGATTAATGGATGTTGAAGAGAAAAATATACGGAATATCATGGACATGAGTGCTTTCCTTGGTGGATTTGCAGTTGCCATGAGCACATGGCCTGTTTGGGTCATGAATGTAGTTCCTACAAGCATGAATAATACCCTAACAGCTATATATAATCGTGGTCTGATTGGTGCTTTTCATGACTGGTATGATGATATCAGCATGGTTAATCTTTCTGAATTTCATTTAACAAGCATGTTAAAAATCATTTTCTTGTAAATTTCTAGGTGTGAACCTTTCTCAACATACCCACGTTCATATGATCTCTTGCATGCCAATCATTTATTTGCTCACTACAAAAACCATGAAGAAGGCTGCTTACTTGAGGATATCATGCTGGAGACRGACCGTATTATACGACCTCAGGTAACTGATTTGATGCATTGCACTCAATCATTTTCATAGACATCAGAAAATTGAAGTATGCTGATTCTGGAATTGTAAAACATCAATTAATTTAAGCTAGCATATAACTATTACTGTAATGCTTTTCTTTCTTCATTCCCTAGAATGTTGGTTCAATTTACTACTTGATTTCTTCAGATGGTACTGACCAGAGCAGCTTGTTGAATCAGTTCTCATTGGACTACAGGATCTTTGCATGCAAATTTCTACATACATTGTCTCGATTGATTTTGAAAGATAAAGCTCATGCGAATGTTTGGATTGCAGGGTTTTGTAATCATTAGAGATGAAGAATCAATTATATCCCGGATAAGAGATCTTGCTCCCAAGTTTCTTTGGGATGTGCAGTTGCACTATTTGGAAAATGATCAGAAGAAGACAGAACCAGTTTTGTTTTGTAGGAAGAAGTTCTGGGCAATAGTTTAAGGTATACACAATTACACGCAAAGGTTTTCAAGGTTGGTTCTCTTGTAACTACTACAAACACGATTCCTTGTAATATAGGACCGCCGCGTTTGTTCTCTCTTTTTAATTTTAGCTGTGGTAGTTGATTTCAGTGTTAGCTTAATTATCATCAGTCAATTTCGTAAATGCACTGCTGCATATTGCTTGACTTGAAAAAGTTGATAAGGACTAAGATCGGGCGTTGAGGTAATAGTTTTGTGATCGAGTATTTCAGTTTTGACGTACAAGATTTTGCATTTTATTTTATGGGAGAGGGAATGGCCCTCTTTTTCTCTCACATGCAATGTCTGAATGAGCTTGAAAGAAAAATGGAGGAAAGAAATGGACTCTTCTTGCAATGGTTACATAAACTAATGGAGATGAAGGATAATGTAAAAGGAGACCAAAGTGGAAGCAACCCTGAGATTTTGCTCTAATRTGCCAAAGTGGAGAAGAGGGACAACTAAATTGAAGATTGACATGACAATACAACCCCACGCTTGTCGGGGCTTTGGTTTGCCCCCCACCCCAAAAATACAGAGTCACACACGTCTACCTGCCATAAAGACATTGCAGGTGGTGTTGCTGTTGCCGTTGCCGCTGCTTCTGCGGCTGTCGCTGCTGCAACAACCAGTATTTGGCCCCCCAAAGTGTCTATCTCTCCTTCTTCCATATATCCACCACCTTTCACGATATCCTTTTTCAAGATTATTCTTTTTGTTTGCTTTGTCTAACGTTAACAAATAAAAGAAAGAAAACATGAGATTCCAATGACTAAGAGAGATCATTCATATCCATATCTGCCTGAGTGACAAGCCGTGAGACATGCAGATGCCAAAGAAGACAAATCAAGAATCTGCTGCAACATGATACCTCTTACCATTGAATCGCCACTGCTTCCGTTTCTCCCGGTTTAAAATGATCTATAGATGGGATGAGGCTTGAAAGAATATGAAAATTTTGAACCAAAACAGTAGGGTAACAAAAGTTTCTAAATGCATGTAAAAGCTCCTATGTAAGACCAAGAATGGCACCACAGAGAAGTAAATCAAAAGGACTTTCATAATTCCATCCCGGTTATTAGAAGCTCACTACACTGCTAGCAAGGACTTCCATAAATGTCACAACCTCCAAGTATAAATTCCTTTACTTGTACTGCAACATATCGTCCACAAGAGCTTAAAACATAGATATATGTACATGGTCTCCCCACTGCATATTTAATTTCTTTCAATGCACGTACATTTTTGTACATCATCTGCTTTATTGTTGTCTTTTTCTTTTAAATAATTAAATATAGTAGACTTATTTATTGAAATTTCTAGAAATTTTAACAAAGATACTAAAAAACAATTTGATTGATCATTCTGTCGAATCATTATACAACTTTAGGTGACGAAAAGTCGTCATCGAGGGATAAATTCCTCCTTTTGCTCTCACAAGGCTAAAAGAGGACATTCATGCATCTTCCATAACATAACACAACCAAACCTACTCTCTTACTACTTAAGAACCTAATTAGTTTGATTATGGTTTAGGTACCTGGTATGTTTGTCTAAAAATAAATAAGGGCCAAGGGTCATGAATGAATGATATAAATGGCAATGGTAAGAGATGAAAACTTTGACCTCTTTTCTGTTTCTTGGGAATTAGAAAGTATGCCTATCTACAAATTAATAAGTCATTCAAAGTAAATTTGAATCGCCAAGCATGAAAATGGAGTAGATGACACTCATGAACGTTTTAAATTATTACATTTATATTTCAAGAATGAAAAGGAATGCATTTTCGAATTCGACTAATGATTTTCGATTGAATAAATTTAAAAAACGTACTGAATAAACGTTTTAATCAATTAAAATTATATGTCGAAAAAGATTTCAGGTAAGAATCAAAGAAATACCCCTGAAATTTTCATGGGATCAGGATATTGCTTTTGAATGTGATTTCATTTTTAGGGGTAATTACAACCATCAGAACCTGCATAGTAGTGCAATCCTATAAAGGATGCTATTTTCTTTTGGTCTGGCTCTGTATGATTTGAGGGAGAAGTCCACTTTTCTTTAATGGCGTTCAACAATAAAATTCTCACCTGAAATGAACTGTGAATGACAGTATCTTCGTTTATAAAGATAATCTGGGAGAGCACTTGATTACCATAGTAAAGAAGCTTGGGAATGCTCATATGGCAGCACCAAGAATACCGAATTTTAGCAGTGATTGCGCACACGTTCAAATTTAAAATTTAGGACCCATCCATCAAAGATCATTAACTGTACTGCTCTGTACAGCAGCGAGCAGCAGAGAAAGATTGATCAATGAGGAAAACGAGAGAAGGCAAAAGGAATGAATAAAGACTGGTAGAAATGGACGTTGGATCAGGTTTTTACTCGAAATGAAGAAATCAAATCAAGRTCTACCAGAAGCAACAAACACGAAGCAAAAAGAAAGATCAACCGAAGCCAACATAGCCAACACAACAAAACAATAATGTTAGGCAGCAGCAGCAGTAGTGTCAGTCAGTCGTTTGCTTGTTACTGTTAAACTCTTACCCCTCTCTCTCTCTCCTCCCTTTTTGTGCTTTCTTTACTCTTAAATGGCGCACGTGGAAGTCAGTGCCACCATAACTACAAGCTTCCAAGAAGCAAAAGCAAAAAAAGAAAAAAAACGAAAAACCTAGGTCAGTTCTTGAATGAATAAAAGATGATGATGATGATCAGTCTTCGTTCACTCACTCACTACTAGTACTAGGACAACAATGTCTGTCGTGCAATTTTAGGGGGTTATCAGAGATGATCAGACGTGAATGAGAGATCATGGGTTGGAAACACTTGTCGGGTTGATAATGGCGTTTGGGGTGGTGGAGCCCCGGTTCAAAGGTGATCGGACGGCTGAGAGAGMCGTGTGGGTTTTCTGAGGAGAAGGAAGAAGTTGGTTGCTGATGGATACGGATACTGGGCTGCTCTTCTCTGCTGCCGCTGCTGGCATAATGAGAAGGAGAGGTCAGATCAATAGTCAAAATCGTATCACTCTCACATGCATTTATGGTATTGTCACATCAACTACTGGGAATCAAACTCAAGAAGAAGACCAACAAAGAAAGACTCCACGACGGGTCCTTAGGGCGCCCGTATTTGTATTTTCTTGGGAGAACCGCGTATTCCAACTGTTTCTTCTTCCCTTGCCAATTACTGCTCATCGCCACCTGTCAAAATCTCTTCTTTTTCTAATTATTTTGMATAATTTAACAATCGAATAATTTAATTCATCTCCTAAGTAAGTTGTTTGTGATAAATTATTCTCGAATCGTTCTACGTTACATACATATAGATTACAACTAAAATTCACTATTCCTGGTTAGGGCGACGAGTGATGATAYATAAGATTTAACAGAACGCATTACTGCAAAAAGCAAGTCTTTGAAAGGCTTTCAAGGTATGTAGCTGGACAGCCTTTCTAAACATGATTTTCTTGGCTATTGATGGTTGCATGTCGTAGGAGGGGGCAATCTTATAAAAGTCTACAGTGTCACCATTAATGATCTCTGCCAACCTTAACACAAAAAAAGAAAAACAAAACTGGCTCTTCTGGTTCGGACTACTACTACAAACTACGTAGTCATGTTGAGAACAGCAATCTTTTCCATTTGAATCCAAAAGTAAGAACCACTACCCTATATATGGAACTAACGATCCATGGTAATATTCTTTTACTTGCGGCTGTTAATGGTCATTCTGTTCCTGTCCATATGTAATTCTCCGCAACCTGACTAGGCTTTTAAGCAAACCCATCATTCTCAATTTTGGATCTTTCCGTGAAAAGTTTACAGAGACCCCCTTAGTCCTCCTCCTTCTCTAGGGTCTTGAATCTTTATGGGGTGTATGTGAGAGAGACACATAGAGAGAGAGAGAGAGAGAGAGAGAGGGGGAGAGGAGAAGGAGCCCACAATCCTGCTTTCTACTCAATTATCAGTGGCCAGAAAAATCTCACTTTGCACTCAATTGTGCAGCACTTGTAGTGATGGTAGGGTTGCTAAAATGGTTCAACAGTTGGAAGTCAAAGGAAGTTCAAGAAAGTGGATTTTGCTGGGTTGTCCTTTGCTTTTACATTTACGAGATCATGTTCTCCTAAAAGCAAGCAAGATGACTCTGCCGCTCTGCTCTTTTCCATCCATTTCTATTGCTATATCACAATTCACTCCCCTCCTCTCTTAATTTTTAAAGACATTACAGGGTAATCTGAGTAAGAGACGGTTCGATGCACAACCCATTTAATATGATATCATATATAGAAATTAAATACGGAACGTCATTTTAATTTATTAATTATTTTAAATTATTTCAGTTCGATAAATAAATATGTCAGATTATGATTGTAAATAAATTTTGATGTTTAGCTACTATCGTGGTCAAAATTTWAAATTCATTTGCTATTTTTTAGTTGTTGGTCCCTAGTTTCAAGGGTTCTTTCTCATAATATGTTTCTTTAAGAAATCCTATTTTCTATTAAAGTAGGATAAAAATCATTACGCTCTCCTACATAATCTTTCCACTTTTGGAAAGCGACCTTTAATCTTTACTTAAGGGTGAAATCACTTTTTGCAAGTTCTAGGTTTCATATTTTTAGTAATATTCATACTTTTTATTCACTAAGTTGTGAAAACATTATTCATCGATGTAATAAATTGATATTCTACAATTTTAAATTCTAATTAAACAATTGTCACATTGCATTATATATACTACTAGCCATGATCATTTTCTGAGTCACGACAATAAAATATATGCTCCCTTATTCTAAGACTTTTTTCCTCAAATAGAAACCTTAATAGGGAAAGTCTGGTTTATGATCTAGTATAGTAATTAAGATAGGCCAAAAAAAAAAAAAAAAAGGTCGTACTATGTTATACTATTAGGATACAACATGAGAATTCTGCGGATCGGGACAGTTAATGAGTGGAGTGTTACTGTGATATCATATTGAAAGAGTTATAAATTAAATTTTTTATTTGAGCGAAATAAAATTTTATAGACACAATTTGAATCGAATMGAATCGAACTCTGGTCAATCTCACCGAATAAGAATATGGAAAAAAAGAAAAAGGAAAAGGGTGCAATATGAGAATATCATTCTTGATTAATTAAAGCAAATCATTGGCCAAGACTCTAGGATGTCTTGTATGGTAGCTCCCTTGATTTTTCCAAGCTGTTCGATAGTCCTCTCTGTAATGCTACTAAGAAACACAATCACTTGTTTAACTACTCCTTCCTAACTTATACTCTCAACAATTTTTAATTAAGATAAATATACATTTATCGTTTATTTTAATTGAATTGCCTATGCATAATGGAGAAAATATTAAAGAGTGAAGGTACTTGCTAGCAAATTAAAAAGAGGTAGGAGGTGAGTGATGGAGTAATTATATCTAGGAAGACCATGAAGAGACATGGCATTTATAATATACATAGGTGTAGTGCAAACGGGGGCATTTGGGAATATGGCCAAATGGCTTTGTCAAATCCTCTCAAATGTTTTATTTTGCAGCTTTTGGGCCATCATTTCATCAAGTCAAAGCTGGCCAACCTTCCAGTTATCTCCATTTCAAATGGAATGTGTCTCCTCAAAAATTCTAAAGGGGTTTCTCGAAGAGATTTGATTGGTGGGATGTGGAATTTTGATGATTCCCAAATGAATGGGAATTAAGGGTCTTATTGAGCTTGACTACTAATGGTAGAACAATGTAATACAAGTACATGCCCCCATTGCTAACCACTACATATGGGAACCAAATTGTAACATTCTTGACTCTTTGGGTATCCACAAATTTGAGCCTAATTTGTCAAAATTCACCTCCACTTCCCTTAAATGGAACCTCACTCCTTTTTCCAATAACTTTGATATCTAATCACATCTCACCAACATCAAATCACACTCTAAAGGAGGGTGCCGACTTTCTTTCCTATATATACATATTGCATTTCCATACATTCTAACTAACAAGGCTAATGATCATCTTAGTCACTCAATCATCAGCTCAATTCCGATTCTGGAAGGGCCCAAATCATACGTTTTGGAACCCGACTGCTCTCGCATTCTGACTCAGTCGATGCTCCACTTATTTAAATCTATTATAATTGACAACTGTTATACGTATTCATTACCATAATTTCATTACTCTCCATAGGGTTTTCTTAGATAGTGCCGAAGGGATTTTGAAGATTCCTCAATTTTTTTATCTTTTTTAAGTAAATATATTACTTTTTTTAACTTATGATTTTAACATAAAAAAGTCRAAAAAGAAAATTGTTTATAAAAAAATGAACATGTCCGTACAACTATTAATATCTTTCTTTTTTTTTTTTTTGCGGGACATTAATAAAAAATTMTTTTAAAGGCAGTTTAGACAATCGACGACCATCATTACTGCATAATTACATTATGTACAGCTTGTCGTCAAATGATGATATTTTGCAACCAAAATATTTTTTATATTTCRRATTATATTCGTTTAAACAATTTACTCCTATTTTTAGGGGGAAAAAAGAAAAAGAAAACCTCAACCAAACAAAGTTCATGAATCTCGTGCCATAGTGGACTTAAGTATTTTCACGAGGGCTTATTGGTAAATTCKAATTACCTTATTTTCATATTCTTTTTTTATTGCCAAATATTACAGTCTTAATAATAGTAAGATATATTTCACTCGAGATATTATTGAAGTTACTAAAAAGAAATGGATATTTAAGAAGTTATTAATTACATCATCTCTTCATCTCTTATAAAAGAAGTATCATATTAAAATTCTGACTTTAAACGTTAAATTTATTATTTTATTATTTTATCTCTCTTTATAAAAATATATATTAAAAAATTTTTAATCGTCATTACTGTGAAAACAAATCAAGAATTGTCTGAAAGCCAGGAAAGTTAAGATGTTGAATAAATTGCATATATGGACAATAATACAATTGCATGGGTTATTGTATTATTTTAGGCAGAAGTCTTCTGTGACTTTTTGGGAGGGGGGGCTTGAAATGACAAGTCAAATGTCAAATCGGAGGACTTCATATCATAAGACAGTCAGTGATGTGTTGTCAATCAAAGGGATTTCTTTTGTGAGAAACAACAGATCTTGGCCTTACACCTCTCTCTTTAATCTCAAAGTTACTGAGGACAACTACCAGTTTCCCTATTTTATCCTTCAAATTCTTATTTTTAGGAAATAATAATTAAAAAAATAAAAATAATGTTTTAGCACGTGTAAAGTTTTGTCTCACGTGCATGACAGGCCAAAGTCCAGAACCCAAATTTAAACTCCAAGTTTAAGTTTTTTTTTTTTTTTTTGGCGCTATTCCCAATATGACCCTCCGAGAGCCGGCCGACACAGCTCCCCATGCGCCCTACCTTCTGTGCACCCCACTCCCCGCCACCCCACCCTAAACACCCCCCGGATCATTAATCTATGTAATGGGACTAGAAGGAGAAATAGGCAAATAACCCTCTGGTTTTAGGGTAGGAAAGGGACCATGTATCGGTCCACCAAGTAAGTGGGAAGTACAAAAGAATGTACTATTCAAAGTATTAATTCTTCACCATGATCATGATATTGGACAAAGCTAGAAAGGGCCTTAATAAAAAGTTAATGTCATTTTTGTGATTATCATATGATCTTCTTTCTATATTTAGATTAATTATTTATTGCAACGTTAATTAAGGATGTCCTAAAACAAAAGGACTGAATTACGACTCCCTTCCCTCTGTACCATGCAAAGAAGACTTACTGTTGAGAAGGATGAGGAATAGGACCACCGGGAAGCTTTTTTTATGGCTTGAACTCGTTTTTCTTTTCTTTTCTTTTTTAATTTTTAATAAAATAAGATGTTCGTATCATCTTTTCCGTAAATAATAAATAGAACAAATAATACTTGGAATATCTTATTCCCTGCATGAATCCTTTCAAAATATACATTATTCAAAGTAGTCGGAGTTAAAAAAAATATTTCGAATATTAAGAGATTCAAAAAAAGAAAAAGAAAAAAAAGGGGATAAGCGTGTCGAATTTCCTTCGATTCAATTAATAATACAAAGTTTAACTTACACTTGATGCCCATAAGGCTTTCGTTTTAGTGAATATGAGTTGATGAGCATAAATGTCATTGACAAATTAGGAGAGTTCATTGTAATTTTTAAAAACTTTATTGGAGATATATGAAATTACAACAAAATTCAGGAATGCTATTGTAATTTATCAAAAGTTGACAAGCTTTTGCTTCGAGAAAAGGAACAAAATTAGGGGGCTTTGAAGATCTTGTCATGAAGTCAGTATAGTTGAATATTGTCATTTTATGGAGTAATTGAATTTGTCTATTTCTAGTTGGAAATAGTTCAATTTTTCTTTTAAATTAATAAAATTTTCAATTTTTTTTCATAAGCATAATATATTATACATAACGCATTTGAGATATCTTTTTATTCAAAATATATGCAATTTTAAACAATTAAAAGAGTATTTATTAATTTTTTTATATTGAAATCAAATAAAATCATTTAAATCATTTAAATTCAAAATTTTATAAGTATTAAGAATTTTTAACATTCTTGCATTATCTCTATAAAGCATGGATTTCGAAACAATAAGTATTTCTTTAAAACTTTGCCACTCACCCTCAAACGATTAATTATTATATATATATACAACTTTATTTAAGAGCATATATGCATTTATATACAGAATCTATTGTTAAAAGTATGCACATATATTTTGTATTACTTATAAACTCATATCTAATAATAWATTTTATAATATTTTCGAGAATTTTCAAAAAGTTTAAATTCTCTTTAAGAAGTGTACAACTCTATCTATATATACATATAGGAATCGATTAATCTTTTTGTAGCTCGTGGTATCAGTAWTACTAACATGGAACTTCTTTTTTGAAWTGATTAAATTGAAAATTTTACATTTCCAAAAATACCCTTAACTTCCAATGTCTAAAAATGGTAAAGTGTATGTAAGAACCCGATTAAACCGAAAGAGTGACTGAAATATGCGTGGGCCTAACTTCATGTGCCCTTCTATATGCATATATATTCCCCCCCACCCCGCGCCCTAGGCAGCCATATGCAGTTCATCTTATCAGAGCCTTCAATCTTCATACATATATACACACACACATATATATATATATATTCATCTCCTTATAAAGAATTTCTCCATTTATATATATATATATATATTTATATATATATGATGCCAATTTTTCTTAAATATCAGAGCCGCCCAGAACAGCCACCCATATTGCTTACGCTCTCTTTCTCCCTGTCCCCTCCACGGCTCTACTTCTATTTCTGTTTCTGTTTCTCACCAAAATATCTAACTACACACCAGCACCGCACCACTCTATCATCAACAGTATCTTCCAAGAATTTACGGTATTGATATCATCAAAGAGTGG
Organism: Rhazya stricta; assembly: GCA_001752375.1. NCBI lineage: Eukaryota > Viridiplantae > Streptophyta > Magnoliopsida > Gentianales > Apocynaceae > Rhazya > Rhazya stricta. The sequence goes on along the minus strand of MEJB01000007.1, from coordinate 3,967,749 downwards.
AAGAAGAAGAAGAAGAAGGAAATGATTAAGTGAAGCTTTTTATAGTATCATCTTTCTCTTCCTCTCTCCCAACTTTCTTTTAGTTGCTATATATCTATCAGCTACAGAAACTCTCTCTTCCTTTTTCTGTATATTCAATTAGCTCAGAATGTCCCTTGAGGACTCCTTGAGATCTCTTTCTTTGGATTATCTCAATCTGCTCATCAACGGTCAGGCCTTCAGTGATGTAACCTTCAGTGTAGAGGGTCGTTTGGTCCATGCCCACAGGTGCATCCTGGCAGCAAGGAGTCTTTTCTTTAGAAAATTCTTCTGCGGGCCAGATACGCCGGCGGGACTGGACCCATCGGGTTCGAGGATGGGACCTGCCGGCACGTTGGCATCGTCTCCGAGAGGGGCAAACTCTCAGGTGATACCAGTGAACTCAGTGGGATACGAGGTGTTCTTGTTGATGCTGCAGTTCTTGTATAGTGGACAAGTCTCAATTGTGCCGCAGAAGCACGAGCCTAGGCCTAATTGTGGTGAGAGAGGCTGTTGGCACACACATTGCACCTCAGCCGTTGATCTTGCTCTTGACACGCTTGCTGCCGCTAGATCCTTTGGGGTCGAACAGCTCGCATTGCTCACTCAGGTTGCTTTATTTCTCTTACTGCACACAGTCACACACACACACTCTCTTTCTCTCTCTCTCGGCGTGGGTTTCTCTCCATCTTGCTCTCTAGATTAGTATGAGCAGTGCTTTTTCTTTCTTTGGTGGGGAGTGGTGAATTCAAGGATCGATTCTTAAAACTCTAGCTGAATGGGTGACCACTGTGCGAATGACCATTGAGCTATTCCTCACAGGCAGCGTCTGCAGTGGTTATGTGTTTAAGAATTTTGGTTAGGGCAATAAGATTTTCCAGGCCTCTTTTTCGGGAAAAACAAAGAAAACTCTAGTTGTGTTGATATTGTTGCTATCAGAGGATGAGCTGGGGAGGGTTGATAATTGGGCAGAGTTTCTTTTGTTGCTTCTGCTGTTCATTAATTAACTTCTCTAGCTGATATCGTTGGAGTCGATCTCAGAGAAATCTAGTACTTCTATCTTTTCAGTAACTAGATTTCCTCTTCAGTTCTTTGGCAGCAGTGATGATTCTGAGCGAACTATTTGTTTTCGCTTTTCTCATTTCTATAGTTTCAGCGTAAACACGCAGCTGATATGCACTGCTTCTCCCTTTCTTTTTTCTGAAAACACCCGGGGAGGGGGGGGGGGGAGTGGAGGATCATAGATATGGTTGTGTTTGTATAAGTTGATCTTGATTTCATGTAACGTCGAGAGTTTCTTGAATTGGGCTTCTCTATCATTATTTTTCATACCCAATACTTACCAAATCTGTGTCTTGATTTCCAGTCTTGTCTTCAACAGTGATTACACCAAATCTTTCCCAAACAATCAATCTACTTTCCTCATTTGGTTTTTGATGGAGAAAGGAAATCCAACTATTAATGTGTAAGCCCACCCTATATATTTATCACAATTCTGCACAAACACATGGCTACTGATCAGCAATGCAAGAACTACTGATTTATTGTCAAATCGATGAAATGACAAATATTATTTCTGACATAGTGCTTGTTTTGTTACGTTTGTGGGCTGCAGAAGCAATTAGCTGGTATGGTGGAGAAAGCTTCAATTGAGGATGTCATGAAAGTCTTGATAGCTTCAAGAAAGCAAGACATGCATCAACTTTGGACTACTTGTTCGCACTTGGTAGCAAAATCTGGCCTACCACCTGAAGTCCTCGCCAAGCATTTGCCCATTGATGTTGTAGCCAAAATCGAAGAGCTCCGTCTCAAATCATCCCTTGCTCGAAGATCACTAATGCCTCACCATCACCATCACCATGACCTCAGTGCAGCAGCTGACCTCGAAGACCAGAAAATTCGCCGCATGAGACGCGCGCTTGACTCCTCCGATGTCGAACTTGTCAAGCTTATGGTGATGGGGGAAGGGCTTAATCTTGATGAAGCTTTGGCCTTGCATTATGCTGTAGAAAATTGTAGCCGAGAAGTAGTGAAGGCATTGCTTGAGCTTGGTGCAGCTGATGTTAACTATCCTGCTGGGCCAGCAGGCAAAACCCCACTCCACGTAGCAGCAGAGATGGTGTCACCGGACATGGTGGCAGTACTCCTTGACCACCATGCGGACCCAAATGTCCGCACTGTTGACGGAATTACTCCTCTAGACATTCTCCGAACCCTAACTTCTGATTTTCTCTTCAAAGGGGCTGTCCCAGGGTTAACCCACATCGAACCCAACAAGCTTAGGCTTTGCCTGGAGCTTGTTCAGTCTGCAGCTATGGTGATTTCTCGTGAGGAAGGGAACGCAAATATGCCAACTTCCACCGCCATTTATCCACCTATGAGTGAAGAACACACCAGTAGCAGTAGCAGCGGCAACATGGCTAACCTGAATCTTGATTCAAGAATGGTGTATCTAAATCTTGGTGCAGCTGCATCAGGCCAAATGGGGTGCAAGATGAACGAGGGGGACGACGGTAGCCACAGCAGCCAAAGAGAGGCCTTGAGTCGACATGGTTCACATGGTGGCTGCGACCCATCAATGTACGGCCATCACTCCCACGACTATTAAAAAGTCTCTGCAACATCAATCTATGTACGATTAACGAATGTGGTAGATGATGGACAGGCGCAAAGGGTGATCAAAACCCACGGAGGATTATTATTTTGAATCAACATATCATCTTTTTTCAGTTCTTGATCACTTGTTTTTGCTTAGGTTTCTGCTATTTAAGAAGAAATGTCTCTCTTTCTACTCGACAAATGTCTCTCTTTCTACTCGACCGATTCTTGCTTTCTTTCTTTTTCTTTTAAAAGAAAAAAAAAAAAAAAAAGAGATTCCGTGTTTTTTGTGTTCTTCACATTTCTCCCTTCATTTCGCTGTGGTGCCAGTTTTGATTTTTCTAGGGCTTTCAAATGATAATGAAATGGAATGCGGTGGCCATTATAGGGATGAATTTTGCTCACCGGATGGGACAAGGAGAATCCAAGTTTTGCTCCGAGTGATGGAGAGGACGGAGGTCATCAATCTTTTCAGCTCCGGCCTGTCAACTCCCTTTATTTTTATTGGTACATCAATCTAATGTCATGAACTAAGTCTTATTTTCTAGTCTTTTCCTGACCCATCTTTCATCACCTATTTTATATTAATATTTATATTAGTTTTTATTTAGTAGATGTATACAATTGTCAACACACACAAACCAAACAGAAAAATGATCAAGAATATAAGTAATTTCCATACAAGTTAATTGAAAGTTTTGGTTTTTTATGGTGGTGGGGTTTGTGGGATCCTTCAGAAGTTTGTTCGGACATTGGGACATTTAAAATGACACTAACGAGGCAAATGAGCTGTCTTTCTGCTTTTACTTGTTTCCCTGGCTCTCATGGGCGTTGGGAGAAACTGTGTCTGTTTAATTTTTGTAGTGAGTAGTAATTTTTTAAAGGACATGATTTGGCTTTGGACAAATTGATTGGTTTGTCTGCATGAAGACAACAACATTGAATGTGAGTATGTTACCATACGACAGCTTCATATTTTGGGTATATCTAATTCTGGGTTCTCTCTCATAAATCCTCTTTTTTTGTCTCCAGCTTACTTTTTTGGGCTTCCATTCTTCATTGAAACMCTAGGATTTTGAACATTCTCAAATCTTTGTATGCTACTTCACTAGATTGCCCGTGAGTCCTGCCGTTTCTGGACATGGTTTTGTTTCTTTAACCACTTTTCCCACCTTTTCACTGCTACTATAGAGGAGTCAAGAGAGTATTGGGAAATGCATTCTTTCTCTTTTGGGGGAGGAGGGGGGGAAGTTTCTTGAAGTTTTTCCTTTTTGGCAGAGATCAAATGCTAGCTAGGAAAGAATCATTTAATCTGTTTTCGGTATTAAAATAATTGCACAAGTATCAATTAAGCTTCTTGGGTTTTCCTTCATGCCAAAAATCTTCACAGTTTCAGAATTCAGTGGGTCATAATTCATGGTGCATTATTATGCTACTTAATTTGATATCATTTTGCTGTCAAGAATCTGTACTATATTATATATAGTTGATTGTAGACATGGGAATATGGTAGTAACTCAGAGATTTGTTTGCTTGATTTGCTTAATAATTATGTTCCTTGTCTTGATTAGCTTTTTAGCATTCCTAAATCATATTAGGATATACAGCTTGAAGGAATTGTTCAGTCACATATAGGCTATAATTATCTTCTCATGCCTTGAGTATTGCTGATATATATATGTATAGTAGCTTTCAATCTCCAAGATTGGATTAGAATAGATGCTCTTATTTGCTTCATACTAAACTAAATTCGTACATTTTTGAATGTCTAAATGCCAATTCCAGCCTACAGTAGGAGAAGTCCTCAATGGATGGGCTTGGAGTTGTCTATGAAAAAAATAAGCTGACATTGTATGCTTTCATCTTGTTCAGTTTTCTGAAACTTTCTAATATTATCTACGGAATGCACATGCCAATCCATATATAATAAGGTTGAAAATTATGTTAAACAAACCGAGCTTGAATTGATAAACTAAAACCTGCCTTTCCCCCCTCTATGTAACATGCAATGAGAAAATAGTATTATAACCATATACATTCAAACGGGCAACCTATTAGCTAGGTTTACTTTGCATCTCAGGAGTGCAGCATTTGGTTTCTGTACTATTTTGATCAGACAGCAAACTTCTTCATTGACTTGAATAATCCTTAGTTCCGTTTAATGTCTGAGACAAATATATGTATTATCTTCTAAGTCAAACAAATGAGATTTTTTTCCCTAACCTTGATTGTTGTGTTGGTTGTTTCTTTTCTCTTGAATAGGAGAGGATATCACAGCAAAGTAGGTTAAGACATTCATCAAAAAAGGACCTGAAAATTAAGCTTAAACTTTTCTTCTCTTTATTCTTGAGCCAGAGCTCGCGGGCTTAGTATATTTGCATGAGAATATGTTGAAGCATTCTTAAATTCAGCAGCCTTTATATGTTTTGCTCGGCTCTCTCTCCATGCATTTTCAAGGGAGCAATGTCCACCGCCATGGCTTTTTGTGTTTGCGTCTTTTTGAGGGGAGGCTAGTGGGGAGGTGGGTTTTATTGTTGCATTCCGCTAACTACATTTGTGTCAATGAAGTTACCCAATGTTCTAATCATGTTTAACTATATTTTTACATGCCAAGACGGCTAAAGACCAAATCTACCACTCATCTGCTAGAAACAGCTACTTATAAGAGTATAGAGTATCCAGGAAAACCAAGAGGTTTGGATACTGATGCAGAAGCAGCTTATCTGATATACCTTGGATCTACATATGGAACAAAACAATGGGGTCATTTGGTTGCTTCTCTTTCCCTTCTGGTTTCTTCATTTCTTCTCTACTCCTGTCACCATCCGTACACTTTTTGAGCTAAAGGTACGAGAAAAAAGATCAAAAGTACATAATCTAAATCCATGGAAAGGAAAAAGAAGATCTTTATTTGACTACTCCTGCCCGTATTCTTAGTAATATATCAAAGCATGGAATTCGAAATCTCATTTGTGTTTGAGAAATAGAATTATGTTAAAAAGAATATATAGAATTATCCATTGAAAATTTTTTATTTCTTTGACTTATGACATCTTGTAGGTCATGGGAAAGAATTAGTGGCCAACATATTATGAGGTGACTGGACGATGTCGATTGGGTAAATGTTTTCTGGTTGGTTCAGTGGATTTGTCCCTTATGATTAGCGAAATCAACTCAATTAACATTGCTATTCTAATTGATTATTCTTAACTAGTCGTTTTCCCTGCAAAAGTTTTACTTTAATGAAATATGTTGCAAATCACATATACAAGAAAACATATGCATAAAAGTCATAAAAAGTTTCTTTTTTTGGTGATGGTGAAAGTCATTAGGTAAGGGATACCATCAAACTCTTAATTACTGAAATAATCGAAAGATATATGCATATTGATTATCTAAGAATTTCTCGAGAAAATCCTTTGTCTTTTATTTTGATAACACGAGCTTAGAGAAAATTGAGGAAAAATTTACGCTACCTTGAGTTTCTCTTTAAATAAAAATATAATATAACTTGGTGAGCACCTTATTTTGTACAGAAATTGAAACACTAGGGATCAATATGTCGAATAAGGAATAAATGAGATACTTAATTGAGATTCTGAGAAAATTCCAGGGACGAAATTAAAAATTCACTCAAATAATTATCTTTGGATTCATATGCAGGATTAAGACAAATTTTCAGCGCCACTRCAATTGGCCCAGTTATAATCGGGCCTTTGTCAAAGCTATATGGATATGGAGGGCCTGAATTTGCAGCCTTTTCCACAACTAGCTGGACAAATATTGGGCCAGGGCTTTCTCTCCTATCTAAGACAATGACTGCAAATGGATAGACATGGCCCAAAGCTATAAGAGGAAAAATAAATTTAAAATTAAAAAAATCACTAGACTACGAGAACAAGTTAGCTAAGGTGAAATTTTATGTTCGATATAAATTGTAAAAATAAAGTGAAGTTTGATAATCAATTGAAGCCTTAGGAGTCGGATTACTTGAAAGTAATTTGAATTGAATTTAAATTCGAATTAATCTCATCAATAAAGTACGACTGATTATAAAAAATTTCTGTTTATATATATGAAAACATCAGAGGGAAGCGCTCCTAAAAGATAAATGCAATCATCTATTGAATTCAAAAACAAAATATTGTTTGTAATAATAATAATAATAATTCCATAAGCAGTAAATTGGGAAGAGACAAGATGAGCAGGGTAGCGTAGGGCTTTAGAAGAAATAGGTTTCCGGGTCACAGAAGCTTTTCAAACCAGTGGTGACACCTCCATAACCACACGGCAAACCCTAAAAACTGAAAACGACTTGCACCGATAATCATATTCGATCAACTACTACTACTTTCTTAACTTTATTAAGCAACTTTCTGATTGTTGTTATCAGTGTCCTAATCTCATCTCCAACCGAAAGCAATCTTTTCTTGGAAGAACAATCTCCAGATCATTTCAATCTTTTCTTTATTCTTTTCCCTCTTGACATAATAAGAATTCCGCGTCAGAACCGCGTCGATCTTTGACATACTCAGTAGGGAATTTATGGGTTCCGAATCTTTTCTTGAAAGGTGTACTAGAGATCTCCAATCGAATTTGAAGTTCAATAATTTTCAAGAAAATTTTGAGAATAGTGTCTCCGATCACTATGCCAAAAAATTCAAAGTGTTCTCACAACTTTCGGCTTTTTGATCTGTCCATACAACTAAGAATAGAATCTTAGGAGGGAAAGGCCATTCCATAGTGGGATTAAAGGAATATTTACACGCTGAAATTGAACTTTAGCAGCACTTTCCGTGGAAGAACAAAAGGGCTGGGAATGATTTTATCATATTCAAAACTTGGGACTTTTGTTGTTTTTGTTTTTGTGGCATCTCTTAAACTATTATTTTAATCTAGAGAAATCCGGAGGCAGCATAATTTATGGGGTGTACACATGACAAGACGAAACATCCTACTGGTGTGACAATACCCTTATCCATCAAACTGGAATGCATATATAGTAGCATGGTTTAAGGTTCTTATGACCACATTCCAGATACTCGTTACAGTGTATTCAAGAGTCCACTGATTCCTCCTAGCTTGTTCTGTTTCCTCTTCCAACATGGACAGACCAGAGCAACAACTTCCTCCAGGTACCTCCCTCCCGTCCAACTTAGGCTTCTCTTACACACCTTCTGATCCCCCCACACTTCTTTCTCCGCCACGCTTTCTGGGGAGAAAGAGGGGGGGCAGAAGAAGACTATTGCCATATGTCACTTGAGATTTTATCATCTTTTGCATTTTGGTCTTGGAAACCTTATATGGTTTTCATTTTCTTTTTGCAGGGTATCCTACTGAAAATCCCCCAACTGAAAAGAAGAAGAAGTGGTTTTCACGATCCAAGCCTAAAGGAGATAGAGGCTTCATTGAAGGATGGTAAGTCCTCCCAGAAGTGGTTTTCACGATCCAACTTTGCTGAAAATTAAGTCCTGTCATTTCCATGTTATTTACATCATATAAAGATCTAGATTATTCTCTACCAGGCACATGTCTGTAAGAGAATTGATTCGACTAACAAATATACGTCTAACACTGTTTTGCAGCCTATTTGCCCTATGTTGCTGCTGGCTTTGTGAGATGTGCTTTTGATTAGATACTAGGACTGGGATCTAATCAGTGCTGTTATTTTGGGTGCAGCCTCTTTGCCCTGTGTTGCTGCTGGATCTGTGAGATGTGCTGCGATTAATACTTGGACTAGAGCAGAATCTGCTGTAGTTCAGAATGTCTTATTCTATTTCCTTGGTCATGTAATTCTATATATACTCTAACAATTTGTTAATGTAAAGTATGATGTATGTGTGAATTATCACGGACAATAAAGATTTGTGTTTCTTGTTCCTGCTTGGAAAATGGACTCACACCACAAGTAAATTGTGGTTTGGGAAACAGCTGAAACTCCAGAGTTATCTAGCTAATTTTACTAGCCACAGCAACACAAAGGTTCTATGCGTTTACAGGTTAATGAAATGGATAAGCCAAACAAGGCCACGGACGTAATTGCTTTCTCAAGGCTAAAAGAGGCAAAACCTAGAATAATAGCCATTATAAAAACAAGGTGAAGTGATGGTGTTACCCTGATATGTTCTAATCCATGAATCCAAATCTCCACCCGTAACCGTAGTGTTCAACTATAATGTCCTTTCCCAGATTTCACGTGAGCAACTAAATATGGGAGAGGGGAAACAGACTGAAATTGAACAAGAGCCTACTCAAATGCAGCAAAAGGAGCAGAAATCCCAGTAGACTCTGTACATAATGGGAATTGAGTAGCAATTCAGAAGACAAATTGAGAGCGTAAAAACACTGGATATTTCTTAAGGAGCATTCTTGATAATGGACATGGGCAGGGTACACAGAAAAGAACGAATATTTTAGAGGAGAAGAATAGTAGAGGAGCCTCAGCAATGGTTATGCTTTCTATTTAAACAGCAACAGAGTAAGATAGCATGTTTAACTGAAGATACCTTAAAAAAAAAACAAAAAGTAATAGAATTATAAGATAGTGTCGTAGTTTCATCTTTGGGGCCCTAGCATCTAAAATGATAGAGGCACACTCAGCATCCCACATTCCATCTAATCGCGATGTCCACCTAATTGGCTAATGTTCCAGTTGCTTCATACTAGTGCAGCAAATAGCGGGAGATACATCTAGAAAACAAATCAATAAGTTTCTATTACTTCTTGCAATATGTTCAATACATTTTGATCTGAACACCAAATATCTGACCCCAAGCACTGAAAGGGGCAATGCACTAAYATACAGATACTCCAAGTAAAACAACTTGCAGTATGATAGATGTGGAACATAAAGCAACAACAACGTGAGGGGAAATACAATGACGTTTCCAAAGTCATATGTATATTGGATAACAAAATAATAACTTACCACGAAACTATAGTCATCAAACTCTATCTGATGAAGAAAATAATTTCTCCAGCATATTATTGGAAAGAATTTGGTTGGGATCCAGCTCCCTTCGTGCTTTATTGTATGCATCAACAGGAAACTTCTTTCTTAGCCTCACCTGCACAGCTGCAAGTTCTTCCATGTCCTTTGGGACCTGAAGATATATAAGGCACAAAACTTGGTTAGCAACATCTAGTCAKTGGACACTGCAAAGTTTTCGCCATTCAACAATAAAACCAAAAAACAAATTTCAACACTCAAATTTAGGCATATCCATAATCTGGTTTCTCCAATTCTAGTAGTAAATCAGCTTCAGAATCCTCCTCAACGTGGCTTCTAAAAACTTATGGAGTTCATGCACTCATCCCACACTCAAATTGGGGCCTATGAGTTTATACCTCAATCTTAGCCCAGTGTTCATAAGCAGTATAACGATCCCATAAATGGGCATATGTCAAGCGCCTGTAGTGGAAGAATTTTTCAGTAATTTGTTTCYTCTGGCGAACATCCGTGGTAGGAAGATACATAATTATACCAACCTGGCATACAAAATTGAAACTGGATGAGAAGATAACAAATAACATGCCAAAGTTACCATCGAGTCCCAGCAAAAGCATTACAACACTGAATCATAGACAAAAGCACAGTCCATGCAAATGTCTAAAAGCAAATGTCTAAAAGCAAATAACATACTTTTGTCAATTTCTTTAATATTCATCCTATATAGCGAAAAATGTAAGCAAGGAAACAAAACTAAGGCTTCAAATGAGAAGGATGCATTTTTTGTTGGACAACAAYGCAAAAGGCAAAATAAGTATAACAACATTACCCATGAGAATATATCACCCTCTGCAGGGCTGAAAGCTGGACTCATTAAGCTTTTGCTGCAAGCCGTCCATCGCTGCTCTATAGGTGCAGGAGCAGGTATATTTTCTTTCTCTATGAGCTGTATCAACTCTTCTATGTAGTCCAAGTCTTTCATGCTTGGTTTGGATAATGTTCCAGCGGGGAAACAAATTTCTGAAACCCACTGTTGGCCACCACAATCAAAGCCCAAAATTTCATCACTCCACCCTACTCTGTATCCTTCCGATTTTCTCCAGAACTCAGCCTCAGCTTGGTTGATTTTCATCACATGTTCCTTGTTAAGAGGATCTAAAGCAATTAATTTATCTCTTAGTTCTGTAAAGGAGAGCTCATTTATGTCTGGTTCATTATCATCTGAGGATTTAGTGGCAGTTGATCCTCTGTGATAGATAAAAAGCAGCAAGTTATTGAATAATGTAAACATAGATATATAGAACTAAAGAACAGCTCTTTTCTGGAAAGAAAAATCAATCTTAAATTCTATCTAATTTTCTTCCTTTACTTTCCTTGCTTCTTTTTCTTCGGTAAACAAGTCGCTAATCCTTTACAAGAAAGAATTTGAGATTCCTAGGCTGGGTCTATTAATAACCAATTAATAGCAGTAGAAATTATATCATCAATTACTCCCCAGCATAGACAATTCATTCATGATAAAAACCAGATACAAGAAACACATAAGAAGAAAAGGAATGACATCAGAATGAATCTGAGATGTCCTCTTTCCGTACCATATTTAGATAAATCAACTTTTTGTCAATTAGAAGCAATTAATATCATTTTTCACCTGTACTTCCACAGTGATTCTTTGTATAGGTCTTGAAACTGTTGTATAGCTTCTTCCTTGCTATACTTAGACTGGAACTTGGGTGGACCTTTCCTTTTATTGACAGGATTACAAGTCACTATAACAACTGTGTCTGTGTATGGAATGTGCAAGTATTTTACATGCTTGTTCTCAGACAGAAATTTTCTGCAAAAGAAGATCGGATGTAATTGTCATCTCCAACTTCCAGAAAATCAGAAACTACAATACAGTAACCTGTAAAGACAGACTGAATGACAATTAGCAACAGCGAGTAAGAAGAGTCGAACAAGGTGGCCATTTACATTTCCATTGTTCTTTGAATTAGGGATCAGTGGCAACAATCTGCAATCAAAAAGTCTCCACTGATTTTAAATTTCAGCAACAAAAGATACCTATTGGGAGAATCCAGAAAATCATTCTCATAATCTCCAATAAACCAGGTGATTTATCCGGAAACTAAAACTAAATTTATTACCGAAAAATAATTAAACAAGATAAAACCAAGTATAGAAAATGGTGAATTATATTCTTAATTTTTAATTTCAGCAACAAAAGATACCAATTGGGAGAATCCCGGAAAATCATTCTTATAATCTCCAATAAACCAGGTGATTTCTCCATAAACAAAACTAAATYTATTACCCAAAAATAATATAACAAGATAAAACCAAGTTTAGAAAATGGTGAATTGTATTCTTAAATGGATGTAAATTATCACTCTCTACTTTTGGAATTGTATTGAATAAAGATCATTCTAATAGACCATGCAGAAGTCTAAATAAACACCCCATGCAGTCTTTCGTCCTCATTTGACTGCTTAGTTATTTGCAAGGATAGAGCAACCGAATCCACTTAGAAGTTTCAAATATTATATGGTACAGGTTATATTTAATCTGGCGGTAGACAGCTCTGTTCACCAAATTAAAGAGTAAACATTTACTTGTGATTCTTCTTGATCTCTTTCAAGTTGGAGACAAAGGTATGTTCTACAAGCTCCTGTCGCTCAACACATTGAAGAGTAACTTCAGCAACCACTCCAAGGCCACCAAGTCCACAGCGTGCTAGATAAAATAGTTCTGGATCCTTATCTTTTGAAACCTCGATTGTTCCCTTTGCAGGAGTAACTAACTTCATGCTGACAACCTGCTCATCTATAGGAGGCAGCCTGGCACCCGTACCATGAGCACCAACCTAAGGATTTGTGATGAGCAGAAAATTCAAGATATGCATATTACTGAAACACACAGCACAACGTAAGTCCTTAAGAGCAAAGCATGATTCTTTCATTAAATCAATTGTCCACTAAAATACCATGCTGCCTTTGCCCCCTACTAATGCAAATATTCACATCCATAGACATCAGAATTCGTGTGAAAACTCTGATAGTAAAAGAAACACTGAAGAGGAGGCTGGCTGTGAGGAAGAGACTTTAATTGCTTCAATGGTAACCACATAAGAAGAAAGTTGTGACTTATGATAGCAATGCTTAATCACTCATGAACAAGGGAAAATAGGGGATAAAAAAAGTCAAGCTGTAATTTTTCTTCCATAAGCACCCGCAGAATACATGATTTATAAGCCCAAATCACAAAAAATTTACTCGAAATTAACCATTGGGACAACCCTTTAAAATTATTAGAAAGATTAAATGGACAAGATAAAGCCAAGCCATGTCCCTCATGCTCCCGTCCCAGTCATAAAGGTATTCTTTTTTCCTATTCTCAATTCAACCGGCACTTTAGAGGGGAAAAAAAAAAATGCAGGAAACAATCCCAAATCCACCTGAATAATGCCGCCAATTTGCTGTTCTCGAATGGATGCAAAATTCTGTAAAGTCAGCCCATACTCCTTGATCCCATCTACAAGCTGCTGAACCCGTATTCCAGCCTGCACTCTAACCAGCTTTTTCTCCTTATCGACTTCCAAAACCTTATCCATTAATGCCAGATTCACCATCCCGGCTCTTGTCAACCCAATTCCATTCGGTGACAAGCCTGAGCCAACGGGGCGAATCTTTTGCTTCTTTTGGTTTGACTCTTTCACTGTATTCTCAAGTTCTTCAAGATTTTCGGGCTGGAGAAATTTCCGGGTCTGGACCTCGTGGGTTCCACTCCAGTTGGAGATTGTATGAAGATCTTCTGGTAAAGGAGCGTACCGAAACAGCTGGGCCTTTTTGTGCTTGACGTTTTCCGGAAATGGGAAGGAGTAGTAAGTAGCGGCGCCGCATCCGAGGAGAAGAATAGTGTAGCCCAGATACTTACGGATTTCGGCATCAGAAGTGGAAGAGGGCGGTGGTGAGGACAGTGAAGAGAAGCTGCGAATGACATCGACAGTAGGAGGTTTTCCAGTGACGTGGCGATGGTTGTGGCGGAGGAGGAGAGATTGAAGAGAGCGCCTGTAATGGAAGGGCCGGAACATTTGGATATTACTGAGGAATAGCAGCTTCGTGTTATGGCCTTATGGGGTTTAGAGTGGTTTTAAAGGATGCCAAATCAGGAAGAAGTAGAAAGGAAATAAATTTATGGGGACCGCCACCAGTTATCGGTAACGATGTTTGATAACGTCAGCGGTTTGTTTAGATCAGTCCGAGATAACGGCGAAAATATTAGCGGACGTCAGATGTCATTGTACATCTCTCTGTTATGGTTCATCCCATCGAGGACCCAAATGCAATAAATTCTTGATTTTGAAGAAGGAGAAGAAGAAGATAGTGGTGAGGGCGGCCTCGGAAAGAGACGGAGAAGCAACGTGGGAGAGTGGGAAGCTGAAGCATGAAGCATGTCTCTAAATTTTTGTTTCTGCGTAGAAAACTGATGCCTATATGAGTGATTATGCAGAGTTGGTATGCAGCCACCTTTTCTTACATTTCTTACTTTGATCACCTCATTATTAGTGATGCATTTTATGATATTTTAATTTGTGATTTTATGTTATTCAATAACTTAATTATATTTTATTGCTTAAAAGTATTTTAGAAAGATGTTAAAATAAAGAATACAATATTTTATGAAATAAATTATTCTACCRATGATAATAAGTATGATTATAGAAATAACTCATTAGCTAAGCATCGAAGGGTTGAAGAAGGTTAGGATCATGGTATTATTAGGATTAGCAGGAAAGTAGGGGAAAGGTAAATGCAAGAAAATCTAGCATCGCATATACATTATACATCAGCCTAAGATGGAATTCTTCTTGCAAATGATTGATTTCCTGAACTATCATTTGAATTATACCATCACAGGTTGACCTGGAAACAACTACGGGGTCCTGCAAATCATCATTACAGGCAATCAAGATCCAATCACTTTAAATGTCCAAAAACTTGATAGTAAAAGTTCCAAGCTTCAACTTCAGCACTTCTGCTAGATTGTTCTCCAGGTTGGTCATTGTCAGTGGAAAATGGAGCACGATTCTTTTAGTTTCCTGCTGGTATCTTGTATTGATGTATTGATGTCCCTTCACTTGGTGCTGTAGCAGTAGTTCGTCTTCTGGAGCTATAGCAACATTAGCTACTGCTTTCTCCTGATTCAATCCAAGATTTGATGAAGGCAGTGGCCAGCGAGAACCCGGGACATGTTTTCCTACTCCACTTTGTTCTGAGTCTTCTACAGCAGTATTCAGTTTCTTACCTAGAAATCTTTCCACCTGCATTTCAGGCTGTTTGTGGTCTAGAAATCCATGTCTGAATGTGCATATTGGGGTGACTGATTCGTTTAGATGGCTAAAGATGTTAGTTTTCTTTCTCTTCTGAGATGGCCATCTCGCAATCCCAAGCTCTCTTCAGATGCGCTTAGTTGTGGATCTACTAACTGCATTAGAAACAATCCACAAGATAAGTTTCTTTCATGAAATTGGATGAATTGGATGATTTACGTAATTCTGTTACAAGCTTACCTCCAAGGCATTGTGCAGCATCCTGAAGACTCCTTCCATATAATTGTTGAAGAACTTCTAAGCTCCACCTGTCTTCTTCCCCAGGCACATTAACATAAACAGTTCCTTGATCCTCGTCTGTCTTTCTTTTACCATGTATACTATCATCCTCCAGCTTCTTTTTTGGTTCATGTGACTTTGATTTCACCGTCTCTTTTCCATTTTGTAAGGCCTCTGGCTTGTATGTAGACCAAAGAGTCTTGGGTGTTTGGTTGTGTTCATGGACATATTCAGATGACTTGATATTTTGGGATCTTTCATTATATTCAGGACCAAGAACAGGTTTCTCCTTCAAAGGGAAGTTGCTTATTTTGACATCTCTTTCCTTGCTAAATTCTTCACATGATGCAAATTGAAGATTGTGAAGAGAATAACTAATTGTCTCGGATACGAGAGCCAAAATTTACTTTGACATTCAGAATCTTTGAAGTAAGGAGGCAAAAAGAACTCTAGAATGTAGATGCCATTGGCAGTTCTAGAATTGCATACAGGAACTGCAAGGCAGCTTTGCAGCCCAGACATGCGTGCATAGTGCACTGAGGGATAATCAGCTTTGCTAAGTTGTGTAATGTCTCGGTAAAAAAATGGGTTAAGGGAGGAACCTGCCCCACCTACTACCCCTTGGCCCTTTAACAAATGATGTTCAGTGCAGGCCTCCCTGAAACCCCACATATGAGCATCCACAGCATAAAATGCTATATCACATGTGGGCATACAAACCTTGCTCATGTAGCTTCTGTTTGTAACTGTTGCAGGAAGGCAAACTCCTACCACGAGCTGAAAAGTGGCCGTGACTGCAACAAATCCATGTCTGAGCCAGAGGAAGCCTACAAGTTTCACTCAATACTGTTAACACCTCCAAGATTTCGAAAAATGCGATGTGTTGATTTTCATTGAGAACATGATTCACAGGAGAGTGTTGCAGTTTACAAATGGTCACAATGTCTAATCTTGGATGATATCAGAATCAGCAAGTTATTTGCAACTGACTCGTGTATGAGGTAGGTAAAAAAATTCTGAGCTCCTCAGTTCCACTGCCTACAAACCAAATCAGTACAATATATAGTTAAAACACCTAATCTATGTAAACCAATAATTACAGCAGAAATAATCAAGGAGGCTCTGATAATTACAGCAGAAATAATCAAGGAGGCTATGCATACACTATGCTTATGAGATTGAAGTCAGCAAAGTATTATGAAATGTAAGTCATAGTTTCTCTCTTACACGAGTTAAATGTTACATGAATATGAAGAGAGTTAATAATACACCAAATTAACACCAATTATCAAAGTGAAAACTCCCTCCCAGGGAATTTAGGAGAGATCCATGTAAGAGAGTGATGCAGCAGTAATAACCAGTGACTAAATAATAACACAAATGATTTTTGTAATCTAAAGGATATGAAGTTCAATATTCTGAGAGAATACGATGGGAAAGACGAAGCAAGATAAACAACCAGGCATAACGAAGATAAGACTGACCTCAACTGCTTTGCAAAGTAAGTCGATTTCTGGTGCATAGTAGATCTTCTGTGAAGTCATTACAAGCTCAAGAACACCAATACAGCAACCTCCAGGTTCAAACAGAGGCAAAGCAAAAAGTCACAAATATTGTAGCAGTATGCATGATTAAGCAGTGGATACTCTTTACTGGAGTAATATTGGACATTTGGAGTCCATTCTGGCAACTTATTTCTGAAAACACGGCCAGGAATCCCAAGGACATCATTTTCATCATCAGCGGAGAAAATATGCATCAAAGAAACCATCCTATACTGGATTGACAATCCATAGCAAAAGGTGCCCCTGAGGTAGTGAGCAAATTTCGGCTCTCTATCTTCACAGGTAACCAAACCTGAGATAGAACATGCTGCGTAATTGATTCTTTTAGGTATTCCAATGCCTGCATGATCCTATGTCTGGGGGTGCACAATGGTGAAGACAGCCCTTGTTTACCGTAGTTGTCTGCTGGGCTTTCATATGATTCAAGATCACCGTTATATGGACGCAAAAACATGGAGAACTGTGAGTAATTAATTGCAAAAGACCCGGTGAGGAGGCTTTCAGAAGTTAGAAAGGTTCAAGGGTGCATAAGATTATATGGATTGAAAGCATATGGTAGCACTCTCAATTACAGAACCAGGGGCTAGTTAGTTCGGAAACATGTGTTAAGCTAGAAATTAGACCATTCTGTGGAGGTCCTATATATTATCCATGTTCCATGATATTTAACATGATCTTCAAACTCTGATTTCCTAGCAGCCTTTTCTTCTRTTTTAGATCTTACTGTAAGACTTCTAAAAATACTAAGGATAAGACATTTCGACATAGTTGCCCCAAKATCAGTTCTTGTGAATGCTATGATATGATGAACAGTTCAGAATTCTTCTGATTCCTATGATGATGATGATCAGTTCTTATAGATTCTAATAAAATGAAACTATATATGCAAATCCTTTTGACCGGACTCAGAGTCTAGCTGCATCAAGAACAAAATAGAAAACGGATATGAAATGCAAAACACAGCTTTTAGACAACTTACAGGAAAGAGATCCAGGAAAATCCATGACAGGAAGGCCATAAGTGGTGGCGGTGAAATAGCTTTGGCTGCGTTCTCCTCAAAACTCCACAGAGGAGATAAGCATAAATCCGAGGACTGCGGACTCGGAGGAGGGCGAAAATACAGTTCCACCTCGGAATGCACGGAGACCCACCAAAGCCATCCCTCTGTTCTTCAATGGCTTCTTCTGCTTCTTCTTGTTCAGGCACGAACATATTTCAGACTCACAGCAGCCTAATGTAGCTAATACCAAAATTTCAGACTTCAACACTAAGAAATCTTCAAACTAGGATAAACTCCGGATGCTACTCTGCTTCAAATATATAAAACGAGCTGTTGATTTTAAAAAGGTTTGGACCCATATTATATACAACGGTTATGAGTTTCTTTTAGTGAAAAATAAAACGTATTTACTAGCTCAAAATCAAGAATGGCTTCTCCAGTTGCTTGTTGCTTATTAGTTGAACCTTTTGTTATAGACTGAGAAGAAAAGGTATTCTTTTGCGGATGAACCTTCGTCCCCATAACAGCTTTTCATGCTTTCTAAAAGACAAACCTCTGTGGTTAATAATCGAAGGAGACAATACTTTAGTAAAGATGAACCTTTGAGTTTGATACAAAAGCCCCAAAACAAGTTATTGTTCGCCAGCCTTTTTGCAGCATATTAAGAAGCATTAGATCATAATTCATATTCCCTCCACTGACATTCTATTTTTTTTTTTAATACAGTAATTTGGTAGATTATATAACTCGTCCTTTCTTTTCTGACTAACAATATGTAATCTACATTTTATGAGAACTGCTATAGTACTACACAATAATATGTAGTAGAGTATGGTTTATTTACAAGCTCATGAGTCATGACGAAAGAGGAACAAACTAGGGAAAAGAAAAAAGAAAAACGGAGGTCGTGGCATTATATTGATATTGAGAAGCACATCATCTACAAATCCGCAAGATAGAGATGACAAATCTAGTTCTTGCAACCAAAAACCATTAAGGTTTTAGACCAGGCAAAAACATTACTGGTATATTCTGTATAGAGAGATTTCAGAATGATGGATAGCCATACTTAGGATGTGAACTCTCTAGCTGCCCATCCTGCCTCATATCTTCCAAGTGAGTAAGACATGGTAGGAATCTCAGTTAGATGGAAAGGATCTGGTTCGATTCCATAATCAGTCAATGGCCTGTGCTCCAGAACATTATCATGTTCTTCAACGAATTCAGGAATCTCCAACTGTCCTTTCTTTATATCTTCCCAGAGATACTGCAAGCGGCTAATATACTTGATTTTCCAATATAAGCTACAATTAGACAAGGAAACAAACACAGTGAGCAGCATSTGTGAAACATAGTTGCTTACAAACAGAGATGACTCAGTGGTCTTCATATTCATTTGATAGAATCTTCTAGAGAATGGAACATGGAAAATCTTAGTTGCAGGGTAGCATGATTCGTCAGATAAGCAGAAGTTTGGAGTAGAAAYGAAATTCAGAATAACCACCAACAGAATACACTACCAAGAGTCGGGAATATTCAACATGTCTGAGGTAATCCATAGCACAAAAATCAGAAAACTCCTCGGTGCCAGGGTTATTTCAGAGGGACTATCTAACCCTATTTATTTTGCAATCCAAACAGCAAGTAGGGGAAAGAGCGAATAATTCTCAACCTGCTTTATGCAGCATAGGAAACTACCCAAGAGTAAAATCAATATTATCAGCATGGTTATAAAACTAATTTCCTCCTTTATCCCATTAATCCATGAGATGGGTTTTTGAAGAAGAGAACAGACGTTTTCCAAAAGATTTTGATAATTTCCCATCATCCTATAAATTATATAGCATGTCAACGATTACCATGAGATCACAAAATAACCCACCCTCCACTTAAGAAGAACCTGCCAAGCATGGCAAAGACAAGCCTTGATCTCAGACCAGGATGAACGAAGTACACAACCTTAAGCCTGTCCTTGAAATCAGAGGGTAGTTCTTCATAGATCCATCTCAAGATTGTGAGACCAGGAGAATTGTCCTCCTTCTGCACTGTGCTATGCATGTAAACAATGCAGTATGGCCCTTGTGGCATCTCTGTGGAAATTTTGTGCACTACATATCTTTTCAGCCTCTCTCCACTTATCACAACAGCTACATATCAAATAAAATAAATAGATAATTAGTCCAGAATTAGTAATGTTAAAGAAACAACTACAAATCAACTGCAAAAATCCAAGTAAGAAATGTGATTAAGAAAAGTAATAAACCTCCAAGGATATGAAAAGTAAATCTTTTAAGTACTCTATAATAGATTCAGAAGTCCTGCAACTTCTCAGCATCAAAAGTTTGAACTAAACAATCTTATCTATGCAAAGTAAACCATGTATCTTGGTCTTAAAAGAAGAGACACCGATTTATCCCTGTGAGTGGAAAGCTTTTGTTACCAGTCTTTCCCCAGCTAACCAAAATGCAGTTCATAAACTATGAGAATAGACGATGGATTTTGGATTTAATTATAATACAAATCCTTTCATAGTTAATGAAGTGAAGCAATTTAATACATTCACACAGCGAAAAGAATTCCCAAGAAAATAAACCTAAAACTTCTAGCTTTCTCCGCTCACATACCTTACAAGAAAAGGAAATCAGAAAGAACTAAAAAAACCACACTTTATATGCAAAAATGAACTACCTTTACTCATCAGAAACCACGAAAGCACTGATTATCTTTGGTCATTTATAATTGAACCCAACTAAGCATAACCAATGATTAAATCCACGCCCTAATAGTAAAGAACAAGAACAATTGAAGGTGGGTGATGAATACATCTGTAGACATACCAGGAAAGTACTTCCCGACGATGCGAAAGATACGGTTGCCAGCTTTATCAGAGCCAGATTCGAGGCGGAAAAATTGTAGGGCTTCAAGATCAGAGAAGTCTTCATCGAGATAAGATGGGCAGTCATACCACGGCTCTTCTTCATTCTCACGGTCCGYTTGGGCCAAAAATGGTCGTGCATCGACGCCGAGATCCGACGCCAGTACCAGTACAGAGAAGTCTTCCGACGTTGAGCTCCCCATTCAGCTGCAGCAGCCCCAAACTTTCCAGCTTCGGTTATGTAGTATATATCCCTTGGTGTACTGGGSGGAGTGAGTTGAAATTAGTACTCAATTATGTGATAAGGAGCACGTGCTTGGCAGTAATTTTCTTGTAATTATTCCTTTTCATTTCAATGTTTTTTTCGAAAACAGTTTASATAATGATATGATGCTCAATTAATTCACCACTCCATTTATGACATGATAAAAATCACATTCTAATAAGTAATAATAGAAAATCGATTATATTTTATCATTTCTTTGATAGAATTCAATACTAATTTTATTTTTAATAGCAGAAAGATGGCTCAATATAGAGTTRTTCATTATTTTTATTTTTTTAAGGTAAGTAAATATATATATTTTGCACCAAAAAAAACCTCCTAAATATATATCTCGCTCCAAAATAAATACATAAATAAAATCAAAAGCAGAAAAGAAAGAAAATCTGAGTATGCCAGCAAATATGTACTAACGTAGACCAGAAGCAGATAACTTGGGCATGGCCACAGTCCCCCTAATTCATTGCTTCCATCTCTCCGACTTGAATCCCGGCCGCTCTAGGCTAGTGAGCTTGCAGGGGCTAAAATCATGTTCGACTATGATCGAGCTCAAGCAATACCATGTTCAGTTAATCAAGCTTGGTCTCTCTTCCGACAACGACACCATGGGCCGTGTCATCAAGTTCTGTGCCATCTCTGAATTCAAGGATTTAAGCTATGCCGTCAGAATTTTTCATACATTGCCAAACCCAGATGCTTTTATTTACAACACCATGATTCGAGGCTATTTAGAATCGAATTGCCCCCAAGATTGCATTGCTTCATATATCCAGATGTTGCAAAATTCAGTTTTTCCGAATAAGTTYACTTTCCCTCCTCTTATTAGAGCTTGTTGCATAGATAATGTCATTCAAGAGGGCGAACAAGTACACTCTCATGTTATCAAATTTGGGTTTTCATCAGATGTCTTTTCGCAAAATAATTTGATTCACATGTATGTGAATTTTAATGGGTTGGAGGAAGCAAAAAGGGTGTTCGATAATTTGGCTGGTAAAGATGATGTTTCYTGGACGACATTGATCAGTGGCTATGCTCGATGGGGGTGTATAAATGAGGCTCATGAACTTTTCCAGTCAATGCCATTGGAGAGAAGGAAATACTCAGCTGTTTCTTGGAATGCCATGATTGCGGCCTATGTTCAAAGCAATAGGTTTCTTGAGGCATTTGAATTGTTTGAGAAAATGCGAGCAGAAAAGATGAAAATGGATAATTTTGTTGCTGCAAGTATGTTATCAGCTTGCACAGGGCTAGGAGCCTTGGAKCAAGGAAGATGGATACATAAGTACATTAAGGAAAGTGGGATTGAAGTTGACTCGAAACTGGCAACGACAATCATTGATATGTACTGCAAATGTGGATGCTTGGATATGGCTTTTGAAGTGTTCAATGGGTTGACAAGCAAAGGAATTTCGTCTTGGAATTGCATGATTGGAGGACTAGCAGTGAACGGTAAAGGAATGGCTGCCATTGAACTTCTGAAGGAGATGGAGAAGCAGAAAAAAGTAGTTCCTGATTATATCACGTTTGTGAATGTGTTAAGTGCTTGTGCTCATTCAGGTTTGATTGATGAAGGGTGGTATTATTTTTGGCATATGACAGAAGTCTACGGCATTGAACCCGGAATGGAACACTATGGATGCTTGGTTGATTTGCTTGGAAGAGCTGGATTGCTGAATGAAGCAAGAAAGGTTACAGATGAGATGCCTATCAGTCCTGATGCTGGTGTATTGGGGGCTCTTCTTGGGGCTTGCAAAATCCACAGAAACATCGAGTTGGGGGAGGAAATCGGGAGGCGAGTCATAGAACTCGAGCCTAACAACAGCGGGCGTTATGTGTTGCTAGCTAACATCTATGCCAATGCTGGTAGATGGGAAGAAGTTGCAAATGTGAGGAAGTTGATGAATGATAGGGGAGTGAAGAAGGCTCCAGGGTTCTCGGTTATTGAATTGGAAGGTAGAGTTAGCGAGTTCATTGCAGGAGGAAGGATTCATCCTCAAGCTAGAGAGATATATGCCAAAGTCAATGAAATGTTGGATTCTATAAAGGCTGCTGGCTATATGCCTATCACTGATGGAGTGCTGCATGATATCAGTGAGGAAGAGAAGGAGAATCCCTTGTATTATCACAGTGAAAAATTGGCTATTGCTTTTGGTTTATTGAACACTAAACCTGGGGAAACTCTTCGTATAACGAAGAATTTGCGAGTCTGTAAGGATTGTCATCAAGTTGGTAAGCTAATCTCGAAGGTTTATGATCGAGAAATAGTTGTCAGGGACAGAAATCGATTCCATCATTTCCAGGGAGGAGAATGTTCCTGCAACGATTACTGGTAATGGATTTGAGAAAAAAAATAGTATCAAGGCAGTAACTTATTTGTACACATAGTCATCTGATTCTGTAAACATATGCAATATAACTACTTTTTAAGTTCTAAAAGAGTAATTCTACAAAATATTTACTCGTCGGTAAAGGAAAATTGACTAAAATAGTTATGAAACTAGAGGAACACAAAGCCTCAGTGAGAAAGATATTGGTAAAGGCCAGCCATTGGTTTGCTGTGTAGGAAAGATTTACTCCGAAAAATCACCAGCTAAAGAATGAGATCTAAACAGGAACTAGTTCTTTGAAAGATCTTTACTGCGCTGAGCAGCAGCAACAACGGCATTCATCAATATTCCACGAAACCCGGCCTTCTCCAGCTCATGAATACCAGCAATTGTTGTCCCACCAGGTGATGCAACGTCGTCTTTGAGCTGACCGGGATGCTTCCCTACATTTACTGCCACTGATGCTGCCCCTAGTACCTGGCATAGGAAATGCTTTTCTTAATAAATAAATTACTGAGCACAACCATTTATTCAGAAGCTATTAGCTATTCGGAGCATTAGTCAAACTTACAGTTTGAGAAGCTAGACCAAGTGCAAGTTCTCGAGGTAGACCTGCAGCTACCCCTCCATCTGCCAAAGCTTCTATTGCTAAAAAGATATACGCTGGTCCGCTGCCACTAAAAATTCATGGTAAAAGAATTAAGCTAAGCTGATTTAGCCCTCCAATTTTCTACAGAAAATAAGAAAATTATACACAGAAATGCATTGCTAGAAAAAGATTGATAAAGAATGAGCAATCCTTTTCTGGACCAGAGAGGCTAAATACGGGAGCTCAAACAAACAAATACACTGCAGTATACTAAGATTATTAGTTGAGAGAGAAGCGACATACCTCAGGCCAGTTATAGCATCAAAAAGTTTCTCATCAGCTTTCCACACCTTACCAATTGCTCCAAATAGCCTAGCAACCAATTCTCCATCTGCTTCTGTGGCTGCAGCACCCAAGGTGAGAACTGCAWAATGAGAAGCAAGATAAGAATCTATGTTACTACCTTCTTTTCTTCCTCTCTGATTAACATTCTGCAACCTAGCCTCAGAAATTCAGCTTGGATGTCAGAACCTTGAAAACTTAACACCCACTAGTCATACACACACGAAAAAGGAAAAAAAAAAAAGATTTTAGAATTTAAATAAACCAAACACAATACTTACCAGAGGTCAGGAAAGAGGAAGAGAGAAGTGGAACATTACTGTCATACAAATATGCCCAAACAGGAAAAACAAAGAACTTGATATACTAACCACATATCTAAAATTGATAATAAAAGCATATAATCTCTTTACAAATAATTAAGAAAGTTTTAAGAAAGGATAGGACAGGAGAGGAGAATGGCAATACCAGATGCTGCCTGACCTACAGCAGCAGAGGTGTTTGGCATTACTCTAACAAATCTGTTGTGACCAGTCCATTCCTGAAAATGGCGATTCAATAGCTTAATTGTATACAGCAAAACACATACAGCTAACATTCACAGCTGAAGATTAAAATGCAATGCTTGTAGAAAGAAATCTCAAAGAATAAAACAAGTGACATTAGTTAACAAAAGACCAATGCCACCTCTTACAACATTTCCATTTCAGAGGATGAAATGTCAAAAAATTTCCTCATCCAGAGATATAAAGGATAGGAAAACAAAAATCAAAATTTTGCCACCACCAGAGGAAGCCCAGATGTGAAGAAATATAATTGCACAAACCTGTAGATCTTTCAATTTAATCCCAGCAACAACTGACACCAAAAGATGCTTCTCTGTAAGAAGTGGTCTTAGCTCCAAAGCGACGCCTTTAGCTGCAATTTGCAAATAATCAGATAAAAATGCAAACTTAAACAAAATTGCCAAAAACTTGTGGTTCAAGAAACTAAGGTTGAATTCAAATACGAAACAAGGGACATATTCACCCAGAATCCCATCAATTTTATTTTGCTTCCTCTTATTCTACAAAATAAAAGAAACAGGGGAAAAGGGAGAATTCACAAACTTCACAGTTATTGCTGTAGAGGTAAATCTTGTCCTTTAACTGACACAAAATGTCAATAGTAATGTACCAAAAATAAGTTTTCACAGTATGCAAAAGATGAAAACCTTATAACTCAAACAATTTCAGTTTTTTTTTTTTTTTGGGTCGTAGCAAGATGTCAGAGATTGCAGGGAAATCACAGTGATAGCAATGTACTTTATCTATAAACCAATGTAGAAGAAGAAAATCATTTCATCAAGATCTAATGTAAATGAAGAGTAGTATACTCTGTCACTGCTAGATTAAGAATAAGTATTTCATCAAAGTTAAGTATTGGGGCATGTTAAGACTTAAAACATAAATGAAAACCCAGATATGGCTGCCAGATAAAGACGTAGCAACAGGGATTAATGCCACCAAAGAAAAATAACAAGGAGAAAACAAAAGAAAAGGAGCCAATGTAATGATACCGATTTGAGGTTTTACAGAGAGTACGATTACATCACTATCTTCAACCACCTGCACTTAATACAGAAAATGCCAATGGAGAAAAATTGTTAAGGTCTAGGAAAGCACAAGCTGAAGGACCGCATCAGCCAATTAGAAAGAAATCACAGGGCTCGATAGAGTAGAAACCAAACTACATAAAAAAGCAAATATTTTAGCGTTGAGAGGGTATCAAAAGAAAACGCATTCCAGCCATTTTGGTGAACCAAAGAACATATATCCTGACAACCAAACAATGCAAATGAAGAAATCACTGGTAGACTTCATTAAAGAGAGTAAAGAAACGACTGAAGTTCTGCACTATTGAAATATTCGCAAACACCATTTCGTACCTCTTGTTTCATCGATATCTTACAAAAATTAGCTATTCTATTCAAATTCATCCATCATCGGCTACCATCACTATCACTTGCACTTACCTACTGAACACAGCCACCAGCCGCAATCGTCTCAAGGTTGACTCTACCACTAGGTGGCAGCCACGGCCCTATTTTTTACATACTGTTTATATCATGGCGGCTTTGCATATATGCAAAAGTATAATCAATACAAACATGTAGTGCTACAAGTACGAATAGCAGAGACCTGATAGTTGTGGTCAAGGACAGAGACGCCGAAGGACTGGAAAGCAGAGCGCCGTTCGACTCTTTTATGGGCGGTCCGGATACGATAAGCGGGCAAAATGCCAGATTTGACAATACCACGGGCAATGCTCTCGGCCATCTTGCCGGCTCCGATAAAGCCGAGATTGAAAGCGTCACTCGGAATCGGAGGAGCAACGCTATTCGCCATTTTCGTTCCCGAAATCGTGAAGAAACTAGCAATGAATTTTCAGGTGAGAATGGGAGATGGCGATTGGGATTGAATTAGTAAACCAATAGGAATCTGTTGTGGGAATTTACTAATTAGGGTACTTTTTACTATTTCCCATTAGGAAGAACAAACGATTGGCGTTCGGTTTTGGAGGGAAATTATTTAGCTATTTTAGTTTTCCCTTTCCTTTTTAGGGATTTGGCGCTAAGCCGAATTGGACCCTTCCACGATGCGTTTTGGAAAGGCCAAACCTATCGGATCATCGAACCCTAAGCCCAATTAAATAATACACTGGGCTGACAATCGATGCCAGGCAATAAGGCTGGTCCAGCAATGACAATGGATCGAACATGGGCTCGACAATTGGAACTCCACTGGATTGGACTTCGCCCTATGGACTGGATATGATTTTGGTTCAATAACACTAATTAAAGCAGGATATATACATACTCAGCGCTCGTGTCCTAATCAAATTAAAATGTGTAGCTGATAATATGAAAAGATGGACTGCGAATTTTTTATTACATTCTTGCTATTATATTTTAACTCATAAGATAACACTCTAATCGAATTAAAGTGTGTAACAGATAACATGGAAAGATGAGCTTCAAACTTTTTATTACATTCTTGCTATTATATTTTAAGTCCTAAGATAACGCTCTAATTGAATTAAAGTATGTAGCAGATAATATGGAGAGATGGGCTCCGAATTTTTTATTACATTCCTGCTATTACATTTTAACTCCTAAGATAACACTCTAATCTAATTAAAGTGGGTAGCAGATAATATAATAGGAAGGTGAACTCTAAATCTTCATTACATTTTCCTATTATATTTTTTTGTTATTACATTTTAACTGCTAAGAGTTCAGAAAAAAAAAGGTATCCGAAAGATTTAAAAAATATTTATAATAGAAAATTGTAGATTTCAAAAAAAAAATGTTATTAAAATATCTTTAACCGTATAATAGATTATGCGTACTGTAAGATCTTGTGCTGGGGATGGAGATAGTCCTGTATTTTCATGACCGGAGACGAGTTCCTTCCCGATGCTTCTATGGTGAACGAACATGAGTGATGAATGTGGAACCGAATAATAAGCAGCACAAGCTGATGCTTCCATGGTGAATAAATTCAGTGGCCCCGAATCTGAGTGGTGGATTGGTTGTGTTTGAGCTTGTGGTGTATCTGCACTTTGCAGCCATTGCATGCATAGTAAATCATCTCCGAACATATCACTCCAGTGGCCGACTAATCTCCGGACAACGTTGTCAATAATTCATGAGCATTACCGTACCAGAAAAGCTTTTGCAAGTTGTGAAAGGCAAACCACCGAGGAGAAGCGATTCGCTGGAACGCCATATACAAAAAGTTCCACAATTGCTGCGATTGGAGAACCAGAGTCCGCAGGACTATGATTCTCAGGTGGTTTATTTGGGCCCTTATCCCGCGGAAAGCAAAAGCTCCAAGCAGCAGAAGATTTGATGTCCCTTTTTACTATAAGAAGGTGCTCAAGCTGGTTAATGATGCTAGAAATTGTTATATTGAAGATTCTACGAATGCATTTGATGATCGCCTGCGAACTGTGTGACTGTGTCCGAGCATCACGACTGATCCGGCAGTGACTTCTTATATCAAATGTATGAAATCCTTAACCGACAGCCCCAAGGACATGAAGGAATTGAGAGAAAAGAAGATACTGTTCACCACATTGGGCAGTGATGAAGAGGTAGTGAAAGTGTACAAAGAGATCAACACCATGGATTGAACAATAACTTATATTTTTCACCAGGTGAAGGAACAAAATGACAGCAGGTCAAAAACATGGTTTGCTGAGCTCATTATTTCACGAGTCCATGGAATGCCATTGCTTTGCTAACAGCTACTTTCCTTCTCGTCCTAGCATTTCTTTAGACTTATTTGACGGTCCAGCCTTCTTCCGATTAGTAACACTAAGGCAATGGCATTCCAGCAAGTAATTATTAAAGTTTTGTTTGTGAAAAGATTGTATTTTTTATCCAATGGAATGAAGAAAGAGATTCCTAGTATTTCTCCTTTGCTCCTTAAACAGGCAAGGCGAAGCAATCCTTTGCGTCCGAGCCGAGTTATTCCAAATTATCACATCCAACCCTGCCATAAGGTGCAAGTACACAGGGATGCATTGACGATCTACAAGGAGATTTTGCACTTCCAATCAATGGCTGGACAATCTCACAACGTCATAGATGTTTTCCTACCAGAGAGGCTTTTGCTCGTTGCAAATGGCCAGTTAACTAACSCTCGGGAACCTCCCCGAATGCAAAAAGTTCCATCGTTGTTGCGATTGGACAATGGCGACCAGGACTATGATCCCTTAGCAGTTTCTTTGGGGCCTTATCACCACGGCAAACCAGAACTCCAATTAGCCGAGAATTTCAAGCTGAAGGCTCTGGAAATGTTTGTTGCAGATAGCGGCAAAGATGTGCAATTTTTCTACAGCAAGGTTCTTGAGCAAGTCAATTTTTACAGAAGTTGCTATTTCCAAGATTCCACAAGTGCGTATGATGATCCCACATTTGCTCAAATGATGCTGCTTGATACCTGTTTCATTATCAACTATATAATGTCGGTCAACAGTTGGGATACTTATAATGCTACCAGTGATTATCTTGGTGAGTTGGTTTACGTTACTATTCTTCATGATTTGTTTCTGCTTGAAAATCAATTGCCCCTTCAGCTTCTAAAGCTCTTGATCTGTTTGGGATACGGTGATGAAAGAGGGGGAAAACTGCTCAATGACTTCATGTATGGTACTCTTTTTCAAAAATACAAGGGGTGGAGGGGATTAGCCGGCAGAGATGATGATAGACCGTTTCATCTTTTGGATGCTTTCTGGTTGATCATCGTCTCTCAGCCTAGCCAAGAGGAGGGATCTCTTTTTCCTTGTTGTGAACTCGGGTGGGTCAAACACATTAAATTAAATATCAGTAGATGCAGCAGCCATGTCTACAACTCATGTATTGCTAAATTCTCCTGGTTCAGAAGAAGGAAAAGAGATGAGGATGAGCAAAACTTGAAGACAAACATTTACCTTTTTCGTTCTGCAACAGATCTAAAGGAAAAGGGCATTCACTTCAGACCGAGCTCTGTCGACTCTATGAGGGGCATCAAGTTCAAATCGGGCTATTTCTTTGCTAAGCTTGAAGTTCCAGTTTGGTACGTTTCTATCTACTCCAAGGTATTCTTACTGAACATGATCGCATATGAACTGTGTCCAAATCCTACTATCGACCGGGCAGTGACAGCTTATATCGATTTCATGAAATCCCTGATTGACAATCCAACAGATGTGAAAGAATTACGYGAAAAGAAGATCTTGCTAACGACTTTAGGTTGTGATGAAGAGGTAGTGAATCTATACAGAGAGATCAAAACTTATGATCCGAGCAATGTGTTCATATATGAGAATGTGAAGTTGAAAATTGAAGCACATTACAACAACAAGGCAAAGACATGGCTAGCTGAACTTCTTCATACTTATTTCAGGAGTCCATGGACTGCCATTGCTTTGTTTGCTGCTATTCTTCTTCTCATCTTAACTTTCCTTCAGACCTATTACACAGTTGCGCCCTCTCCCGATAACAAATAATTCATGTAACCAATAGCAAAGGAAAATGTTCCACGACAATATCTCTAGGAATCTTGATTTCTTCACTATTGGGTGATGAGTGGCTGCATCTGGCGGTCCCTTTTCTTTGTGAAAGCRAGCTGCTTTAGATTGTGGTTCACCTGYAAAGTTTGTTTTGATCTTCGCTTCATTTCAAAACTTTTTCCTGGTAATTGAAGAGCATTTCCCATTAGACATACGGCCAAAGAATTCCATTTAAGGTSTGTACTTTTTACTCTCTATCCTATCAATTTATCATAGAAAGTTAATTAAACGAGATAAAATCTGATCCTCAAATTTTTATTATTATATAACTAATAAATAAATCGAACGTTTTGATTTACGAACTCTCACAAATTATGCGTATTAATAATCTAAGAGGAGTTAGAATTACCCTAATGGCCTGCCGGGTAGAATTTTAACTCTGCTGTGTCTTGCCTCATCCGTGACATCTCCAAATGGCCATCTAGTCTTCTTACTTTATTTCTTGTCTCTGACAATTGATCTCATCGGACTTGCCCATCGCCATCAACGACCATTCGTATTTAACCGTCGAGGGCTGCTAGGAATTCAAAGTCGAATTCGTTTACAACCTTATCCGATCCGAGAGAGAAATGTCAGAGTTCCCAGAGTATCAGGCGAAGAATTACGCCGAAGGTAGGCCAACTTACCCGGAGGAGTTGTTCCAGTTTATTGCGTCCAAGACGCCCTCCCACGACATCGCATGGGATGCTGGCACTGGTACTGGCCAGGCTGCTAGATCTGTAAGAGCTCTTCTTTCCCCTTTCCTCCTAAAGACTCGACCTTTCTCTTCTTTACTTTTTCTCTTCAGACTCTTCCAAAAGTTCAWTTCTTTCTGGTTTCAACTAAATTTCTGCCAAAAAAGAAAGCACAGAACGATTAATTACCTAAATTGGTTGGTTAAGTTGTACTTAAATAGGAGAGAAGAATAGAGGTCAAGTTGTTGCTAAAACCCTCTCTGAGATTTAGCAAAGGGAGTTCCGCTAGGTTGTTTCAGATACATGGTCTTTATTGGTTTTTCTATCAGTCCCAAATATGAATGCCATTTTGAGAACAATTCTGCGGCTTTATAACTCCGTTAAAGTCTTTTTTGGCAGTTGGCTAGAATCTACAAGAATGTTGTAGCCACAGACATTAGCCAAGAGCTACTGGATTTTGCTGACAAGCTCCCAAATATTCGATATCAGTGTAACCCTCCCAAGATGTCCATTACAGAGCTGGAGCAAATTGTTGGAGCAGAGTCTAGTGTGGATTTAGTGACCAGTGCTGAAGCAATGCACTGGTTTGATCTTCCAAATTTCTATCAAAATGTGAAGTGGATATTGAAAAAGCCCAATGGAGTAATGGCTGCATGGTGCTACACACTGCCTTTGATCAATCCAACTGTTGACTATCWTTTCCAAAGCTTATACCACGCCATGGCTGATCGTTACTTCAAGCCGCAAAGTAAGTTAGTATTAGAAGGCAAGTATAAAACCATCGACTTCCCATTTGAGCCAGTGGATGGACTTGAGCACAGTGGACCTTTTGAATTCAGAATGGAAAAATTGATGGATTTAGAGGGTTTGTTTTCATTAATCAAGTCATGGTCCGCATACAAAGCTGCAAAGGAAGATGGTGTTGAGTTCTTGACTGATGATGTTGTTAAAAATTTCACATCTRCTTGGGATGAAGATGGGAAACCCCAAAAGCTTGCTACTTATCCCATTTATTTGAGGATTGGAAAGGTTGGGAACTAAACATGAAGACTCAGTGATCCTATTCCCGTCAGACAGAAGACTGCTTATCTACTAAAGATTTGAAATTCTTCCCTGTAAWACTTTTCATTTCTAATAATGTCTTCCCTCTTTCGTGTTGTGGGATGTGTATCTTGATACGAAAATAACAATTGATCAACGTCAGTCATTGCATCTTGTTTTCAACTATCTAGAACAAACAAAGWAGAACATTTACGTGGCCTCGGACCTTAGGAGGTGTGGCCTATCTTTATGCGATGGAGCTAATATATAAAGATAAGTTAAGTTGGTGTTAATTGTTGAGTTGGGGGCACCTTAGCACCCTACATTAATCTGAAAGCAACATCTTGGCCCTGGGGCAGAGCGCCTTGCTCCTGCGAGTGAAATGTAAGGAAATTGTTCATTACGCCATCCAAATATTCAAGGAAAACGAGTGGCAGAAAGAACTTTTACCACACAATAAGCAGTCAAGGTTTCACCTTTCTTTAATGAGTCAATTTCATTTCTTGGAGGCTGCAAAMTGAGACGGCGAAAGAGGAAGCCGAGAAAGCAGAGCAGGACCTTAAAGATGGAGACCAAGATGTCCAAATTCTTCGAGTCTGTTACCTCSTTCTTCAACAGCGGTGATCATCTTCCTTGGTGCGATCGTGATATTATTCTTGTAAGCATTCTGAATCACAAATCCCTTTGTATCCGTTGTATCCTCCTTTTGTCACTGCAAAATTGAAATGGTTTATCGATAACTTCATGKGCGGTTCAAAAGTTCGTTTGAGAAACAGAA
Organism: Rhazya stricta; assembly: GCA_001752375.1. NCBI lineage: Eukaryota > Viridiplantae > Streptophyta > Magnoliopsida > Gentianales > Apocynaceae > Rhazya > Rhazya stricta. The sequence goes on along the minus strand of MEJB01000007.1, from coordinate 3,935,003 downwards.
TAGATGTTTATTTCTTCACTGCCTGTAGGACTGYGAGAGAGAAGTTGCAGAGGCAGCAAAAGGAGATTCTGATGAACGAAAGAGTGAAAGTATTCTGCGATTGTCATGGGCTCTCGTTCATTCAAGACAACGAGAGGACATGCAACGAGGCATAGCTATGCTTGAAGGTAAAAAATTCCCTCAATGCTTTGTTTTACTTTAAGATAATCTCTAGAGTGTTTATGGTATTGCTGTCAAATATTAATATGATATTCTCTGGTTGCAGCTTTATTTTCCAATAGTAATAGTCCATTGCAGAAGAGAGAAAAGCTTTACCTTCTCGCTGTTGCATATTACAGAAGCGGTGACTATCCAAGGAGCCGATTGCTTTTAGACCAATGCTTGGAGGTTGGTTTTCTACTTTCCTCTTGAATGCTGCTCATAGACGTGCCTTATTCTGCACATATCAAAACGATAGAGCATTGCCCGTTTTATTCAAAAACTGTATGTTCTTGTAGATTGCACCTGAATGGAGACAGGCTTTGTCCCTTAAGAAAGCAGTTGAAGATCATATTACAAAAGGTAATTTACCTGGTGTTTCATGCAGGGTTGTAGTGGGGATCTCCTTGATTTCGTTAGCAACTGTGACAAAGAAGCAAACTATGTTTTGGGTACAGATGGTGTCATTGGAATTGGGATTACAGCTAGTGCTGTTGGACTTATAGCTGGCGTAATTGCAGCTGCATTAAATCGACGCTGAACATTTCCAGATTCTATAGGCTGATTAATTACGCGAGACTCAACACCCGTTGCTTCAATATTTTAGAAGATGCCTCACTAATTGCACTGTAAATTTTGATATGATGTTTCTGTTACTATGATTGTGAAAAGGATTTTCTAAGTAGTAGATGAAAATAGCACTCAATGAAAGACCACATTCAATTAATGCTCTTATTCAAACAACAAATCCCAGTCCCAAACTAGAACAAATCTTTACACAACATGCACATAAATATCATTCTGAGGAAGCAAGGGCCGACTGCAAGACATCCTCAAGGTGTTTCTCGGCTGCAGCATACTGCCTCTTCTTGTCCTCAATTGCTAATGCAGCCAATGCTTTATCCTGTGGGAATGAGAACCAAAATAAATTTCACCTTAACAAYGGAAAATAGACGACAAAACAAGAAAATGCAATTTTATCAGCAGAAAGTTAAAAGAGCATACAGGAGGTAAGTCTTGGTAGCTTCTTAAAGTATCCAGAATAGGTTTTGTTTTCTTCTCCAATTCCTTCCTGTGCTCTGCCATTTCGACTAGTACTCCATGACTAATTTCTGGGCTGTACCCAACGCGATTGAGCATTGCCTGTGTAAGAAATGCTTTTTCATAAGTGAGTAAGAAATTGTGAGAAAATGCCACCTATGAAATTTAATGGTTTAATCACTTCTAGCCATTGGTCCTGAGATGGACTTCCATGAGACGAGTGATGAAATCTTTTACTAGAGTGCGAAAAGCAAAAAAAATATGCAATTAAATTTACAAGAAGAACTTCAAAAATATGTACTCCTACTCGGACAGTAGAAAAGATAATTCAGAGAGTTTTATCAAATGACACGTCTTTCAGGTCTGGCAGCAACAACTTCAGAGAAGGAAACCAGCGATTCCATGTGTCATCAGATGATAGCCCTGAACTGAGGCCTAAGGAATGCAGATGTTCAGCAAGTACTACCTATGGCTATGAGTGCTCATTTATAACTGATATTAAAGTGAATAGAAGGAATGAAACAGGAATAATTCAATGAATAATGTTTTGCATGGATGCAGTCCTGCGGTACTTAAATTCTATTCACTCTATTGTTATTACAGGTAGATGAATGTTAAGCCACATAACTCAGTTCATTCAAGTCTCAGACAAAATATATTTGATTATGTAGAGGCACCAAAATGAGATATTAGCAACAAAACCTTAGAACAGAAATTTGGACAGAAAAGATACAACTGTCCATTGGCATAAACATCCAAAACATGGCAGATTGCAGTCCCACATCTGTAAGCTTAAAAGACTAGGTTTTCATCCTCAAGCAACTGCAGAGTAACGAATCAGAAACTGTCCTTACATATAAATGTGATTCTCAAGCATCAAWCTTCAAGAGTGAAAAATTCCATTCAGTTAACAATGTCAGAACCAGGAAGAACACCTTGGTTATTTCAATTCTCAGACATTTTAACTACATGACTTGGACATGTAAAATTGTAGTTTTGCTGATCACACACAGAAACAGAAATTTCTACGAGGCAAGGTAGATATATGATATCATCTGTGATAGAGATTAAGAATTCAGATACGAGCAGCTCAAATACTTACCTCTTCAAAATTYCTTTAACCAATTAATGGGAAATTAGCAAAGAAACTAGTGTCTAGCTTATATTGCAGAAGACATATGACCTAAACCAAGTATTTACAGAACTTACTCCCCTCTAATTTTGGCAAAGGAAGTTTGAAAAGCATAGAAAAATATTAAGCAATTAGCTCACTTGTACTTTCAGTTTGAGATAAGTTTAAGCAATCTATAACCAATTATGAATTCAAAGGTACATATTGGTGATCATCATTCACATTTCACATCTATCAAAGCAATTCATCCTCACATACCAATGGAACGCCTATGTGAAGACATTTAAACTCTAGACCAACAGCATCATCAAGAATGCATAGCCAAACAAACATTAGCCATATTATAATACTCATAAAGTGATCATCTTATCTTTTGAATCAAGGTGTTGATCAGCACAGAAGAAAATTAGATATCCAACATTTTAAGAAGTTGTCCTTTCAAAAGATGGTACCTTGTAATTGGAGTACTGTTGCACATATTGGCGCTCCTTGGAGTCCATAATTGCTAAGTTTGTTTTCCGGCTYTCTGTTTCTGTTTCACAAGGAGCTATAACGTCTTCCAGTTGTGCAAGTGTTCTAAAGGACAGGAAGAATAAAAAAAGAAGAACTGCTTAGATTGGCCAAAAAACTTAACATCTGCTTAGTGCCTCTATATCAGGTTTGAATTTTTTGCACAAGGAAAGGCCTGTGAATCATATTTGCATGACCATGAAAAAATTTACCTTTTTAAATAGGTCAATCTGGAAATTGCCTTGCGAGTGTAATCAAGAAGTACTTTTGACTCCTGCTGGACTTGCGACCTCTTCTCTTCTACAGCAGTTTTTCTCAATGAAAGGTCTGCCATCGCTACAAGGAAACTAACAAATTTTGTCCAGGTAAGCAGACTGAAATAACCTTCACAATCCCTGACATGGACATGAAAGGAATTAAAATACTAGATAACAAAAGCTAACCTGCTTAATTCAGTATCTCTGATATTCAATAAATTAGCTACACTAGCAAGAACTTGAGCTGATGCAACCACATTTGATGGTAAACTCTCCTGGGCCAATCCCACATGCTCTAATATCTCCCTTATTCTTGCAGCTGCATTTACAAAATTACAAGTCATATGAAAAATTAAACTAAATGTGAATGTAGATATTTCATTCATATCAAAAGGAAAAAAATTGGTCCAAATGGAAATAATGAAGATATAACATTCTTACAGCAAGTGGTAAAAGAGGCAGTTTTTCCCCATTTAACCACACACAGACTTGAGCCATAGAAAATGGATTTGAACCAAATATAACATATGAAATGCCACATAGATAAATTCAATGACCTTGAGCGCGATACTCAATTGCTTTTTGACGAAAATCACTGGCAACAATTGAAGCAGCTTGCGTTTTCGCTTGTGAGATGGTGGCAATGCTGTGTAAGTGAGAAATGTTTCGAGGTGTGTACTCAAATTCAGGTACATCTTTTCCAACTGCAGTAAATTGGGATTCCAACCATGCTTTCACTTCTGCAATTCGACTGGCATCAAAACCACTACTACTCTTTGATGCTTCAGAAGMTATTGATGATGAAGGATCTCCACCCACCAGTTCACTCATTATCTTTCTTCTTTTCCCTCACTTATAAATCTTCAAGCGCCACCTATAACTCCAATAGTAATTTCCTCTATTGGCCTAGAAATAATAATAGCGAAAAGATAAGTTCACCGGAAAAATCAGTCACAGTATATAAATAGAAAAAACGAAATTTAGCATCAGAAAACTCAAAATTAAAAACTTTTGCCTGAAATCGTCTAAAGAATAATTTGAAGGAATCCTAGTCTAGTTAGAAATTAAGAAAATTAGAAAGAGAACATTTATCCCGCTCCTTTAGCTTCAAAAAATCCATGTCAAATGAATCCGAAGAACAAATTAAAATAAAGAAAAATAACTCTTCTCGTTCTCCTTGAAATGGGATTTTCCAATCATTGAATCACCAAAGTTTTCACACAAGAAAAGAGATTTACACACAATTAAAATAAACAAAATATGTCAAATTTGAGAACTGTGCTAGAAATCAGACGATTTGAAATAAAGCTCCTTGAAATGGGTTACAAAAACTCAAACTGAAAATGGAGTGTATTATACGAGAACTCTAATAAAATGCTAATAAAAACAGAAAAAGAAAACGCATGTATACATCTCGGACCACAAAATCAAAATGTACTAAGTATAAATCAAAAAGGGTCTGCGCCTATATGGAGATCATACCTAGAATCGAGAATGCCTGAACAGTCGAGTGCAGTAGAAGAATGGTAATTTCCATTTGCCGGCTTCAGAATTCAGATGTTATAAAAGGTTTTAAAACTTGAATGGATTTCTTTTACATTTTGGAAAAGTTTCAGTCTGAATCCCATAAGTTTGAGTATATCTCATTTCGGTCCTTATCATCTTCAGTTAGACACTTTTATCCCTTAACTTTGTTATTTATGCAATTTAGTGCATTTAAATTATGAAATTCTCTCTGATAAAAAATATCTTCATTATTCATTATAAAGATTCTTGAATAATTACATGACATATAAGTTAAACGTTGAAGGAAAAACTAGAGATATTTATTTTGGGGGAATTAGGAAATCTAGAAATTTTTGAAAGGACAAAATGCAAAAATTATAAATACTAATTGCCTAAAAATTTATTTTCTCAAGACAAACATAATTTTGAAAACTTATGGGTGGTGCCTTGCAATCAAGATGGTTGAATAACATGAAAAACAAATTAACATAAAGATGATTGAATAAATTATTGTTTTTGTTAGTTTTTCCTTATTGCACTCGTTGCAAGATGGTGGACCTCTCAAGAAATTCTTTTCATACTTAAAATTTAAACCTAAGAGCGAAACTCTAAATAAGTTCTTTCTCATACCTAGGGTTCGAACTTTAGAACCTCTAATTTCCTTAATCGAGCTCCTCCCACTCAATTCAAATCTTGTTAGTGAATAAAAAATTATTTAATCTTGAAGCCTAATAATTATTATTCAAAGTTTGAAGCCATTAAAATTTGTTGAATTTCAAATCGCCTCTTTGTTTTTTTTTTTTTTTGGTTAGGATTGTGAAAATGTTAATTAATTGGAAAAATATTTTTTGTTTAATTTTAAAGAATTCAAATTGTTACATTGGAATTATAAAACCATTAATTTCAACAATAAATAATTTCTCCCCGCTTGCCAATCAGATTTTGTTGAAAGCTGCAAGTTTGAACCCCCAAAGGGCATCATTTACGGCCTTGCACTTGTCTTCTCTATCACATCATCTACATTTTCATCTACTATTAGGTCGCTTATTGCAGAACGGGRGGGTATACAATGGTTGCTTGGCCAGATTTTAGGBTATGAAGATGAGAATCTCTGTGACAGAGAGGACATCTGGGGTTCTTTGAATGTGTAGCAAAACATAGCTCATTCGTCCATTCCTTGACTGTTGGGACTCTATGGTTCTAAAATGCTACCTATCCTTATAGGCCTCTGTTGTGCTGTAATAAAGATTTTACTTTCCCCTGTGTACATCTTCTTTATGTAACATGTGCTGAGCTTCGCTCTTACCTTTGAGAACGAACCGAGGGGAGAGAGAGAGAAGCACTCTGGAATGCTCCTAACCGCACAGAAGGAGAAAATGGTGGCAAGGGAGAGAAACCCGGTTTTCATCAAGCCTTATTTCCCTCCCAACAGCAGAATTAGCTTGGTAAGTGTCTGTACTTCCTCTCTCTAAGCATCTCTGTGGTGTCATTGATTAGTATCTTCGTCAGCATCTATATACTGGTTTCTCTTCCTTCATTTCTTGTTTCTTCTTTGATGTAGATTCACGAAGTCGAGAAAAGTTGTCTACTAGAATTGCTTAGTCTATTGAGTCTCTTGTGCCCAAAAGTTGGAATTTCTATTGGGGCAGACATGCTGATAATAATGAGTAAAAAGGACAACTGAGGTCTGAAACTGAGGGGAGATACGCTAGGAACAAATCACCAAAGAAAATAGATCTATTATACTGCTGATAGTCATGGTCTATTGTAATATTTTTCTATTGCTTGGTCTTTTGTGAAGACATATGATGCTTAGATAACCAAGCTCTATGCATGGTTGATTTGTTCGGTGTAGAAGCTTCCCTCTCCTTTCACATCGTTTGTGAAAGAAATATTGCCGCTTAAGGTACTTCTCAGAGATCATTATGATGGTAGCGTTTGGGCCGTGGAGGTTGCAAAAGTTGGCAGCGACCTCTTTTTCCAAGCTGGTTGGACAAAATTTCTTGAAGATAATTCCTTAGAGTTTGGAGATCTTCTATTCTTCCAATACAAGGGAGGCGATGAATTCAGTTTCAAAATACTAAGAGCAACTGCAAAGAGAAGAGATGTAACAGGTGCAATGGACTTCAGTTCAAACGAGGGGCTACAAGAAGATGACGAGGAAAACGAAGCAGTGCACGAAGAGACTGGAAACAACSGCAAGAACAAACCAGGAAGAGGGAACGAATTGGTGGAATTAGAGCTCGAAGAGGGAGCCTTACTCAAGAAGTTCGGAGAGAGAAGGACTAGAAGTTCTGGTTCAAGGACTAGAAAGCTTCGAGGAAGCAGTRCTTCTGGTTAGTTTTCGATTTTAATCCTCTCCCTCTGAATTACTTTATTGATTTAGTTGCAGCAATGGCTAATGTTGCTGTTGAAGCACTCCATACTGAAGCTCAGGGCAAAGTAAATGCTGTGCGGAGTTCTAATCAGGACTTCAAACCAAAACTTGATGGTCTTCAAAATCCATACTTTCTCGTAAAACGCACAACATACAAGGCAAATGAAGTGGTAAGATGATGTATTCGTTTGACTGTTGCAGTCACTTGCAGCGTCTTTCCTAGTCGTGGTTTCAAACCCCACAAGTTCTCCAATATATTCTCTTAGGAGTCTGGACATACAATTCTTCTAAGTTCTTGAGGCAATCTGCTTCATTTTATCATCTACTGATTGACTTGTTTATTTGCTTGAAGCGTTCTTATTAATTGGTTTCCTAACTCTTGCACCAGTATGTTCCACAAGCTTTCCTTAATGCCTTAGGAGTTCAACTGCGTGAGAAGATGATCATCCGTGATCCGACTGGGAGGGAATGGTCTACAAAATTCTATACGCGGAAAAACAAAACAACATGGCTGCTAGGTGGCTGGAAACTCATTGCCCTGCACAATAATGTGAAGGAGGAGGACTGCTTAGCCTGTGAGCTTGTTCCTTCGAGAGATCAACCGGGTTCTTATTACATACAGCTACACATTCACCGGATGACTTGAGGGAATCAAATTACAGGGCTTCGCGACTATGAATCGGGTTTTGGAAGTAAATCGAGATAACTGGACCTCAAGCAAACAGTGAGCAAGCTGCTTAGATCTTTAACTCAGCTAAAATGCTTCTGCCTATCTGCATCAGGCCTTAGTATGTGGACAACTTTCCTTTTTGGCAGTATTTCTGAAATCAAATTATTAATGCACGAGTAAACCAGGAGAACAGACAGAAACCATCAGGAGCTAAATAACATTCTGATAAAAGGAATGTGAAAGAGATGAGAGTTAACAGACGATAAGCATATATAGCGAAAGGAGAAGAGAGAGAAGCCAAACGAAACCAATTCTGCAAAGAGAGAAGTTGGGTAACTCCTACCCTGATCCATAACTTCAGCCACTACAAACACATCTAGTTCAAGCCAATGTACAAACTCCCCACCAGAACCAACAAGAATGAAACAAATGATCACCAAACACAACGGTAAGTAACATGTTGCTCGGTGAAATCGTTGTCGTAGGTAACCTTCACCACCAGCCCCTTCTCAAACCCRTAGTACCGAGCAATTGCATCGTCCTCCAACATCCGCGGAAGCTGAAAGTAAGTATTAGATCACGTCCATCAGCTAACTCAGGTCCAAAATACAGCAATACTTGCATCTTACAAGTTTTTATTTCTTTAAGGAAAGCACACATAGTTCAAGTTCTTAAAAGTCAACATGCTCACAGAGAGTTGAAGCAACAAGATCAGAAAATGATTTGAGTGACTGAAGAAACTTTTGAAGACCTCTAGTTATTAATTAGGCAGATATTAGTCAGAAAGCTAATGACTAAGATCAGCCCTACTAATAAAATTTCATTTTTGTTTCGCAAGCACAAACCTGTTGCTCCTCTATGCTGTATTGCTTCAGAAGCCTTTGCTTTTCTTCATCTGTCAGCACTCGATGCTGTGGCTTCAAGGCATGCTTGGTAATGTTGACCAGCAACTCATTGATCTGAGGGCGGGCAAAGAGCAGAAATATGGAATGGATCATTCACAGGTAATTCCAAAAACTTAGCTACATTGCAGCGGCTAAATGCGTTAACATTGAGCAATGAAAAACACAAAATGGCCTAAGGGGAAAAGTATGATAAATCAAGGGGCGATGACCATGAGAAACCAAGCAATCAAGGGTGTTCAAAACGCAGACCAGAGGGCATGTTTTCTCCGTTCAAAATATTTAAGCTRGATAAAACAGAAAACAAACCTTGAGAATCTCAACTTTGAACTTAAAAAGCTGCACCTCTTTCCTAGCATGGCTGGTCATTCGATCTTGAATTATTAATAACAGACGACTCAAAGCCTCCCCGTTTATTTGTGATGCCATGGTACGGATGGTATTTAGCTTTACCACATCAGGGCCACAATAAAGGACTATAACCTGCAATTGAGATTGTAAACACTTCAGGTGGTTCAAACATTAAAAAAAAAAAAAAAAAAAATACATTTGTCTATCAATGGCATACGTAACAGAACCAGTAATTATCAAATATCAAGCAATCTCAACCATGTGAAAAAACTCCTTCATTGCAAGTGTCTACAAGCATATGAACTGGCTGGTATACATCAGGAAAGAGTAGATAGATACCGTAAGAAATATGTCATCTTATGAAGAAAATAGCCAAAATCTTCAAGATTTTGTCTTCTCGTGTGACTTAGTTTTCAGGGAGTTCAGAATACTACACTGAATCTCATCCTGCCAACCTCCCTTTTACTCCGCTTAAAACATTAAAAAACAGAGTAAAAAATATGCAGATTTACTGGAGAACAGAAAAACAGAGGATTTGACGTGATTTGCCACAAATGAATATTCAYTACCATCCTCAGTAAATTAGCAAGTCTATTCATGAAAGAATGAAAGAGAGACTGTCTGGATAGAGTTTCTTCTTTCTGTAACAACATTGTACAAAGCTCTAAACATTAGAAAATTGGATAAAACATTTTCAYGTAGCAAATRTATGTACAAGAATGAAATGCCTTGAGAAAAAAATATTACTACTGACTCCCTTCAAAATTACTGTCCATTTGGACAGTTTTTTTTTAAATTATTTGTTTTTTCTATTATATCACTCATTGATTAGGATCAATCTTATTCATCTCTAAACATTAGTTTCAAATATACATTGATCAATCTATTTAGAATTATAAAAAAATGAAAGAAGGCAAAAATTGTTATTTTATTTCAAATTATGCAAAATGAATAATAATTTAAAAAACGGAGAAAATAACATAAAAAGACCGTAAAAGAAGCAAAGGAAATAGATCGCAAAGGAAGTTTACAAAAATGGCTCTCTTAACGGAAATTTTACATAAAATTCTGTAAATTGAGAAACCATAATACCACGCCCTTCAAAATCCTCATCAAGACTTTTCTTTGCACAGTAGTAGAAAATTAAAGTAGACTATTTACTGTCAGTCCTGTCCCCGAGGAAAATAATCTCGCTCGACGGCGGAGCAAGGAGGGGAACATGCTCCGAACATTTATTAAAATCTTACATAAAAGTAATATTTTWAAAAATTTATATGGAATTTATCATCTCACCCTTTTTTTTATTATTTATTCTTGGCTTTCAGAACTAATCAAATTTTTTACTTCGTGCTCTATCYCATTACTACACTTGTTTTATTTTATTTTTCCCTTCCTACTCTGGTCCTGATGAGGCTWTAGACTCAGCCTTCGMAATATAGTGACTTTAGTTTTCAATAAAGTTTGAACGGCATTCTACAAATTTTTAAGAAAATCTCATATTAAATTAAAGCGAGAAGTCGCGCGGAAGAATCAAGATGAGCTCTATTGATTTGGGTGCTACATTTTCTTCTTCAATTAAAATTGTTGATAAATTTTCCCTTCTCTGCTAATCCGAGAAAAGAAAAGAAAAAATATGCAAACCCGACAAAAACTTCACTTGAAAGAGTATAAAAAACCCCAACTTCAGTCTCTTGAAAATGCCGCCATGAAAGGACCGAGAAGCACATTACCAAAAAGCCCATAAAATTGAAGAAACAAAATCGGAGCAACTGACCTTATTGGAAGGGTCATCCTTGTGAACTCCAGATATTCTAAGTTGGCTAACATTCGGGTCTTGGGTATATCTTTCGCGAAACTCTTCAAGAGAGAGTTCAATCTCAGAGTTGCGTACCAAATAGCCGCGGTCTCTGAGCATCTCCAGCACTGTTCTGCGAGACAAGTAGTAGCGGTGAGACACAACGCTACCATGGTCCACAAAGCTGCTTAAACATCTACCGAAATTCTCCCCATGACCATCCATCTCCATGCTCGGTCCACCCTCRCCGATYTCCACCATGCCCCCTCGTAATGTACTTTACCAGAGATTTAATCAAGGACACAGCTATCAAGGGGATCAAATTGATTCACAATAAATAATATGAATAGATAGTTGGGTCACTAGGTAAGTAGTTAAACTTATCCCATAATAAATGAAAAATAAATAAAGGATAAGATTGTAAATTTATTAATTTACAATATAAATTTAATTATTCGAATCAAGCGGTAGTTTTTAAATCGAAAAATAATCCTCCATTTAATCTAAAATAATCTTGTTAAGAAAATACAATTGTGCTTTGTATATCTCTGATTATTAGAAAATAGTCATGAAATTAAATTCTAAAACTGTTTTGATCCTTCAATTATTAAAACTACTAGTAAAATTAATTTTAAAACTCTTGAGTCCTGAAATTATTTTCAATTATTTTCCCATTTTTAAATTTTTTTTAGTCCCAATCTTCCCACATATATTACTTTCTCCCCAACTGAAATAAAAGGAACAAAACATTTTGGATTAGCTATAAAAAACTCTCTCGTTGTTTGATCAATTTGTCAACATCATATCCTATATTTCAATTTGACCACTTTACCCTCTAATTAAAAATTTCATCTAAAAAATTTAGATGAATTTATTAAAATGTCAAATATGCCCATTAATTTATTATCATTCCAAAAGTAACCGGAGAAACTTTGATCAGCTAAATAACATTCTAATAAAGGAATGGAAAAAGACTAGAAGGAATGACGGCATTAAGCACAAACAGGGGAAGGAGAGGATAGAGGGACTACAAAGAAAGTAAACTCCGCAACCTGGGGAGAGAGGAATTGGTTAAATTCCTGCTCTGCTCCATGACTTCTGCCGCTACAAACACCTCAAGATTACAACGAAGTACAAACTCCACACTAGAAGGGAACAGGAATAGTACAAATCATCACCATACACAACGGTATGTAACATGCTGCTCGGTGAAATCACTGTTGTATGTAACCTTCAACACCTGCCYCTTCTCGAAACCATAGTACCGAACAATTGCATCTTTTTTCAACATTCGTGGAAGCTGAAAAGAAGCATTAGATGATGTCCATCAGCTAAATTCAACATGAATACTTTTAACATTATTATTTTTTGTTTCATAAGCACAAACCTGCTTCTCATCTATGTTATACTTCTTAAGAAGCCTTTGCTTTTCTTCATCTGTCAGCAGTTGATGCTGCGGCCGCAACACGTGCTTGGTAATGTTGACCAGCAAGTCAGTGATCTGAGGGCAGGCCAAACATCAGAAACACGAAATGGATCATTAACTGGTAATCCCAAGATGTATCCGAACAATGTTTAGGATAGTAAGAGGTTATAAAAACATGTCTTCAATAGATTGTGCGGAGTGTMGGTGTTAACATTTGACAAATGAAAAATAAAGAATGGCCTAAAGGGAAAAGTGCGACAATCAGACAATTCATACGAGGAGTCGGTGGCATGGTTCTTCATGACGAGTGAGAATTTGAGTAATATGTGTCCCAAAAACTAAATCCTAGCCACAAAATACAAAAAGAAACATTATTGTTTCATGACCAGGACAAACCAAGCAAGCTAGAGTGTCTAAAACGTCAGGAGAGAGCATGTTTTCTCACTTCAAACTATTTAAGCTGAAAAAAACATAAAACACACCTGCAAAATCTCAACTTTGAAGGTAAAAAGCTCCACAGCTTTCACAGCTTGGCTGGTTATTTGATTCTGGATTATTAGTATCAGGCGACTCAGGGTCTCTCCGTTCATTATCTGTGTAGCAATGACACGGATGGTATTCACTTTTACCACATTAGGCCCACAGTAAATTACTAGAACCTGCAAATTAAGATTTTGAATAGCTCAAAGGCTCAAACATGAACAACATCACTTATCTATCATTGGCATGTAATAGTAGAACCAGTAAATTCAGTAACAAATATCAAGCAATCTCAACAATGTCAAAAAAGCTCTGTTATTGCATACAAACATATGAACTGAGTGGGGTGTTAAATAAGAACACAGCAATAATACAGTAGACAAGCATGTCCWCTTAAAGAAAATAGCCAAAATYTTCAAGATTTTATCTTCTCGAGTGACTCAATTTTCAGGGAGTTCGGAATACTAGGACACTGAATCTTAAGTTATTCTGTCAATCTCCCTTTTACTGGGGTTCAAACATTAAAAAAGGCAGATGAAAAATGCATCTTTACTGTAAAACAGAACAACAGAAGATTGGACATGGCTGTTATACACATGTTTTCAGACAAATGAATATTGAGTACCCTTCCTAGTAATTTAGCAAGTCTTCACGAAAGTAATASAGTCTGGAGACTTTCTTCTTTGTAAACAACATTCCCCAAAGCGCTAAGCATGGGAAAATTGGCCAAAACATTTTCATATAGCCAATCACATGGACAAGAATGAAATACCTTAGGAAAAAAAAATATAAGCATAGAAGACTGCGAAGGAGCAAAGAAAACAAAGTGTAAAGGAAGTATACAGAAGTGGCTTTCTTAAGAACATTTGACATAACGTTTGTAAACTAAGAAACCAGAAGACCCAGCCCTTCAAAAGCATCACCAAGAAATTTTCTTTGGCAGAAGTAGAAAAACAAAAGTACATAATTTATATATTCCTGTCATACCCGTGTCCCAAAAATCAGAGGAAATCAAAAAGGGACTATAATCTAGTTTCTCTTGTTCTTTTGGTCCTGRTGCAACATTSGAGCTAATAGCTCAGCCGTTGCCTATCATCGTTCTCGAGTTGATGGCTTGAACATTAGATTCCAACTTCCCCTACCCTAAAGGCCTCTTCTTCAACGACAATTGTTAACAAATTTCCCCTCTTGTGCTGACCCAGAAAAGGGAAAAACTGCACAAAAATTCTCTTAAAACCAGACCCAAAAAATCTCAACTCACGTGTCTTGTAAATTTGCCACCCATCAGGGACAGAAGGAGGCACATTACTAGAATTCCACAAAAAAAAAAAAAAAAATGGAAAGACAAAAACCAAAGAACACTACAACTAAGAAAGGAGAAAAATTGGAGCAAAAACTGACCTTATTGACGGGTCATCCTTATGA
>MEJB01000007.1:3894499-3920590 GCA_001752375.1 Rhazya stricta | reverse complement strand
CCTTGTTTTTTTTTGGTTTTTCCGAGCTCTACCAAAGTTTAGACAACTCATGAAGTTAGATATATTCTACAGAAAATCCGTAGCATAATCATAGGATCTTTCATAAGACAATTAGTATTTTAGACGGTGTTAACGATATTTACATTGGCGAGTTAAAGCTCTTAGCTGCGGAAGAAAAGAGGCGAGCGAGAAGTTTAAGATTATAAAAAGAAGAGTAGAAAGTTTCGTGGGTTTTTTTTCTCATTTCTTTATTGTGTATCTTCTGAGGGAATAGAATCCTTGTATCTCTCTACAAAGGGAATAGAATTTTTTGTATGAGCTTTCGATCTTCTAACATGAATTGTTAGAATAATTATAACAYGACTTATATAGATATTTAATCTTTCTTGAGACAGAAAAAAAAATATATATATGTTATGTAATTAATGCAGAAAAAACATATAATCGTATTCTTTAAAATTTCAATAGTAAAACTCTTTCTAAGACAATATAAACGATAATACATTAGTGGGATATTGTAGCATTCACTTTCTTTTTATAAACTTTCAATTCTTTGAGAAAAAATATCATTTATTTAGGTGAAATTTGGCTTTATTACCCACTTCATGGACTATTGACGGACTGAAGAATCAAAGTTGAAAGTCCAAAGAAATAATCCTGCTTCAACTGTACAGTATGGGGATTTTGCTGCTAACAACTTGAACTTATCGCTCACATTTCACCTTATCGATCAATACATGCAGCCAAAATTTCTTTAGCAGAAGATTGCAGAGTAAGTTCGGTTACTGGTTCCGGGGTGAAATTTTCAGCTGCTAAGTCAGGGCAACTTCCCCTGCTTCTGAGCAGGGCAAATATATACTATTGAACTCCTTTTGGTTGCATAATAAGCAAATGTTCAAGCCACTGGTCAGCAGCAGTTTCATATTAATACTGAAGAATTTCACCTGGGCTGCTGTCACCAAATTCTGGTTGCCGAAATAGCCCCACCTGTCTTAACCAGCATCTTTGGAAAAAGCGATATCAAGGCAAGACATTGACCATAAAAGCAAAATAAACACTGCTGAAATTCGCCTCAGCAGACCAGCGGGTAAAAGAAAAGAAAAGACACAAAAAAGATAGATAAGCTCTAGAGTTCATAAACAATGTTAGGCATACTACAAGACACAGAGCGAGCAATGACCGCCTCTAAGTCCCACTACGATCTGCACCTTTCTTTCTTCAAACAATTGTCACAAGACTTTGATTATGAAAGCGCCTACGAAGAACAAAAGGGGAGGGGAAATAGAACTGCAACAAGCAATAAATAAGCTGGAAAAAATGAAGAAACAATACAATAAGTAGGTAGTCCAGAGGTTTGTAATACTTCAGTACACCATTCGTCTTTCAAAAGATTGACTGGAAAGGTTAAGTACCTGAAACTGGAAATAGATGGACATATCATTTACCCTTTAGATTCCTAACAATTCCTTGATTGCTGGCAGAGGCYASCAGCAGTGAGTCCAAGGCATGCAGTTCAATAGCTAGACATGATCTCATGATCTCATGATTACTTCCAGTGCAGGATATCTATTTTAGCCCCATGAAAAAGTTTACAGATACTACAGATGCTGAATGTTAAAAATTTTCACCCGGGGAAGTCACAAGTTGATTACCGTTCTAGTTCGAGGCATCAGATTCATTCATATTGTCAGCAAATGATCTCTTCTACATTATTAGATTCTATTTTCTTTTATGGCATAATGGATTTTCAGCAAAATGAACCATAAAGCAAATCTATAAGCACATCCAAAAGCGTGACCTACACAAGAGCAATTCCTCTCTTCTATGGCAAAATTTCTAAATAAGGTGCTGGGGACCCAATGATTTTGACGTCCACCAACCAATCCTAGGTTTTTGTCACCAAAAGACCCTAGAAAAAAAAATTGAATTTCTGATTGAAGTTCCTAAGAATTTGCAGAAGCTAACTTAACCTACATGTAACTCCATAATCCAAAGGCAGTCGCATGAAATAAAGTTTATATTTGTTCAAACTTATTAAGGTACAAAACTAGAGCTGAATTAGAACAGTCAAACCCACATTGCTTTCAGGTAGAAGATAATCATSCATGTGCAGCCTTTCTGCATTCATTCTCGGAAGAAAGCAAAATTAAAATTATGCCAATGCCAATGCCCTATCCAAACATAAGCAAAATAATAATTAATAAAATAAATAAACCAGCTTCATGCGAAGAATGGAAAGGAACATTCAGACTTGCACAAGGCTTTGCCAATATAATTAATCTAGTGAAATTTATCTTTTACCATCAGCATAAGCACCAAGTACATCAAATTTTAAGTGAAGGAAAAAAGGTGGAAGATCAAGCAAATGAATCAAGTTGAAAATGTAACACTTAAAAGACTCATGCTTTCCAATTTTGCCATTAGCTTACTCTCTATAGTGCATCAAAAACTTTCAAAATATGGACTGATTTTGCTGAACTATCAGCACAGAATATTCCAGTTCTGTCTCACGAGATTAAGGGCATTAAGTCAAAAGTCTTTCCCATATCCAAAAGTTATTCAATCAAAAAGCTGTTGCTGATTCCATAATGCTAATTTAATTGCTTCGATAATTCATCCTCTAGTAGGGTSTATTATATTCTAATTCTATTGTTTTCAGATGCTAGTTAAACCTTTAACGAGAATTTTACTTTGCATGGCTAGTAAATTCCATCATGAATTGTAGTGCAACATGGAAAATTGTAAGCATTCAAAGTCTATTTAAGSCCTCTGAGCCGYCTGGCATGCTCTTAATCTAGCAAACTAACCACAATCTATACAAGTTACGGTAATCAAAAGTATCTCCTGGCTAGAGAAATGTCTGCCCAGCACATCTAAGTTCTAAGTTCAAAGAAAAGATGCTAATTTTCTGAAATTTTCAATAATACAATTTGAGTAAGCCAGAGTTCATACTGTTAGTTTTAAGGTCTGCGAGATTGTAAGTCTGAAAAGATTCTGAAAGACAGAAACCCACTGTTTATATGTTTTTGATACGCAATAGACAAGAACAAATAACCAAATCCTGAACCAAAGAGGAACCAAGAACAAGATATTCAGCTACTTAAAGTAAGAACAGAACTTGAAAGCTTTTGATTTGTTGCATACATATAGTACAGAACTCAGATAAACCTAAAGGTTATTCCTTATATATAAGCAAACAAGATGGAAGTTCTCGCAAATTGTTTATACAATGAGCATGTATAATGTGCAACGGAAACCAGATGCTGAATTCAAACATTTGAAACAGAAGAAAAAAGCATGAATGTAAGCAATTAAACATTCCACACAACCTCTTCAAAATAACTAATTAAACCTCTCTTTCCAGGGCTTATCTTTTATCTCCATTACATGCACCTATATGTGCCAAGGCAAACAACAGAAAGGAAGACAAGTAATTGTGTAAACAATCTGGAAAACATACCTGCAAAATTCATACATAATTGCACAAATGGATAAGGAATGATCAAAGAAAAACAACGGCACTCATTTTTGCACTTCAAATGCATATCTTCCCTCCTTGGAACAACTTCTTTTGCTTCAAGTCTACCTTTTTCTAGAAAAGTAGATCCTATTTCCTACTAGAACGGATAAGGGAATTATCAAAGAAAGACAATGGAACTCCTTTTGCATTTGTGACTTATTCGAGATGTGAGTTAATTAATTCAATATCTAAGTAAACTACAATCAATGATGTGACTTTCTTCCAATCACAAATAATCAATGGACAAGCAAAAGAAGCAACTTACTGTTTCTAACAGAACCAAAAGACGAGCTGACAGATAATAATTTGAAAGCATATAGGAAACAAACAGAAAGAGAACTATGGTTTTCTTATTTCTAAAATAATATCATTCATGAAGGCAATGAACAAGAATATGCAACAACAATGTAGACCAGCGTACAAGTAGTAAGTCTAGAACATGATCCCACAGACATAGATATACATACAATTCAGTGGCATCACTATTCTTTCAATGGCTTGACAACAAGTACTGATCAATAGACTGCATATAGGCTGCATTGTGCGTTCTTTTGTCAAACAGGGAAATGACCTCATAAGAGGACCTTCCAGGAGACCACCAACAGTACTCAGGGGCAGCAACTGGTACATCGAATCAATCCATTCTCATTACAATGCAGACACCTCCTCAATTTCCCTTCTTCCTCTTCAAATATCTTCYGACTCCCATTACAATTTGGGCACGGTACAAACCTGGCATCCCCGCAACTTCCACAAACCAAAGCAAACTTATTCATAGGAATACCTTCCAAAAGGTTGGCCAATTCCCCTGCCTCATGAAGTTGTTTGATTTCTTCAGCGCCACCAATGTACTTCCCCCTAATAAAGACTTGCGGCAAGCCCACCACCTTCCCTCCGAGGGCACTTTGCAACTCTTTCCTGTATGATGAATCCATAGATATATCTCTCTCATCTACGCACACTCTGAAGCCCCTAAAGATCATCCGAACTGTGCAGCACTCTTCATAAGTCTTCCTAATTCCTCTCAAAGTAGTAAAATACAACACAACCCTATCCTCGGCACCAGGTAAATGGAATTCACTGTCAGGACACGGGGAACTGGTGTTATTGGACTCTATGCCTTGAAATTGTGTTGGTTCTGACAATTCTTTTGCTTCTTTTTCACCAAACTGTTTAGCTAACAAYGCTTTTCGATAACTAGAAACCACATTGGGGTCTAATTTAGCAAGCAAGGACTCCTCCGACAAATGTTGCCACAATGGCTTCGAATCAGAATGCTCGACAATCTCATAAGTTTTGACCAACTCAATAGCATCAAAATCTTTGTTCAGAGACCCATAATCAAAAGTCTTGGACTTACTGTACGAAATGGACTTTTTAGGGGATTCAATGGCTTCGGAATCGAGGTCGTCGAGACCTTCCATGAGCTCCCAWGTGTTGATAACTGAGTCTGGGGATAACGGGTCGGTTGAATCAGCCATATCTTGAGCTTTAATCACGTTGGCCGCTGAACACAAAAAATCTTGACTCGTCAAATTACGCTTTGGTGGGTGGTCAATGAGGACAAGAGAACCATAGGTGGTGGATGTGAGAGAAACCAAGTGGTTCGTGTCCCCTTTGCAAAGCGGTGGGTGGTGGACTAATGGATTAGGAAGAGAGAGAGTTCTTGATACTGGAACAGGAGAGAAAACCGAAAACGGAGATTGCATATGCGAAGAAGAAGAAGAAACATTTGAGGGTTGGCCTTGTTCGTGTTCTCTAGAGATGAAAGCTTGGGAACGAGAAGCAGAACAACCCATGTCGACAAAAAATCTTACAGTCAAGATACGGATAGGGATTTGAGATTCAAATACCAAATTGACTCCAACACAATGAACAAGAATGTAGCTTTTCACCACTTGTAACAACTTAAGTACAACTTAGCTTTATTTCTCTCTCAAGAAAACGCCAGCACCAGTCACCAGTGGGCTATTATTGCTCCTCTCTCTTACTTTCGGTGTTACAGATATTCCTTTGTATGCATAACCTAACTAATCTTGCAGGTAGGTATTGACTAGAATACTTAACCAACGGCGTTTTGTATTTGAGGGTCGTAGGCGATTGTCAAAGAGAAGAACAAGGGCCAAAGGAGGAGGGCGTTGGAGAAGAAGAAGAAGAAGAATAAGAAGAAGCAGTAGCAGCAGCAGCTGGAGAAAGGAAAGAAAAGGAAAGGAAAGGAAAGGAAAGGAAATTATTGCACTGTAGATAGAGAAAGGGAACGCGGTTTGAGAGAATGATGAAGACTGTCTACTAAATGCCTTTGCTTCTTGGTAGTTTTGAGAAAGTAACGTCTCGTTTAAGATTTCCATTAGTTTATCATTTCTTGAATTTCTTCATTCTTCAGTCTTCATTTTTCTATCAAAAAAGATCAAATTTTTAATATGCATAACTAAATTCTTCAATGGTTTATGTGATTACCTTTTCTGGGTTTTGCTTAGAAATGCTTAATGCATCAAAGAAAATGTACAGAGGGAGAAAGGGGTAGAGATGACTCGTAAATGAAGAAACCGTAGAAAACAACGTTTCTGATTGACTTTTTGGTGACCTTTAATTTATCGTTT
Source organism: Rhazya stricta (assembly GCA_001752375.1). Classification (NCBI taxonomy): domain Eukaryota; kingdom Viridiplantae; phylum Streptophyta; class Magnoliopsida; order Gentianales; family Apocynaceae; genus Rhazya; species Rhazya stricta. The sequence continues at coordinate 3,914,470 of MEJB01000007.1, read as the reverse complement.
GTCCTCTTATAACTCCAATCATTGTTTTGTCTAGTGCGCAACAGCCTTCCATCAAAAACGACCATCCGGATATTGCCATTTCTTATTAATTCTCTATTTTGCTTCGTTCATAAGCTTAAGACATTGCTATCTTCCATGGAAGAAAGTATGCCTTTTCCACCCCAACAGTTTCAAGTAATTAATGTACRAATCGTTAAARTTAAAGTGATATTTTCTTGCTCGATATTATATTAAAAGAATTTAAAGTCTAAAACTTTTTTAAATAAAAATTAAATTCTTAAAAACTTAAGCTTTACTAATCGATCCTTCTTTTGAATAAAAATTATTAATGAATTAAAATGAGCATATAATGCTATTAGCTGTTCCCTTACCTGGGATGCTGGATAGGTCCAACCCACCACCATCCCCATCTATCTTATTGAGTTTTATTAATTAGGTATGCATTTGCAAGCTTCTCTATGGATGTGACCTGAGTTCTGTTAGACCACTTTTTGATCATATTGGACCTTAAAAATTGCCAATTTTGGGAGATCTAGGGTGCAATTTCTTTGCATTTTTTGCCCACTTATATTATTCTCATCATTCATCCTTYTCCTTTTTGGCATCATTACAATCGAATATTAGTTTAACTAACAACCAAATGACATCAATARTAGAGATTATCATGAATGATTCGATATTTTTGTCTTGTAGAGTTCAATTTTCACTATCATATAAAAAAGTTAGTTTGANCTTAAGCTTTACTAATCGATCCTTCTTTTGAATAAAAATTATTAATGAATTAAAATGAGCATATAATGCTATTAGCTGTTCCCTTACCTGGGATGTTGGATAGGTCCAACCCACCACCATCCCCATCTATCTTATTGAGTATTATTAATTAGGTATGCATTTGCAAGCTTCTCTATGGATGTGACCTGAGTTCTGTTAGACCACTTTTTGATCATATTGGACCTTAAACATTGCCAATTTTGGGAGATCTAGGGTGCAATTTCTTTGCATTTTTTGCCCACTTATACTATTCTCATCATTCATCCTTCTCCTTTTTGGCATCATTACAATCGAATATCAGTTTAACTATCAAAAAAATGACATCAATAATAGAGATTATCATGAATGATTCGATATTTTTGTCTTGTAGAGTTCAATTTTCACTATCATATAAAAAAGTTAGTTTGACTAACACTTTATTCCTATAAAAGATCGATTAATACAAGCGAGAATCAATATGATATGCATCATAAAAATCTTTCACAATTAAAAGACTYCAAAATATATCGTACCTACCAAAGTAAGATAATACCAATCTTGAGCTCACAAGTCAAAACAGACCTAAAGAGGTGGTTTTGTTGGCTTAAGAGCCATTAGAGATTCCCTTTTTCTCTCTTTCTTTCTCCATATAATGTCTTTTTAAGTTACAAAGGAAGGAGATGAAGTTGACTCTTTTACGCCATTGATGATCAAGGATAAGGGTGGAGGCATTCAGACAGATATAGATATTACGGTATCTGTGTTTGGTTTTTTTTTTTTTAAAAAATTAATGTACTTTTCTAAAGATAAACTTTATAGGGTAAAAAACGTTTTTACTGATCTTATTTACTTTTTTGTATGTAATTTTTAGTGGTCTGATAGGTTACGTTTCTGGCCGTACAAAGAATTTTACCAATAATGCACTTCTTTTTGGAGTCTCAAATTCACAAGTTTTATCCATAAGYAGTTCCATTTTTCACCTTTATAAATCGTGACTAAAATTCAACAATTTAAAAAATATATCATTAATTTTATTACTATATTTAACTAAACTACTAAAATGTATTACTAATTTTGAAATCTTTGGCTTATCCTGAAATGCATTAAAGGCTAGTTTATGTCAAAGTTCATGGGAATATATTCCTCTTCATTAACCACTAGTTTTATGGCATACTTAAATTGATTGGTAGAAATTTGATGAACTCTATGGTCAAGCTTACCCTCTTTAGATTCTTAGAATAAAGAGTTGATTAATTGGTTTTTTATAGCGCATGAGTTAAGGTTGAAATTACTTTTCCTCCTTGTTGAACACAGAGTTTGAGGAATCGAAATATGGTAAATGAAATTGTTAATCAAAGTTTTCGTGTTCAAAACTTATTTTATCGTGTATATGTTGAAAGAATTTTTGTTTAAATTTATATTTAAATAAAAGTCAAACTTTTATAAAAGTAATACATGTTAATGAGTGATGAAGATATTGGATTTGTGTGTTTAAAAAAAAAAAAAAAAGCAAAATTGTCATCAATAAATAAGCCCCAACTTTCCGTGAAAGATGTGAAAGATCCTGCATCAACCACGAACCCTCGCAATACATTAAATAGATGAGAATGTTTTGATTTGGGAAGACAGAAAAGAACTCATGATTTCCCTGTTGGGTTTCCCGTCTCTCGTGAGTGGTTCCATTTCTGTTTCTTCGTTTCCATTGGCAGCTGAAATTGTTGTTAATTTACGTATAGTTTCTTGAGTGAAGTCCTAAACCAAAGAAGGAAAGCAAGATTGAAGCAATGGGATTTGCATGGATTTTTCACTCTCTCGTAACTTTCTATCTGCTTCTTGTCAGCAATTCCAACTGTGAAATAATATGTCCCTTTCGTTCCATTTATCAGTTTGGAGATTCAACCTCAGATACAGGAAATCTCGTTAGAGTAGGCACCATTGGCCCTCGGCTTCCGGCTGCTCGTCTGCCTTATGGCCAAACTTTTCCAGGCCAACCAACTGGCCGCTGGTCCGATGGTCTATTGATCACGGATTTCATAGGTAAATAGATTCGATCAAATCTGTGAAAATCAAAGCATTTGGGCCGTCCAGAAATGAACTCAAAATTTGTTCTTTTGGTAATTTCCAGCTGCAGCTCTCAGACTTCCGATGCTCAATCCTTACCTGGAAAAAAATGCTTCCTTTGCCGCTGGTGTCAATTTTGCAGTTGCTGGAAGTWCAGCGCTTGATATTTCTTTCCTAGCTGCAAGGGGCGTTCAAATTCCAAATGTCACTGCTCCACTTAGCCTTCAGCTAAATTGGTTTAGAACATATCTCAGCTCCATTTGTTCCGCACCAAGAGGTATCACAACTATGCTTACAATTGACCAACATACCAAGAATTATTATTATTTTTTATATTTAATCTTCTGTGGAGATTTTGATTTGATCAGTTCCCTTTTACCAGAATGTGAAGAGAAGCTTAGAAGGGCTCTGTTTCTAGTTGGGGATATTGGGAACAATGACATAGCCTTTGGTTTTGCTCAAGGCAGAAGTCTAAGTGAAGTTCAGGCTTATGTGCCGTTTATAGCTGAGGCCATTGCCAATGCTACTAGAGTAAGTACTCTTCTTGTCCCTTATTCAGTTAGTTCACTCAATCTGAGAGAGATTGGACCAAGGACTACGGTCGTGAATTGTGATTTGCTGAAAAGATCATCTGATGCAGGAAGCAATACGTCTTGGTGCCATAAGATTAGTGGTTCCTGGAGCTTTTCCCCTTGGATGTCTACCAACGTTCCTAAGTACATTCCCTGATCGCACTCTAGATGAATTTGGCTGCTTGCGTGTTGTGAATGATCTTTCAGTGTTTCTCAATAACAACATSCAAGCACGTTTGGACTCATTAAGGAGGGAATTCCCCAATGTTGTCATACTCTATGCTGACAACTACAATGCCTTCTTATCCGTACTTCGTCGAGCAACATTTCTTAGTGAGAGTTCACTGTTCATAGCTTGATATAGAAGCCTGTAAGTGAGTGTATTAGTTTCTAATTATAGATCTTTTTTGCTTGTATGTGAAGGTTTTGATCCAAGTACTTCGCTTAAGTCCTGCTGTGGTGTTGGAGGAGAGTATAACTATGACAGCAACAGATTCTGTGGATCACCAGGGGTGCCTGTTTGCCCAAACCCTGCCAGGTACATAAATTGGGATGGAATACATTACACCCAGGAGGCTCACCGTCGTATCTCAGGAATTCTGATTCGAGATATACTTCGAAGGATTCGATGCTTTCAATAATTTCTGAGTTGGATTCCACATGGGGTTCTTGAAACAGAGAATCATGAAAACATGACCTTTATCTGTGTATGGCCTTAAGTTCTTGCCTTTTGAAAGATGATACTACACAGAAAGAATGTGGAAAAAATACACTACAGTTATTCTTGGTTTCTCCCTGGTGATTTTATTTTTGGACTTAAAAATGTTTTTTTAATTTTTTTTAAAAATTAGATACTCCGATCTAACTCTCTCACAAACAAATAAACCTTTTATATAACAAGAAGAGATGAACTCTATGAACATAATCCAATAATCCAGGCCRAGCTCGGATTAATCCCATCAAGTTGGGATGCCGAGTTTTACATTCAACAACAAATAAGGAAGTAGAAATATCAAACTTTAAATGTCAAACAAATCCCAAATTACAGAAAATTGAACAACTTTGAAAACGTCAATTAAATCCCTGGATTGATCACCTTCCTTCTTGATGCAGGTATTTTGTGTTTGATGTCTATCAACCTCTGACAACTCTGGCCAGCTCTTGCTTTATATCAAAACTTCATGCATATACTGGAAATGAGAAAACAAAAAGGGTGTTAGTTTTGTGAAATAAAGTTGAAGCAGTAAGAAAAACCAAAAGAAAAACAAAGAAGCATAATTGACCTTCTTTCTAAATCAGTGACAACTTCCTGGATATATTCAACTTTGTAGTAATCTTCCCCTGTTCCAGACATGCATCTTGCACTTAAATCAGGACAGCCTTGTATTGTAAGTGACTGTAGATTGGTAAGGCATTCCATCCCATCTGGTAGAGAGAGCAGCTTCGGGCACTTGTATATCTCGAGCTTTCTCAGTGATGTGAGATGCTCAAGGCACTCTGATATTTTGCTCAACTCTGGGCAGAATACAATGCGAATCTTCTCAAGGCTTGCTGCAGATTTTTGAAGCCCCTGTGGCAAAAATCTTATTTTTSGCAGATCATATAATGTGAGTGTCTTCAGGCTCGTAAGCCCTTCGAGGTCATCAAACCATAAGAAAAGTTCTTCACAGGTACTGATGTATAGTTCCTCAAGTGAAGCGAGATGACTCAAGTTCTTGGGTAGGTATTCTAGAAGAGGACGCCCCCGTATCTCCAAGTACCGTAGGCAACTAAGGAACCGAAATCCTTCAGAAATAGTCCGTAATTGCAAAGCAATTGAGATTCTCAGTCTCTGAAGTGACACCAATCCATATATTTCCAGTGGTAGGCAAGCTAAAGAGATACCGCACAAAGATAAGTATCTTAAGCTCACAAGTTTGCCAATACTTTTAGGCAATTCAAATACMCAGACCTCAGGAAACCATCTAATTTGAAGATGCAGAAATYGCAAGTTCACTAGATTTCCAAAGGTTTCAGGGATTGTCATCCCATATGCAGTATCAATGAGGARAGACCTTAGATGTTTCAGGTCCCCAGTGGAACTTGGGATCTCAACTATGCTTCCACTCAGTTGTAGCACATGCAAGTATTTAAAGCTTGAGGTCACTGCTTGGCCTAGTTCAAGGTTTCCCTGGTTAAACATCTCACTATTAAAGACTAAAAAGGTTCGCAACCTCTTTGATTTGAACAAAGGTTTGGGATCATGAGAGGACAAATCAAATGATACATGTCGCAATCTTTCAGGAGTCGTCTTCACAGTGGAATCCATCGTCAAGCACTCATGGCCTGCGACGAACTGTGAAAGATCATGGACAAGATCATGCATCACATAAGATTCTTGATTTGGACCTTGACTTTTTTCTTCAAGAAACGATCTTTTCACCAATTCATTAATATAGCGCTCACCGATATCCTCCAACGGTTCATCATCTTCCTCAGATGGCCTAATGAATCCTTGTGCCATCCACAAATATATCAACTGCCATTTGTCAATAATTTGGTCCTTTTCTAAACAATGAGGAATAGGCAAAACATTGCTTCAAATGAGATGGCAGCTGTTCATAACTCAGCTTTAACACAGGCATAATATCATTTCCCTTCTGTAGAGTTGCCCACAGTTCATTATCCCTCACTGATAACCACTCGTGCTCTTCAGTTTTCATATACAGGAGCCCGCCTAATGTCCTGGCCGCTAGAGGAAATCCATGGCATTTTTTCACTATATCTTTTCCTATATCGACTAGGTTCTGATGTCTTCTCTCTTCTCCATCATTGAAAGCCCACTTGTTAAAGATAGTCAAACAATCCTCATCCGAAAGACCTTCAAGATCATRGGATGGAACTGTTCCCATAATTGATGCAACTGTTTTACTTCTTGTGGTGACAATGATTCTACTTTCTACATGTCCAACTGTCAATAAATCCCTCAATTTAATCCATTCAACTCGATCCTCATTCCATACATCATCTAATACAAGAAAAAATTTCAAACCACTCAATTCCTCTCGCAGTTTTCTTTGCAATGGCTCAAGTGCTAACTGGTCACAATTGTTATGCCCCAGAGCTTGTAGAAGTTTTACAATGATCATTTTCACATTAAAGTCATCTGATACACAAACCCAAACTCCACGATGAAAATGACTATCAATCCTTTCATCATTGTACACTAACTGGGCAACTGTCGTCTTCCCTAAACCCCCCAGGCCAACTATGGGAAGTACAGAAATCAGTTCTTGCTCACTAGACTCCAACAGTATCTTTACAATACAATCTGCATCAGTTTTTCTCCCTATCACTTCCGAACTACGCACAAAAGAATAAGKTTCATTCCTTCCTCTTGGGGGAGGCTTTGTTTCGACAGCTTGAATAGCAAACTTAAATTGATTCATGTCTGCACARGCCTCCTCTAATCGCTGCCTAATGTCCTTCACTCTACGACCTATCCCATGAGAAAATTTAACTGGATTTGAACTTGAGAAGAAGTTGCTTACCTGTTTCCTCTTGCTGCCATGTATTTCTACTTCCCTTCTCAAAATCTCAGTCGAAAATTCATCGACCAGGTCATCAGCTTCGTAAAGAATATCTTTAAGTCTTCGCAGCCATTCTTTCACAGCACGGTTCCGCTCCTGCTTTTCCTCGGCATCCAGAAGTATGTTTCTCAAAATGCACATTGTGCTTTCAAGCTTTTGCAGCTCTTTTCGAGGCCCCCATGCCAATTTCGCATGTTCGAATGCATATGATCCCGACTTGAACACAATTTTTTCTGCTAAACTGAAGAGGATTTGCTCTGCCATGTTTGTTCACATAGCAGAAGCTGAAGAAAATGAGACAAATACTTGTTTCTGAAGAAGGTTATGCCCTTAAAACCATGAAGTGAACCATATCTATAATAAAGTTTGTCAAAGATTGGTGGAACTGGCAACTGTTAGGATTTGGCAGTAGAGTCCAATTATGAACAGATGGAGTTCAACGCCCAGAGAAGCGGTCTTTAAGCAATAAACTTTTAATTCTTGATCAGTTAACTTSCACAAGTCATCTGCAATAATTCACTCGGAACAAATTGAATAACAGTAATGTTCATGCACTTTTGGCCATTGTGTTAATTAAATGCAACTGCCATACAAGTACCGAAGTACCCAAATGATCGAGTAAATCATAAGATATTCTGGCAACCCAATTTGCAGTAGATTTATTATTGTCTTTGTCTAGTTTGCAAAGTGATTGACTTGGTTTATACAACATCTTTGCGAACAAAAGTCGAACAATGTTACTTTTGGACCTCAACATCTTGATCATCCTGAGCACCAGCTTGTACAGATCAATGGCTCGATCTCTTCATGTTTCAAGCGGTGGCTGCAAACTAGGTTCTGCTTATGATTGCTAAATCTGTAGCTTTCATATTCATGTTAGATGTGCTTCACTCCCACAAGTCTGTCTCATGAAGTTCAGGTTGAGCTAAGAATGCACATTATATGTGCAGAGCATGTCTTGAACTGAATTCAGGAGCGAATTTCAGGTATGAGTCAAACACTTGCTTTTCCCATATAGACTACAGATGTGCAATGTGGCTGAGCACCATTTGGCACAGATGGGATCAACATCCATTTCCTCAAGTCTCAACCTCCAAAAAATCATCCACAGACTGCAAAATCTGTGAGAGAGAGATACACCTGCAGTATTCGTTCTATCACTGTGGATATTGTGATCAATCATTTCATCCCAGATGCATGCCTCAACTTGATTCATAATCCAATACCAACTTTGGGCCCATTCGACTGGAAAACACTTGCATCCGCCGACTTTGGTTCAAAACCAGGGTTGGGATCAAGTGTGATTTCTGTGGCTCAAGTTTAAAATCTGCCAATCATGTGTAGTAAGAAAGTTGGATGTAGCAGGATATTACGAAGAGCCAGGAATTATTATGTGATGGATGCATTCAACATATCTTAGCACAGATGAAACAGATTTTACTACTACTTGCAAGTGGAACTAGTACTCATGAAAAAATTCAATTGATCTCGTGAAAATGGAGAAGGGCAGTTTGACATTTAGATAAAAGAAAACAAGCAGGGTGAGACACAAGGAAGAATCCATATACTAGCATTTTCATTACTCTGCGCTAAGCTGTACACTCTAGCACCAGAGATAATCAGCATCTGGACCTTCAGATTCCAACTTCAATGCAGAATGCCAATTAGAGACCGAGTCCTAGAGAAGAGGACTTAAGTTGCTTTTAGGTTAGAATATAAAGAAGGATCAATGCAGTAAATCCCAAGCTCAAAAGGTTACCCACTTCCTCCAAGAAAATGCAAAAATGGTCCTCATCATTAAGGATAATAAGGCAACAGTAATTGGGCATTAATGCATTTCTAGTATAAGTTGCATTAGGGCAAAAATACAGGTGCTTATATTTTCTTCAATATACTCCAGGATCATCAGCTAACATGAACCACGCACACACACACACACACAACAACACAGAACAGACTCTCGTTGAGGAAGCAATCCCATTAAGCAAAGTCAAGAAACCAACAAATTTTCCTACTCAGCCAGAGTGAATAAAAAACATCTCGTTACTGTCATCGAATTGGCATCTTCTCCTGTTGAATCTCCAACTTAATCCAACATCAAGCGATCTTATTTCCTTTTTCCTGATCTGCAGGAACTATTTCACGATTATAACGCACTCCTCACATAAAGAGTTGTCAAAATCCACTCCAACTCCTGTATTGGCAAAGACATGCTTCAGTGTTACCTTATCTCGTATTAGATTCCTCAGGTCATCAAAGTCCAGGGGAACTTTTCTTTTACATTACAAGAACATGAATATTATAGTTCTTTCTMMATCAAATTCAATAATAAATCAATGAACGAGTTACCTCAACAAATTTCAGAATATCTCATAAATTTAAACTTGAAACTGTATTTATGCATACAGAATGTTGAATAAATTCAGTTAACCGAACAGAAATTTACTGAATCCCACTAGCTCACAAGGCTAAACTCTTATATAAACCATGTAAAACATAGTTCAATTTAAAGTAAATCAAGTATATATCACCTTGGAATAAGTACATGATCAACTGAGAGAAACGAGAACGCAGCAAACTGACATTGTTCCACTACTCGAACAATACTTAATGACGAAAAAGTTTAATATCACTACTGATTTGGATTTAAAATCATCAAAAATTTACAACTATTTTGTTAGAACAAACCATATTCCTCGGATCAGCCAACATGAAAAGGACCAATATCACCAGTTCGCAGAGAGCTAGCAATCTCATCAGCAACAGACAAACAAGACACAACCCAACCACCAAGTGCCAACCATACCATTTTTGCTAGCCAAAGCGTCATGCTCCATGGGACTGCCATAGCTGTTGTCCTTCTTTATCCCCTTCACGGAGAATTCTTCGCTCTGATTCACGAATCAAATCAAAAAATCAAAAAGTTCAAAACTTTACCGAGAAGAACACCCCCGAAACTTCAGTTTTCCATCTCGCGTCTCAAAATACAACAATCAAAGTAAACTGAACCCACTTCAAAATGGATTCGAGTTTTGTTGGATTGCAAAAACTCTAAAAAATCCGATAGCTTTTCTCTGAAATTCAAAGAAAATCCAACAGCGAGCAGGACGACCGACAAACCGAAGAGAAAAAGATGGACCAACAAAACTTTTCAAGCCCAAAGAAGGCCTGCAGTTTTATAAACTCGCGTACAACCATGTACAGGTGACACAGAGAAGGGTTCTTCAAAAGGTATAAAAGGATTTGGGTTCGAGTAGTTACTATCGCAATTTGAGGAATGATTCCTTTGTGGACCAAAAAGTACGATTMGCCTCTGAATTTTGCTGACAATTTTGGCACCTTCTAAATGAATATCACTATATTTTTTCCTACTTTTCCTCGGTTTTCCTTATCTGGTACGATGATTTGATGGTTTAATTCCATTCAGGTCCCCTGTTTTTTGCTTATATTGCACCACAACTCAGAAGATACTATTAGATCCTTAAATTTAAGATTCACTAGACGCCGTTACTCCAAAAGAATAAGAATCAGACGACTAAAAGAAAAATGATATTTTATTTTATGTAATTAATATTATATTTTATCCGCATAAGATTTAATTAGTAGATTAGATGTGTTCTGATGAGAGCTTCAATCCTTGTTTTCTCAAGATCCACATACCTAATATTAATATCATAAAATGAGCAACAGCCAGCAACTTAATTAGCATTTTTGTTTACACAAGATCAGTACGATCATGACACTACGATTCCTGTTCACCATACACAATACATCGTATTCTTTCACACACACTTTAGGACAATGGAAGCAAAATGCAAAACTATATGAAAAATCTTGTACAGAAAAGAAGGTTCTCTAAAGAACCGACGGCCAAATTATAAAACCAACTCAAGAAAAAAAGGAAAAAGAAAGAGATAGAGAGGGCGACGGCAAATTTTCTCATCTTACTCTTCCTGATTTCATCTAAAAAGTATATCACGGCTCCAACTTTAGAGAAACCACTCTGGATTGCCTCTTCCTCTTTGCCACCTTCACAAAAACTACGGAAAAGCAYGATGGAGCCCACCATGGTCGACGAACCTTCTGCTCTCCTTTCAAGCAAGCCACTGAAGAAAGGGCATATCAAAACAAGCAAACTGTATATCAGAAACCCAGTTCGCAGGGAACAAGAGAGCATACTCAATCTCATGACGCTGCAAAGATGCTGATATTTGAAACCATAAGAAAATTATCACTTTCAATAATTAAAATTAAATTTTAAAAAAAACATCCAAGATAGTAGCTTGATCTGGAAATGGAAGCGGTACTAGTACAGCTTTGTGGCAATACACAAGAATTTCATTTCATTCATCTAATAAAAAGTCTCCTAATGAATGAGGAGGTTCCAGAGGACATAAGACACTGTACATTAAGTAGCATTTAAAAAAAAAAAAAAAAAAGAAAAACGAAATCCATTGTCTCCCTATCTGATTACTTTGGAAAYACAATGTAGCTACAAAAGAAAGTCGGATTGGAAAGGGAAGACGAGATACCTAACTGTCCATAACACTCACCATTCTGATGTTGTGTAGAACATGGTGAAAGATGCTCATGAAATACATGAACTTAACAGTAGATATGACCCCACGATCTTTTTTAACTCTTGGGCAAAACTTGAATTTTGATTACTATTGCAACAATCTGATTGATYTTAATGCAACTCTTGTCTTACTRTTCCTCTGWATCTCGTAYAGAACTTTAGTAAACTAAACTAAAAGAGATTCAAAAGTTCATTTATCAAGGAAATTGAACAGTAGTTCAGTACATACAAAAATTAAGGCCAACATCTGAAAACAACTGACAAACAATGAAAGCAAACAGTAAAAGGAGGTCCAAAAGTACATATTCTGGGAAGCAGCCCATAGTTAGAAAACGCTGAACAGATAAGAAAGTTCATACACCAATTAAACCCTATACCACCACTAGTACGTGCAAGAGGAAAGAGATACCTTTTATTCGCCTCAGCTCCTTGCATAATGTAATAAAGTCCCCCCATTTCATATGGCACCTTCTTATGAACCGAAGTATCTGTTCAGTAGTAAACATGGACACCCGTTCCAAATACTCCCCGTTCACACCATTTTCTTTGAAGATTTGGCGGTAGTTGCCAAGATTTATCTCTTCTAACCACAAACCAACATCCTAAACAACAAAGAAATTGAAACAAAAGATTATTGATCTTTTTTTGTTTTTGTTTGTAATGGATAGATACTTTTTTTTTGGGAACATTCCCCTCAGGYATGAAAATTAACATGCATTATCTAGTTCTTTCGCTTCCTCCACACCTCCAAACACAAAAACAAGCCAAATAAGATGAAAAGGAATTCAAATTTCTGGTACCAAATCCTGTACTTCTTCATTTATTTCTAAGAACTGACAATAATCCACTTACCAAGAAACCAATATAACCAGTCAWGGTCAACTGCCTTTTGATTCTTTTATCTTMTTTTTTCCTCTTTTAATCAGTTAATTTATCTGTCACCGCCTAAAGTAAACCCTTCTCATATTCCAAAAGTATGGAAGATCTAGAAATCCATAGAAAACGAAGAAAAATTTCCCATATAAAAATTTCAGCAAATACCTCAACAGTCCATATGAAGAAATCAAGAGGCTCAGGTGGCCTGCCTTTGCTCATCTCAGGAATTGTACTCCTTCCCTCTTCTTTCCAAAACAATCAGAACCTAAAATGAAATGCGATCCTCCTTTAGATCACAACTTAAAATAGAAAAAGAAAATCAATGAAACAATTTTGAATTTCCAATTAACTTACTAATCATATGCTACGCCTATCTTTAACCTGCAATATTTCTGTTTTGATTCTCTCCATTTTATGGGTTTGTGTCCATGCAGGTGTAAGTAGAAATGCAGGATCAGGGATGGTTTTTGCCTTTTGACTTCTGGCTTTCCATTTAGCTTATCCACACCTTATGACTCTTGACTACTACATTTTACTCACTTTTTCAATGTTTTAGGAGTAGTTGATAAAAATACCTAGGATAACAGTTAGAAATACCAAGAATAATAGTGCAATTTGCTTCATCATTGTCAGGTAGTCTTTTTATTTTAGTTACTGGAAACACAATTTATATAATGATWATTTGCTTTGCTTCTTTTTCATGTCCAGTTGCAATTGAATTGATTACAGTTTTCTGGAATTGGGGGATCCCAAATCCCAATTGAGGCAAAGCCCGGACTAAATCACTGCATATTCAAAATATCAGTTTAAATTATATAACATGATGGATACCACACTTAATTCTGAATGAGAAAACTTGAATAGATGACATCCCACGATGATAGAGAACAACCTTTTAGACAATACTTGATGTATAGGGSATACTCACGTGTAAAGTTGCTGAAGTTTTCTAATACTTTCGTAGAATATTCCTCATATTTCAAATTCAGTAGGCCAGGCCAATCTATAAAGAGAAACGAACACAAATCATTATGTGTAAAAGCTTCTAAGTACATACTGAAACAATAAAATGATCCATAAGAATAAAGCCATGAGATGAAAAGAATTTCAAGTTTTCTCCTGTTTCTGTAGATAGCCAGACAAAAAGCTCATCACTTCAACAGAAAAGAAAATAAAGCATTAAAAACAGTAGATGATTTCTATGAAAACTCATTCCAGGAGAAAAGTTACTCCATTATTATTCACGATACTTGGTTCATTCTCCCAGCCACATTCGGAACAAGTAATGCCAAGCAAATGAACAGGAAGCAGCTTTTTGTATGGCTATAACAAATCAGGGGCTGACCCAAGTAATTAGAATGATAAGTACAATGGATGGAAATTCCTTTTAGAACTTAAAAATTCACTCAATACTGTTTTGCTGAATTCCTTTCCTCTCTCCGTTACACATGCTTCCTGATGTACGTATTTTGACTGGCAACTTACTTTCTTGGTAGCGGACGGTAAAAGCTATGTAATTAGACATGCATGACCATTTCCATTTACAAAGTAATAAAGCATAAGACATAATTACACAAACCCTGAAACATCAATAGCAAAAGGAGGGAGTAGGCATGTCGATTTTGGTGAATCAGTTAATAATCAAAAACACAGGATATCCATAGGTGATCAAATGAAATTGGCAATTATCACCTCAAATCTATTCTACCCARCCTTTATCAGTCAGAATGAAAAATGTCAAAAGTAATAATTGTAGCATTGAAGGTAGCTATTCTTCGCAGGSTAGACAAATCACAAATGCGATTATTGTAGCATTTAACCCAAGTAACAATTTGAACACCAGTCATCATATAACCACAACAACCATTCCATGAAAAACGCATGCTAATAAACAAAGAAAAAGATAAAATAAAACAGCTCGAAGGCTGTAGACGCAACATAAGAAGTTCTAGATAGTAGATACAAGGTAAGTTGAGAAACTCTTTAGTCTTCGCTGAGACAGTTTACTATAAGAGAGCGAAAGAGGAGGCAGCTAAAGGAGTTAAGACAATTGAGATACACAGGTAAGGTAAAAAGGCTGCCCTAAGAAGAACAAGAACATAGTATAAAATCGACCATTAAAATTTTCCGACGACCACCAATAATTGAATAATTACTTCTACTATATAATTTCCTTCCAATCCCAATTGGATAATTTTTGCAGAATTTAGTTGCTAGAAACAGCAAATGCTTCCCATCCACGAGAAGTTTGTAAAGAAAAGGAGCAAAAAGAGTATAATACTCTTGATGGCCGAAGACGAGATTGATAATGGAATAAGTCGTACCAGTACAAGAAAGTTAGTTGCGAAATTAATTGCGGACGGACAAGCAATCCTCAGCAGTAGGAGTAGAAGCGATTTCGATCCTGGAGTAAAGTAGAAGAAGTAGTGAGCGGGAAGATTTTGATCAATCAGCCGATCGGATAAAATTTCGTGTGCAATGCCATTAGTGATGCAAACCCTTTGCTTACTTTATTGTGATAATCAATAGCAATTTAGTGGGTAAATTGTTAGAGCCACAAACCATTTCCTTTCATGCTATATTATCATTATAATATTATTTTTTTAAGAGTGAAATAATTTTTTAATCATTAAAAAGAAAAAGAAGACTCAAATGGTAGTAGCAAAATTATTCAGACTCGTATGTTAGGAAGATTAATAGTAAAAGTTTAAATAACAAATAGTTAGTACTTAATATTTATTTCATTAAAAAGGATACTTATTTTCAAATACTTCAAAATAAACGGAAATGAATGAAATAATACTTAATTAATTTACAAAAAAATAAAATTCAAACCGAAAAAAAACCAATTCTAATAACACATCCACCATTCCACAGCATACCGCTTTAGCAGACCCTTCAGATTGGATATTTGTAGGCAACAATTGCAACATAAAATGATTGAGTACCTACTCCCATGTTTGGATTTAGGTTTGAAACTATTGTTGTGCTGACAAATCAATATGATTTGACAATTGACACTTAAAATAAAACGATCCAAGAGAGGCCAGTTACAAGCTGTATTTCACAGGAGCTTCAAATCATTCCCTTAGAACAAAGCAGTACCAACCATACCCCAAGCCCCCCTCCCAACCAAAGCCCCCCACTCCGGCAAAACAAAAAGAAAAGAAAAGAAAAGAAAAGAAAAACCACCAACAAATAAAGAAAACAAAAAAGAAGACCCCAAACCATGAGAAGGGCTACTCCAAAAGTTCTTTCTCTTATTACCACCTTCTTTCTTCGACTGCCTTCCCTGTTGAAAGGTCTGAAACAACATCARTTCAAAAACTCCACAGCTGCCACAGGCGCGCTSATCATCATTGTTACCAGTAACATACAAGAAAGCCTCAGAAGAGCTAAAGCAACAGTAAAAACAACTTTGCTTATTGTTCTTCTCGATTTTGTTCAGAATTGCCTGCTTATGCATRCCAATAATCTTCATCACAATTCACAAGCTGCAGCTTCATTTACTCTTCATTAGGGGCTGTGCTGCTTTCTGTTGGTAATTTTTTCCAGTTAGTTCAATTTCTTCTTCCGCTCTCTCTCTCTCTCTCTCTCTCTCTCTCTGTGCGTGAAAACTTTTTTCACTACAAAATGCATGATTCAGACCAGGTCTAAATGTAAATGTTGGAGAATAATAGGTAAGACCCAAAGTTCTTTTCTGCTATGTCGAGTCAATGAACCATACATGCATATGATTTGACACCATCACTTGGCCAAGACCTCGGACTGAACAACTTCGGTCCACCAATGCAAAATAAGTTGCATTTTCAACCTTAAATGGCAAAATTAGTCCATTTCACAAGCAACCACGAATTTGCCTGGCGGTACTCTGTACATCAGAACCAACAAGAAAATAAAACCAAAATGACATACCAAATAGCATGGAAATTATAGTCACATTGACACGATTTGTCATTCGTGAACGATSAATAATTAAATTTCTGAAAGGCTTCAGTACAATAAACAACTGTATTCTACATGAGGATTATCTCTTGTGATCATTTTACAATATACATCCTTTGCCACAAACTCGGAACAATAAAGAAAAGTACAAAATATATATGAGAAGGCTGGAAGAGAAAAGGAAGTTCTCCAAAGAAGAACCTATTGCAGAACTGTCGCAATGGGAAAACAGCGCCTTTTTCATACTTCCCTACCTTCCTCTAAGAAACTTTAAATGAAGTACATATATACTTACAAATTCTACGTCATGGCTCCAATTTTAAAGAAACCACTCTTGACTCCCGGTTCCTCTTTGCTACCTTGACAAAGACTATCGAAAGGCAAGAYGGGGCCCACCATGGTTGACGAACCTTCTGATCTCCTTTCAAGCAGGCAACTGAATAAACAGAATAAAGAAAAAGGATAGCATGTTGTCCGACCTTAGTCTCTAATATTAAGAAGGAAAAATATACTAAAAAACATAATAAGAATAAAACTTCCTCCCATCGTTTAATGAAAGGAAAACAGCATGAACAATGGAACTTGATTGAGCAACAAAACCAGTGATTGTGAAGATCAGTTGCCATGAACAAGAATCTGAGTACATTATTTACCACCCCAAGAAACACACAGGCAATGGAAGCAACCACAGGTTCCCCATAAGGTTCTAGAGAATTTGAGACATTTTGGTTTGGAGTAGACTTGGTTATACTCGAAATGCCATAATTTCCTTTTATGTCCAGATTTTTAATCACTGTAAAATGTCTACAGAGCAAAACCAAACCAGATAGAAACTTTAATGGGAAAGGAGATCTTTCTAAGGTATATTCGACTCACAATGTTTGTGGAACCACAGGATGTAGTAGAGAATGATCCCCACGAAATACACCAACCTGCCCGAAAACTGACATCCCCCCACCCCCACCATGACAATTTCAAGATGCACATTCTTACTACCCTTTTAGCAACATTCAGTATCATAAAGCAATTGCGATCTTACTAACACTAAATAACGCATACTGCAAACAAAACTTCTTTTTACTAAACAAATTTAATAAGTGTTCAATAGTCATGGAAAGTCAATAGTAGYGCACCACTATATAACAGTACAGAGGCACAGACTGAAAGTAGGGCATGAAATTTCATATCTASAAACAAAGTGGGAGGCAAAATAGTCAAAGATTTTGAAAAGCATTGATTTTGAGAAGCAACAGCTGATTAGAAAGTATCTGAAGAGAAAACAAAAAGCATATACAAATTAAAGTTATWCCTACACTAATWCAAGGTGAGACAAGAGAGAGTACCTTTTATTCGCCTCAGCTCCTTGCATAATGTGATAAAGTCCCCCCATTTCATGTGGCACCTCCTTATGAACCGAAGTATCTGTTCAGTAGTAAACATAGACATCCCCTCCAAATACTCACCATTCACACCATTTTCTTTGAAAATTTCGCGATAGCTGCCAAGATTTATCTCTTCTAACCACAGACCAACATCCTAAAAAAGAGACAAGTTCAAACAGAAGATAAATGATCTTGCTTTTGTCTTCATCCCCCCCCCCCCCCCCTTTTTTGCGTTAGGGGCAGGGCAATATCTTTTTCATTGTTTTGCAAGGATTGCCCTCTAGACATGAAAGGGACTCTAAATTCCAAAAATTTCAAAGTGGCAAGTTAAATTCCCAGATGAAGATTAATAGCTCATCTTACTCAAATTTTCTAAGACTCTCATAACTATCTGCCACAGTGAGCAGAAAGGAGGCATATGTAAGAAAAGGAAAACATCAATCTCCTTGCCTTCGTGGACTTCCTCAACTATTACAATAATATCCAAGATGCAAAAATCAACGAACCCCAAAGAAAAACCAAAAAAATATAAACCACATTAAAAATATCTCAAGCGTACATAGAAGAAATGAGAAACCATACCRACGAGAAATTTAAGCAAATACCTCAACAGTCCATATGAAGAAATCAAGAGGCTCGGGTGGCCTGCACTTGCTCATCTCCCAAATTGTATTCCTGTTCCTTTTCCTTTCCAAAATAGTAAGAACACAAAATAAATAAGAACCCTCCTTTTATATCATGATAACAACCACTACAATAATATTTGGACTTCAAATTATATTTTAAATATTATGTAGACGTGATTAAACTGCACTATTTCTATGTTGGAATTTTSTTGGGTTCGGTCTCCGGCTTCTGCCTTTTTGCTTTAGTTTACAGRCTCATTCTGATTCTTGACTACAACACTATGCTCTACTAGATGATCCCAGGATATTGGCACCATCACCAACTCACCCTTCTTCTGAGGCTCATAAGTCGGAAGACCAAATTCAGTAACTAGCAGAACATCAGGAACAGCACACTAAGGTTTATGAACAAAGATTGAAATAAACTTATAATTAATAACAGACTAAGGCAAAAAGGCAGGGCATATCAATAACAAAAGTAATCTAGAAATGTGGGGACAAGTATAAATTAAAATGACACCTGAATACTATTTTTTTTTTTTTTTTTTTTGCGATTTGAGAAGGATAGAACACCAACAGTTGCATAAAAGCTACCAAAAAATTGCATATCTATTTCTGAACTCTGACGACTATCTCCAGCACAAGTAGCTTTTACTTTTTGAGAATTCAACAGTGAAAGAGGCATCAAACAATCCTCACTTGTACCAAAAGAAAGAAAGGTCAGCCTTGCGATACAGCAGTACTGCGGCCAGCGGAGCAAACGCCGATGTTGAATGTCGTTATGAGGATGAGAAGGGATGGGGTGCGGCCAGCGGCCGTAGTCGGAAGAAGCGATTCCGATGCGGGACTGAGGTTTTGCACGCGTCGATCGGGCAGATTCTTTGAGAAAATAGCTTTAAAATTGTGGACTTCGGCGCATGAAAATTCCAATTTTTTAGCGTAAGGTCACTTCAAGTGCAGATGCTTGTGCTGTTTCTTACGGATAAGTGTAGCAATTTAGTCTTACTTGAGAGTTTTATCGAGAAATACAAAATAACCCGCGCCGAAATTGTAGAGAAGCAGTAACAATTAAACCCCGCGTCAAGTGGACGACTAGAAAAAATCATAGGAGGCTTCTTCCTCCGCGGCGCAAAAAAAAAAAAAAATTGAAATAAAATAAAGAAGATCCTGGACGAGTTTCGAGCCAAAAAACTGAGACAAAGCAGTATTTTTGTAAGAAAAATTATGTTTTAAAGGATCAATTACAGATGTCTGATTTCCACGATGCTTCAATTTTACTTTTTCTGTTCTTATTAAATGCTTAGAGAGAAGGTTCGCCTGTCATTGTCGAAAAAAAAGGCGGTGTGTCGTGTGATATCGAAGACAGAGACTTTGGCCTATGCGGATGTCAAATTACTACTACATATCATACAATTTCGCAAGCATTAGAGCTTCATATACAACACCATGCACGCAAACAGTATTGCAGAGGAATAAGAGGCAATTTGTGGTGCCAACTCGCCCATCAGACTAGAACATCATTAAACTTCAATCCTCGCTGATGTGTGCGCTCTGCCTGCTGCCTAATCTACCTGAGAAAACCTATGGATAAGATTGTCCTTATCTGACCTG
>MEJB01000007.1:3879783-3894317 GCA_001752375.1 Rhazya stricta | reverse complement strand
GTGGGAACAGGAAAGGTGGTACCATCTGTCGAGACAAGGGAATTTCTGAGTATGAATTGAAACCAAAACTTATTGCTCCCCAATGCAGAATAGTTCTTTATCCGATAAATCGAAGGAACCCCGCTCTTTACTAAAATTTATGGAATTTTTTCAGAAAAAAACTATAATCAGAGTTTGAATTTTGAGTTTGAGAAAAAGAATAGAGTTTCTTCTAAACTGGAAATTCAAGGGAGGAGGAGTATAACAGACCTTCAACAAGTTCTTCGAGTTCCGAGGGGCGCAGAGAGGAGAGTGTAAGTACAGGAGTCTTCTTCTTCTTCTTCTTCTTCTTCCAGTTCGTGAAATGATTGGGGGAATAAAAAGTTTCCCAGTTTGAAATGAAACCCAGGTTGGAGAGCGGGAATGCGAATATAATCCAATTGCAATCGTCACGGGTCGGTGCCCTCTAACGTTCGGGTATTTGATATAACGAGAGAAAATCATGTATTTTTGTAAATCTTTTAATTTACACCCAAGGAGTAAATTAGATGCAATTACAAAAAATAAATAAATAAAACGGATGGAATTGGGTTGACTTTTGAACGGAGAAAATTTGCTGAATGAGAAAATATTTAGGCGAAAGAATACGAGGAAACCAAAATTTTGTAAGTTGAATTTTGAAAAAGAATTTTTTTCTGAAAAATGYAAAATAATTCATTTTTAATTGAAATTATGAAATTTTTTCTTAAGCAAAGAAATCTTTCTTGGAGGTTGCGGAAAAATCAAAATTAAAAAATTTTAAAAAGTCTTTGTAGCTAAAAATGTAAAACAAAAGTATTATTGGTTAAAAAAAATACTTCTCGAACCAAAAGTCTTGGTTAAATGAAAATTTATGTATGAACATTTAAAAAAATAAGAAATCCATGCAAAGATAAAAATTGTAGTAAGATTTAAAAAAGAAAAAAAGTGTTTCGTTCTATTATGAAGTTACAAACAAATTATTACTCTTTTTATCGTATCTAATTATGATAGTTGTTATTCATAAAATTTAATTTTACTTTACATAATCATTTAAATTTTTAGATATTCATATGAATTGTTTCTTTTATTAATTACGATCTAGTTTATTATATATGTTTAGAATAAATAAAAAGTAATTATAATCTTTATTCTTYTTTAGATGGTTTGTAAGTAGACGGTGTTACTCGATTCTTATGGCGCCATATTGAAAGTTATAAATCATGTCTTTAGATTATTTGAATAAGAGTCGAATTTTATAAAATTAATTTGAAAGAGTTTGAGTTAGTTTTACAAAATGTTTAAGATACCTTAATAATGTATAGAATGAAAATTCCAATTTATCCCTAAATGCCTGTATTTGGTTAGGGGTGAAAGGGGAATTGATCCAAAGCTTACTTGTTCCTCTTTGATAAAGCCAAATTTTGCCGATTGAAAAACAAAGAAGCGAGAACTCCCTTGCAAATAATGATTATCAACAGAGAAGAGTGCTTGCTAGCTGCAAGTTGGATATGAAGAGAAGAGTTCTTGCTATTTCGATTGCCAAGAGTCGGTTATGTAGTTTAAATTGCGAAGCAGGTACTTCTGTTCTTCCATCCCAACAAAACCCATCGATAATGTTGTCATCAGAACTTCATTCTGCTTCAAAGATCGAGTCTTTGAATCCGAGAAGTAAATCTTGGTTTAGTACCAATCATATCAACAGTCCCGAAGATGCCTTGATACTATCCAAGCAGATGATTCTGATGAAGCCTCTGCCTTCTGTTATTCAATTTACGCAGTTGCTTGGTCTTCTTGTCAAAATGGAAAAGTATTTAGCTGTTGTTTCTCTTTTCAGAAATATGTGCATGTTGGGTGTTTCAGTTGATGTATATACAATGACTATAGTTATTAATTGTTTTTGCCTCATGAATCGAGTCGATTTTGGGTTTTCTGTACTGGGAGGCTTCTTCAAGCGCGGTTTTCTGCCCAACGTGRCCACCTTTACTACTTTGCTCAAAGGTCTTTTTCAAGAAGATAGGATACAGGAGGCACAAGAACTGTTCAARAAGATAATACGTGAAAAACTATGTSAACCTAATGAGGTCACGTATGGTAYTATTRTCGGTGGCCTGTGCAAGATAGGGAATACTGCTACAGCCATTGATTTGCTTAGAGTCATGGAAAGAGGAAAATGTAAACCTGATAGTATAGTGTATAACACTATCATTGACGGTTTGTGCAAGGATAAACTAGTAGATGAAGCTTTTGCCCTTTTACATGAGATGATTGATAAGGGTGTTCCCCCAACTGTTGTCACTTATAATTCCTTGATCGGTGGTCTCTGTAATTTAGGAAAATGGAAAGAGGCTAAAAATATATTTAACGAGATGGTGGTTTCTAATATTGATCCCAATTTGATTACATTTAGTATATTGGTTGATGCTCTATGCAAGGAAGAAAGGGTAGAAGAAGCAACAGGTATACTCCAAATCATGGTTAAACGAGGTGTCCACCCTGATGTAGTAACATACACTGCATTGATTGATGGATATTGCTTACAGGGCAGAATGCACGAAGCAAGAAAAGTTTTTGATTCCATGATTGCTGGAGGCTTGGTTCCATGTGTCTTCTGCTATGGTACTTTGATTAATGGATATTGCAAGAAGATGAAAATGGATGAGGCCCTCCATCTCATTCAAGAGATGGCCCTTAATGGTTTGCAACCTACAACTAATACATACAATGCTGTCCTCCAGGGGTTGTTTTGGATGGACAAGTTTCACACTGCAAAAGAAGTTTTTAATGACATGCTAGCTGCTGGAATACATCCTAATTCACACACGAACTGTATCCTTTTGGATGGATTCTGTAAGAGTGGACATGATGAAGAAGCATTATCGTTATTACATACAATTGAAAGCWCAAAATCCAATCTTCATTTAGGTTTCTATAGTATCATAATCGCCGGATTATGCAAATCAAATAAACTTCATTTAGCACGYGGTTTTTTCAGCAGACTTCCCCTCAAAGGATTGTATCTGAATGCTGTGACATACAATGCTATGCTTAGCGGATTTTGTCAGGAGGGTTTACTGACAGAAGCTAAGGAACTTCTGGACAAAATGGAAAAGAGTGGTTGTYGTCCGGATAATATAACATATAGTGTAATTATCCGAGGATTTCTTAGGTGGGGAAAATACGAGGATGCCTCAAYACATATCSAGAAAATGGTCAGGAAAGGTTTCYCCWCTGATTCATATACTGTTTCAGCGTTACTAGATTTACTRTCAGCAAAAGAAAACAATCCTGCATTTTTTAATATGCTTCAGATCTTTCGTCCAGATGATAAGTAACCAGTGTAAAGATTTATGGAGAAATATGACATCATATTAGTACTGATAGGATTTCTGGATCCATGGTTCCTGTTGGCATGCAGATAATTTGTATATGAAGATGGCTNATTTTTGAGAAATTAGCTTTAAAATTGTGGACTCGGCGCATGAAATTCCAATTTTAGGTAAGTCACTTCAAGTGCAGATCTTGTGCTTTTCTTAAACGGATAATTACATTTATCTACTTGAGGTTTATYAGAAATACAAAATAACCCCCCAAATTGTAAGAAACATAACAATTAAACCCCCGGTCAGTGGACTGACTAGAAAATCATAGGACCTTCTTCCTCCCCAAAAAAAAAAAAATTGAAATAAATAAAAGAATCCTGGGACCTTCAGCCAAAACTGAGACATAACATATTTTTGTAAAAAAATTATTTTATAGCCAATCAAATTACAGATGTCTATTCCACATGCTTCAATTTTACTTTTCGTCTTAAATGCTTAGAGAAAGGTCGCCTGGATTGGGGGAAGGGGTATGTCGGGTTGATAATGAGAGACACTTCTCTATGGGAGCAAATACTACTAAAAGCATTAAGAGTTCATATACAAAACCATGCACAATAACAGTATGGAGAGGAATAAGAGGCAACTCCTCTGATGCAACTCGCCATCAGACTAGAACATCATTAACTTCAATCACGATTCTTGCTGCTGCTGCTGCTAACTACCTAAGAATTATGGATAATTGTCCTTATCTACCTGCAGAAATCATAAACTTTGTTAGTCCTCCGGAGGGCCACATAATTGAGAAAGCAGATTCGTAGTTGTGGCAAAACCAAAAACCACAGACATACAGTATGCTCATTGTTGCCCACAAACTAATAGATTCTTCTTTCCAAGACCCCTTTGAAACATCCTGTTCTTGAGAGGTAGATTTTATTTCCTATACGCGGGAAGGTTGAGCAAAATTCTTTGCTTGTGTAAGGATTCTCATTATGTCTGGCCTATGAGGCTCTTATATGCGATGATCACATCCAATAAGGCAAATGAAATTGAAAAAACTGTGCATTTTTTGTTTATTGCATCAAAGAGAAATTACACAGAGAGAGAGAGAAGCAAATACCTTCTCTTTGACCTGATATTTCTTCTTGTCAAGGTATTGTTGTCAATGTTTTCATTCTTTATGCTGCTGGATTTAGTGCCACCTGCAATCGCTACACACTATCAAATACAAATGCTTAGGGACTAACAGATATAGARCATAGAGTTCTTACCACCTCTTGTGWTGTCCAAAGAAGATTGAATTTCATCCTCATCCAATTCCTCCTCTGTCATCTCACTGGAAAGATGAGAGTTTGCGTTTGCCTCAGCATTTTTGGATCTTGAATGGGAACATTCTGTCACTCTTCCAGTCGATGAGTCAGAAACTTCACCATCTGTTCCAGCTTCAAAAGATAGAGGCCATATGAAATATTTGCAATCAGACCCAATATTTATGTGGCAAAAGAGAAAACACACTCAACAAAAGCAAGTTGCATCTTTCAGTCCAAATGATTTTGCTTATCATTTTTTTGTTAAGAAACCTATATACATGAAGACAGTAACATCTTTCCTTCTTAAGAAACCTATATACATGTTGCTGCATAAGATAACAACTGCTATTATGACACTTCCTGACACAGATTAAATAGCCACAAAAAAAATGAAAAAAGAAAAAGAAAATGGATAAGAAAGAAAGTTGATTTCCTTCTCTAATTTCAAAAGCCAATTCATGCTAAGCTCTATATTCTGCCAAAGGATATTCTATTGCAGAACTCTGTCAATTCAACTCATGTTTTCAAACTTGATTAAGTCATTACTCAGATATTGACTGCTGCACCTTATGCAGCTGGCATTTACGAGTTGGCAAGCTAGAGCTGCCTTTTGCTTGATTTTAAGTTCCATAATAACCAGGGAAAAAGAGGTCAGTGAGGAATCAAGTTTTAGAACATGAGCAACCTGATTAAGAGATTGTCTAACCAAGAAAATAACTAGCTACTAGAGCCACTAACATGATCAGGGAAATCACAACCAGACCCAATATTTATGTGGCAAAAGAGAAAACACACTCAACAAAAGCAAGTTGCATCTTTCAGTCCAAATGATTTTGCTTACCTTCAGTAATTTCAGAGTCTCCACTTTCATCTCCCTTCTTAAGTACTACAGAGTTCCCCAAGCTTTCAATTCTCTGTTTATGAGCTTGAGCATTATTTGCAGTGAGTTCTTGATCCTTCTTCTCAATGTGCAACTTATTAATCTTTTCCTCAAACTCCTCGATGCATGATTTAAGTTCTGGTTTGGCAAACTTTTTTCCCTGAATGAAAATGAAGGGAAGAAGAAATATTTTGTTAAATGCAGTATAATTTGATTGGCTAAGGGTGGCAAAAGAGAGATAGATAACTAATGACCAATAGACAGAGAAAAGAAAGAAACACAGAGCTGTTGAAGACTTGCAGATGCAAAAATAATGTGTAATACCTTGCTGATTATGTTTTTAAAATGATCCATCACGGAGTCCTTGGACAATATGTGTTCATACATCTTGAGTGACTCCATCAACTTTCTCATGCTCTTCTCAGTAAATGTCAGCTGAGAGAGGCAGTAAGAAATGTATTCCCACTGCTTTAGTTCTGTAGGAGAAGTCCCATGTCATTATGTTACTATAAAAGCATAAAGGAAAATGAAAGAATGAAACAATACGGAGATCCTTTACTGAAATTCTCGAGATCTCATCATGCATGATATCACAGTTAAACGAGAGAGAGAGAGAGAGAGAGAGAGAGAGAGTGTAGAGAGATTAATACAATCTGCACATAGAAAAGAAAATGAAGTTTTGACTCCAGACTGGACTAATTAAGTAAAATCTGAGTCTCCATATGATCTTTCTATAGCTCATTATGGAATACTGGAATAAAAGAAGGGTCTATTTAGCAAAAGTCAAGGTTCCAACACCATACCCGTGACTCCACTAAATCTGTGGCAAAGCTTCTCAACAAGAGATTCCATTTGTTTGTCCTGAAGAGAAGATAAAGAGATGTGTCAAATAGATCCAAAAACAAATCCTGCCCTAGGTGTGTAGGACAAGTTACTTGAACCAAATATACCTTCTTAATGGAGCCAATTAAAAACTGCATAATGTTGCAGAAAGATTCTCCTGACAAATCCTGGCTGGACAATTTACCCAGGATATCTGGGAGTAGATTATATATAGGATTTGTCCCTGCAACAGAAACCAAGTACTTGACCTCTTGCTTCCACAGATAACCTGTTATGGACGTGAAATGATCCTCACAAACAATCAGAAATTTACCTTTCTTAGATAACTCATGAAAGAAGAGTTTGGCAAGATCTGATATCCTTTCATCTTCATCTTCGACGCAGATGGCCATTTCATTTATATAGCCTTTCACCTACCAAGTAATGGTTACAATCAAGGTCTGGATACCAAATATAACAAAAAGTTCAACAATTGGAAATTTCCAGTAAGTCCCAAACCTTCATCATGTCATTCAAAATAAGATGAGAAAGAACCATAACTGCATTCTTTCTGACAGGGAGTGATGGATCTCTTAGCCGTGCATACATATTCTCCGTCCATGGCTCTAATAGATTAGGAAATCTTACAGCCAAGTCTCCCAGAGCAATAGTGCAATTTGAGCGAACAATTTCTGATGGTGCACTCTCCACGACAGTGAAAAGAAGCTGAAGATTTGCTTCACTGGAAACCCAAAAACTGAAAATTTAATCCTGCTTCCTTGACCAAAATATAAAGATGCAAGTGCTCCAAATATAAGCGTACCAGAAGTCAGCATCRATTACCATAAATCGACATAAAGCAAGCATCCCAGAAGCTTGCAGTTCAGGATACTAGAAAAGATCAAGAAGTCGTGTCAGTTTGGTAGACAAATTTCGAATGCTCAATACTTGCAAAAATGGGAGAAGCTAAAGAGAAAACAGAGGTTGTAAAAGCAAAACAAAATGTTTTCACCAGCAAAATTAAGTTGAACAAATAGAATATGTTTCGGAGAACAGTACCAAGGCATATAAACTCCAGGTACGAAGTAAAGTCTTAACTTCGTTTTGATTAATCTAGGAAAGTTATTTTCCTTTCAACAGTATCTCATGGCTTCTTGGAYATTCATGTGCATCAAATACACAAGTACATAAAATCCTTTGCAGTTACAAACAAGAACTGCCATCATTCATAATGCTAAAGTTGATAGACTAGAACTTCTAAATTATGCAGTCACTGTTCAAAACATCATATTGGTAGCATCTTTCAGCCAAGCATGACTTCAGGATACATAGGTAGATCGTGGGTCTAGTATAAAATCACCTTTTGCATCAAACTAAAATTTCTACATAGTCTTGACAGGAATGATGCACAATATCCAATCAAGTTCTTTTTGGCCGAACCACCAGAAACAATCTCTTTCTCAGCTTTATCCGAGAGCGTATCAAGTAATGCATCGTCAGAGGCTGCAAGCCCTAACTCAGCATTGATACCGTTATCCTGAAAGATCGCAGCGAACCGAAACATGTTCTATATTAGATTAGCAGTTTTCTATTGCCAGCACAGTGTTCCATATTTTATATAATTTTTAAAATTTTTTAAAAAGAAAAATCATTAGTTACTTCACCTTTTGAGCTTCAGCATTTGAATCTGGAACTTGAGAATTTTGTCCATCAGCAACCATTTTGTCTCGCCTTGCTTTCTCTTTCTGAATCTTCCGCACACAAGATTCAATAAAAACTAGTTGGTTCATAGCGACATGACTAGCAACGAACAGAAATCTAGTGAGCTTGGTCACTTGAACAGTGGTAAGGAAGTTGGGGCTACCACTGTCGATATTCTTTTGCAACTCATCTGCTCTGCAGCAGTCAAATACAGCATTCAAGGATTTCTTAACCAGCTCAGCAGAAATTATCTCAGGACTTGGATGAATGGCATAGATAGTAGCTATTGCTCTATCAGCAGCAGCATACCATATTTGCTCTGGAAGAGAGAAACCAGTAACTAAACTATCTAAACTACCAAATACCCGATTGCCATTGGTAGACAACAATTTTTTCTTGTCCTCTTCAGACAACCTCTGAAGTGCAATACATGCTGTCCTAGCAAGCAATGGTTCCACTTTGGCCCATCGACCGAACCCTATATCAATAATGTCCTGTAAGTGAGAGCTGAGAACACCAGGAGACAATTTTGCTGCCATACACAAGATGGATAAAGCGCCACGACTTTGCTCAGCAGTGGTTCCATTGATATTGAAGCAAAAGAAATCCCATAATGCAGATAACTGCTCCCAGAAAAATAAAAATAAAAAAATAATAACCGCAAT
This sequence comes from Rhazya stricta, assembly GCA_001752375.1. Lineage (NCBI taxonomy): Eukaryota > Viridiplantae > Streptophyta > Magnoliopsida > Gentianales > Apocynaceae > Rhazya > Rhazya stricta. The sequence goes on along the minus strand of MEJB01000007.1, from coordinate 3,885,622 downwards.
TTAACAGACATACAAAAAGTAAACTCAGAAATTCCTCCACAGAAAATGTTTACAAAAGATGGGACGCCAATAAGACAACCTGATCTGAATTGCTACAAGAATTTGGTCTTCARGTCATTAACCAGGGTCATGCAAAGGTCAGGGTAACAGTCAGAAATAAGAAGAAGACAGAAATTGAAATCTTCAGCACATTGTCCTTGATGAAATCCTTCTGCTTATTCTTTTGATAAATGTCTTAATACGAATACAGGTTATGAAGCTAACTCCACATTAGGACTTATGTTCAACATACAGGTAACATTCTTTAATGAAATATATGTAACCAATATGAAGATTAAATGTTAATACCTTGGCAATCACATGTATGATTGATTTTGATTATACACCAACTACAGAAGTGCTATTGACAAAGTCAGTATTTTTTTTTTTTTTTTTTGGGGACAATTTTCCAGCAGGTATAATTCACTTAACCATACTATTTAGCTATAAAAGATCTTTCAAGTATGAACTCTTCGAACCAATTGATTCTGATGATGAAAATGCTTTAGAAACTTCTTACTGTGATTCCAAAAATGGCATGTGTTAAATGGTAATTTAGATCCTAAGTCACTCCTGCAATTTAACATTAATCAAAAAGGCAAGAGTCAACAGAAAAATTTAGGTCTTATGAAGCCACAATATGCAGAAAACATGATCACTTCGAACTGCTGCAACCAGGCCCAAGTGAAATTACAATTTCTAGCCCGTCATGATATTTGGCTTTTCCAGATTAATTCTAGCTTCTCATAATCTTAAGGGGAGCACATGACTTACCAAGGAAGTATTTGTGAAAGTTCTTCTCCAAGAAAATGCAACCTAAATAATATATGGTTATGCAGCAAAAGTGCAATAACAAAATTGGAGGCGATGATCAGAATTGCCAAGATGATTGAATGGTATGGAACCACATTCCTTTGCCAGAGATGATATCCAAGAACAAGATTTATTAAAATTTCTGAGTAAAGCAGTCAAAAAGCTACACATATTAGCAAATCAATGCAAGAAAGAAACCATACCACACTGGTAGTGAGATCTCCTTTAGCAACTAAGGCCCCAACTATGAACTCTAATGCTGCAAGATCTCCAATATTTGAATCTATAGCAAGACTCAGAAGATTCTTTGCAGTCTCGACAGGGTTTTTCCTTAAATAAATAGTGATAAAAGCATTTTCAACAGCTTCGTAAATTGATTTGTCCGGGGAAAACACCTAAAAAATTCAAGGATAAATAGGTCAAAGCTACAGTTACAAATTGACAARTCATATGCAGAAGAAAATTTTCTACCAATTCTAACATGTGAAGATGATAAAGCATTACCAGAGGCAACATCTTTCGAAGGCATGCTTCTGAGCCATCAATGTGGAATTGTCTGCATCTCATTAGCAATAGGATTGTATTTTCCACATCACTGSCAGAAGATGAGGCCATTAATTGGACAAGGATTGGCATAGTGGCAGATACACACTTAGAAAACCTCAAGCCTGCCTCTAGTGATGCAACTAAAGTCCTTGTTTGYTCCAGATTGCCAATGTCTGGCACAAAATTATCCTTCTGAATAGTCTCATCTTCTGCTTGGGACAAACAGCTATCAGGCAAACTGTCATCCTGAACTTTGGGTGCTTTTGCTATGTCTTCATTGTGGACCTCACCATCACCATTGGAGAACTCAATATCAGAAGATAACCCATCCAGAACACTCTCTGATGCAGACTTTGGTTCAAGCTCATTTAATCTCTTATTGTATTGCTCCAAGGTTGCTTCAAAAGAGGTCGACCGTAGTTGTGGGCCAAAAGGATTATGCTGCAACATGGTGATAAGCAAATTAAGAGCAGATTTTCTGACGATTGCACTCTTATCTTCCAACCTACCAGCAGCTAAAGCTGCAACCTCATTCCACAAACCAACTGAAACAGAGTGCTCTTCACATAATTCTGCCCAAACCTGAAGTACACGACTTCTAGTATAGGCAGAGACATCTCTACATCGTTCTAACAAGATTTCCAACATGGCCTGCTTAGTTCGAAGGCGAATGGATTTCGAACTCACTTCACCTTCAACATCGTTAAAAGCCTTTGCGACCAGCTTTCCTAACACKCCAACAAGTGCATTCCTTATTTTGTAGGACTCTCCACCAAAGTGAGGGACCAACAAACCAATATTGGTTGAAACCAATCTTGGCAACCGATCAGCAATCTCTACCAGAAAGCGCCCCACGTTTTCAGCCCCAACAGTGTCCTTGACATAGTCTTTGGGATTTGTTCTTCCAATCTCTCTAATGAGGGAAGTGGCGAGGCTTCCATCAGAATATTTCTTCTCAGCCCCAGCAACCGCATCAGCCAAGTGTATAACAACAAAATCATATTTGTGAATTAAGTGCAAGATTGAAGCACATGACTGGGCAAGGTAATGGTATCTGGTCGCACATGTTCCAATTATACGACATAAAGCATCCTTGGTGTCTGAGTCCTTCAGAAGAGCTGCATTCTCAAACATGGCGAAAGCATTTCTACAAAAGAACACATGCATCAGTAAAACAAATGATCATTAGTTTGAAAGCAAGATGAATATATATACAAGTTAAATTTGATGAAGTGTTCAGCTTACTTTACAATGAAAGATAGGTAATTCTCATCAGGGTCTGATGACCCAAAGAGCAACGAGAGGTTGATCTCTAATGAGTTAGCAACCAAAGTCAGTATCCTCCCCCTTTGAGGCTCCCAATTCCATGAATGTACAGGTAATTTCTTCCGACCACTAGCTGCCACCTAAACCCAAAAACTTTCTTTAGTATAGTTACAAGTAACGCACCAAATAGCATTGAATTCAACAGGACAGTTCTGCACTATTCTGAATTTAGCAGAACTTCCTATAGCTGGATATTATCAGATATCAACCGCCCTAATATAATTACACAAGGCAAAGAATTATTTAATACAGCAATTACAGCACAGAATACAACTGATACACAGTGTGTGAGGAGGTAAAATGAGAGAAGTTTGTATTACTTTAGTGGTGGTATTGGTGACAGAAGCAGGACGGGCTTCCTCRATAAGTACAATATGGACAAGAAACAAAGTATATATCTTAAATGCATTTCGATGCGAAGCCACCCTGTCCCTCAAAATTGCATCACCATTTTCACCTCCGTCCTCACCGTCACCGTCGCTGCCATTATCATTTTTCTCTCCTCGATTTAAAGAATTTCGAGATAGCAAATCCATATTAGGAAGCAAAACGCTAAGATTAGACCTCAGAGTCTCCACCAAATTCAACTTGCAGGCTGGGGTAAGACTAGCAAAGCCCTTTACCAACGAGTAAACTCGGTCGAAAATTTCTTGCTCCTCGATGCAAAATAGTTCTTTATCCGATAAATCAAAGGAAACCCCTGTTTTTACGCAAATATTTGGAAAAAAAATTCAGAAAAAAATGCTGTAATCAGATTTTGAAGTTTGAGTTGGAGAAAAGAAGGAAATTTCTTCTCAACTGAAAATGTAAGGGAGAAGGAGTAAAACTTACCTTTAACAAACTCTTCGAGTTCCGAGGGCCGCAGAGAGGAGAGAGAAATGGGATTCTGGACAGAGAGGCTGTTGTAATTACAGGAGTCTTCTTCTTCCAGAGATTGAAGTGATGGTGGGAACAGGAAAGGTGGTACCATCTGTCGAGACAAGGGAATTTCTGAGTATGAATTGAAACCAAAACTTATTGTTCCCCAATGCAGAATAGTTCTTTATCCGATAAATCGAAGGAACCCCTCTCTTTACTAAAATTTATGGAATTTTTTCAGAAAAAAACTATAATCAGAGTTTGAATTTTGAGTTTGAGAAAAAKAGGAGAGTTTCTTCTAAACTGGAAATTCAAGGGAGGAGGAGTATAACAGACCTTCAACAAGTTCTTCGAGTTCCGAGGGGCGCAGAGAGGAGAATGTAAGTACAGGAGTCTTCTTCTTCTTCTTCTTCCAGTTCGTGAAATGATTGGGGAATAAAAAGTTTCCGAGTTTGAAATGAAACCCAGGTTGGAGAGCGGGAATGCGAATATAATCCAATTGCAATCGTCACGGGTCGGTGCCCTCTAACGTTCGGGTATTTGATATAAAAAGGGAAAATCTTGTATTTTTGTAAATCTTTTAATTTACACCCAAGGAGTAAATTAGATGCAATTACAAAAAATAAAWAAATAAATAAATAAAACGGATGGAATTGGGTTGACTTTTGAACGAAGAAAATTTGCTGAATGAGAAAATATTTAGGGAAGAATACGAGGAAAACCAAAATTTTTTGTAAGTTTGAAATTTTGAGAGAGAATTTTTTGCTGAAAAATGTAAAATAATTCATTTCTAATTGAAATTATGAAATTTTTTCTTAAGCAAAGAAAATCTTTTCTTGGAGAATGCAAAAAAAAAATAATATAGTACCTTCCGATGGCTGAAGACGAAATTAGTAACGGAATAAAAATCATATCAATACGAGAAGGTTAGTTGCAGATGAAAGAGCCAATTCTCAGTAGTAAGAGTAAAAAGCCGATGTCAATCCCAAAGTAAAGTAGAAGAAGCAGCGAGCGAGAGGATTTTGATCGGTTAGCTGATTGGATAAATTTCATATGTAGTGTCATCAATGACGGCAAACCCTTTACTTACTTTGTTTATAGTAATTAATAGCGATTCGATGGGGTAAATTATTAGAGCCACAAACCATTTCCCTTTTATGCTATTATTATCATTATAATTGTTATTTTTTAAGAGGAAAATAATTTTTTAATCATTAAAAAAAAAAAAGAAGACTCAAATGGTAATTAGTAAAATGATTCAGGACTTCGTCTATTAAGAAAATTAATGATAAAAGTTTAAATAATAAATAGTATAGGAGCTTAATATTTAGTTTATTAAAAAAGGATTGATTTTCAAATACTTTAAAAATAGTATGCAAAGTCTGAAGATGAAATAATATTTAATTTAATTTACAGAAAAAAAAAAAAAAGTTTTAATTAAAACTCAAATAAAAAAAAAACTAAGTCTAATAAACACATCCACCATTCCACAGGCATACCGCTTTAGCAGACCCTTAGATGGATATTTGTAGGCAATAATTGCTGAACATAAAATGGATGAGGAAACCTACTCCCAGTTTGGAGTTAGGGTTTGGAAAACTATTGTTGGTCTGACATAGCAAGAAGATTTGACCAATTGGACCACTTAAAGAACCACGAGCCCAGAGAGCCAGTTGACAAGCTGCAACTTCACAGGAGCTTCAAAAGCATTCCCTTAGAACCAAGCCAATTACCAACCGTGCCCAACCCCCCCCCCCCCAACCAAAGCCCCCAGCCCCGCAAAAACAAAAAGAAGAAGAAAAAGAAAGAAAAACCACCAACAAATAAAAGAAACAAAAAAAGGAAGACCCCCAACCATGAGAAGCTACTCCAAAGTTCTTTCCTCTTATTACCCACCGCTTTCTTCGACTGCCGTTCCCTGGTGAAAGGGTCTGAAACAACATCAGTTCAAAAATCCACCGCTGCCAGAGGCGGCTGAGCATGCAGTTGTGACCCAGTAACAGACGAAAGCCGGCAGAAGAGCTAAAAGCAACGTAAAAACAACTGGCTTAGGTGTCTTCGCGAATTTTGGCAGAATGGCCGGCTGATGGAGCCAATAAGCGCATCACAATTCACAAGCGGCCCAGCTTAAGGACTCGTCAGTAGGCTGGCGCTGGCGTTCTGTTGTAATTGGTCAGTTAGTTCAAGTTCTTCTTCTGTCCTTTCTCCTCTCTCGCTCTCTCTCTCTCTTTCTCTGCGGAAAAACATCTCTCTCCCC
>MEJB01000007.1:3837919-3872848 GCA_001752375.1 Rhazya stricta | reverse complement strand
TGCCTCAACACATATCGAGAAAATGTCAGGAAAAGTTTCCCACTGAGATTCTTTAACTGTTTCAGCGTTACTAGATTTACTATTCAGGCAAGAAAACAAATCCTGCTTTTTTAAATATGCTTTCAGATTCTCGTCAGGATGATAAGTAACGCAGTGTAAAAGATTTATGGAGAAATATGACATCATATTAGTACTGATAGGATTTCTGGATCCATGGTTCCTGTTGGCATGCAGATAATTTGTATATGAAGATGGCTTCTATGAGGGAATCATGAGGATCTTGGAAGCAGATCCTATTTATTTGAGTTCGAATGCCATCTCTTTGATCATTAACATTTTTCTGCATCTAAGGGAGACAGCTTATTTCTGCAACAGTTGCAGAAAATTCTTTCTTAGTCTGGGACTGGCGAGAAATTTTCTTTGTACTCTAAATTTGGAAAGGGAAAAWTTTCACTCTGTCAACCTTGTTGAAGTCTGTTTGCTGCTGTATGTTCATGTTTGCCTGAGTATTGAGGTGTTCAATCTCACCTTTCACTTCTTTTCTGTTGGATGCACATCATATTATGTCTTTGATGTCCTTATCTGAAGCTTTTTTTATCTAGAGTTTGCAGGTATCTGCAAATTCAAAGTATTAGGCACAAGAAGTTAACAGAATCTTTGATTGTGTTGAATGAGTTATTTTAAAATGTTTACAGGCATGCATAAGTGAATCCTAGCTATCTAATATTGCCTAGTTTTAAACAGACAAAATCCACATTTGAATTAGTTTGCTATGTAAGAAATTCTGCAGAATCACCAGACTGATGTACGGTGCTGCAGTCACTGATTTGTTGATAAGTTCGGCAAAATACTTGTAAAGGATGTATTAATACATGAAAAGATCCTTTCCTCATACAAAAGGAAAGAGTTATAACAATGGGTTCTTTGCAAAATCATAACTAGACTTTGTATTTTCTCTCTTTCTTTCATATGCGCGGGCATGCACACACACTCACAGCTTCTTTATGTTGGATATCGTCAAAATTCACTTTCTGTTACTCCAATTGTAGGAATATCTTCCAATGGATAAAAGACTGAGAAAGTTGCACACGATTCTTAAATGAGTGATTAAATAGTTGTCCTTGTGGTCCAGGATGTAATTGTTGATGCTAAGCAGTATTAATTCTGTGAGCTGTTGGAACAACTAAGAGATTGAATAACTTTCCTACTGGAGTACAAGAAACTTCAGGGAATTTTTGCCATACATTGGCTTAGAAGACTGGCTTCTTGCATCTCATTTTGCAGGTAACAATCTACRGCAATAGCATGAGGAGTCTGCTTGATGTTTTGGAGATGTGGCTTTGAGATTTACTGTTCGGAGGCTCCAAGTTAGCAGAAGTTAGAGCCGAGGCTGTGTGTGTCTGAGGCCTGGGACAGTATTTTAACCATCCTTGTGATCATTGGACTTTATGAGCAAGAACAGCCCCATGCTTTCAATGTTGTGTAATCCAAGTTAAGTGGATGGATGCAGAGTATTTCAGTTTCTTGTTGATGGATCAGGCATGTGCTGCAGATTAATGAACTTTTGGCATGCTACGTAGTGGTAGCTGCAAAACTAGCATTTCTTTGGCTGCAAAGAAGTTAGGTTTTCTTAAAGAGGAAGTTTCAATGCTATTGGAAAGTGGCTTCTCAATAACTAAAAAGCTCTTGACCTTAGCATTTTGTGATTGAAAGTACTGGAGCTGGCCATACCTTGATTTGTTGGTTCCAACCAGTCTGATTCATACACTTTCTGTTCTCCAGCAGTCTGGTTTCATTTTGCAAGGAAAAGATTGTAGAAAAGGGTTACATTAGCCATTTGTGAATGTTGAAACTTGAAAAGGGTTACATAATTTGCTTCAACGCCTGGTCTGGAAGTTAGGAGTGAAAAGAAAAGAAGAGAAAAGATAGAAATTTCCTTCTAATTTGTTTTGGGGATCAAAAATGAAGAGATTTGATTATAATTATACTTATCTTCTTTTTTCTACTAGGGAGTTAGAGAGAAATAAAAGAATAGAATTTAATTATAAGATTTGTGTAAAATTGAAAAATAATTCCTTCATTTTATTTTATCTTCTTTTTCTTTCCATTTGTGGGAGGATTTATCACATTCTTTTTCKCTACAATTCCTTCAATTTCTTTTCTTTTCTTTCCTCTAAAACTTCCAAAGAAGAGATTTTTCTTTTTTTCTTTTACTTCCTTTTCATTTCTCTCCCTCCGAATGCAGCTGGAGTAAAAGGGTCATGATGTGGTCTTATATAGGAGAGGGTATATATTTTCGATAGGAGCCGAAAGTATTTTAAAATAAAAATTAAAAAGCTTTTAGCTAAATTCTAGAACGAGGGGGCAGTAATTCGCGTAAACATTTCCTTGTACCCTCAATCTCTTGGTCACGGGAACGACACCGTATGTCCTTCAGCTTCGTCTCCGTACTTCTTCTGGGGTTCTCTTGGCTAGGGCTCATGATTGGAGCTTGTTTTCATTTAGAAAGTCATGCAACTAAGGTTTTCTACATTCTTGGGGTATATTATTTTCTTTTTTGCTTTAGAACGAGCCCAAAGAAATTCAGGAATGTAGTAGCTCGCTGCTGCCTGATGGCGATAGTAGCCTGTATAAYTATAAAGAGGAAGAATATCTGATGAAGAATTTTGCGAAGCAGTAGTTCTCCATGTGTACGTTACTTGGCGCCCGGCATTTTCTTAGAAAGTTTCAGCCTTTTGGGTTTTGTTACATGTATAATTGCCTCTGGTATAGGAAGGTCATTACCAATGATTGGCATTCTTTTCGAGAATCCMAATGCAGAAAAGAYGTTCGACGAATTAACYGGCTGATAAAGAAATCCTCAAAATCAGTAAAGAAAGTATATGTAGAGCGAGAGCCCGAAGTTTACATGAGGGACACCATCACTAAAATATCTAATTTATTGAGGTATTCGACTTGGGATTCTGCTCASGAACAGTTAGAGAAGCTCGCCATAAAATGGGATTCTTTCACGGTTAACCAAGTTCTCAAGACCCATCCACCGATGGAGAAGTCCTGGTTGTTTTTCAATTGGGCTTCCAGGCTGAAGGGCTTTAAGCATGACCAGTTTACTTATACTACTATGTTGGATATTTTTGGTGAAGCCAGGAGGATTTCATCCATGAAGTATGTATTTCAGCAAATGCAAGAGAAAGGGGTAAAGATAGATGCAGTTACTTATACCTCACTCATGCATTGGCTATCCAATGATGGGGATATTGAAGGAGCGATTAAGTTATGGCATGAGATGAGAGCTAAAGGTTGCCGTCCGACAGTAGTATCTTACACTGCATATATGAAAATCTTTTTTTGTCACAACAGAGTGAAGGAGGCTACTGAAGTGTACAAGGAGATGCTTGAAGTGGGCTGTTYACCCAATTGTTATACATACACGGTATTAATGGATCATCTATCTAGTTCTGGTAGGATTTTTTTTCCCCTCTGTCTTCTATCTTGTCTCTTCGTTTAATTTCTCTTTATGCTCCTTGTTCTTGTCCTTGTACAAGGGGTAATCGAATCATTTATAATTAATTTCAGGGCAGTTTAGAGAAGTTATGGAGATCTTTAGCAAAATGCAGGTAGCAGGGGTAGAACCTGATAAAGCTGCATGTAACATTTTGGTTGAAAAATGCTGTAGAGCAGGTGAAATAGAAGTAATGCTGAAAGTTCTGGAATACATGAGGGAAAAGTCCCTTGTCCTTCGTCATCCTGTATATCAAAAAGCTCTTGAAACTTTGAGAAATGCTGGAGAGGACGAAGTGCTTCTCAGACAAGTTAATCGCCATCTATCCGAAGAGAAATTTGATAACAATTTTCACAAATTTATTGGCGATAGTATGTCTGCTGTGGGTCGAGARCTTGTTTTGCAYTTGATGAGTAGRCAAAGTCTTGTTGCCATTGATTATTTRCTGGAAGACTTAACCGAGAAGGTTATAAAATTAGATTCTGGAGTAMTTTCRATGATMATTGAAATAAACTGTTCTCGTTGCAGACAGGTTGGGGCTTTGTTGGCCTTTGAATACAGTGTAAAACTGGRCATAGRTGTTGAGAGAACWGCATATCTTGCTTTATTAGGTGTTTTGYTMCGAACAAATKCACTTGCAAARGTTGTAGATATCRTTCATGAAATGGWCAGGACAGGAGTATCTCTTGGRACCTACCAAAGTGCTCTTCTTGTTTATCGACTTGGCCGCACCAGRGATCTTGTTTCTGCTGTAAAAGTATTTAGCTTATTGCCTGATCAAGAGAAGAATACTGCTACATATACTGCTCTAATAGCTGCTTACTTCCTTTCTGGAGATTCTGACAAGGGGTTGGAAACATTTGAAACCATGAGAAAGCGAGGGATRAATGTTGCCTTGGGGACATACTRTGTGCTCTTAACTGGTCTTGAAAAAACTGGCCGAGCACGTGAGKGGGAAATTTACAGGAAGGAGAAGAAAAATCTGCAAGCTAGAAATTGTTGTAAGAATGACTTGATGGAGGAAAAGATATGTGATTTTCTATTTTMTGGTGGCCTTATGTTACAGCAATTTTAAATGTGACACAACATTCCATTTATTCAGAACGAACCCCTACCCCAGAAATTCCCAATACGSATCTTTCTTTTCAGGTTTATCATCACTTTTATGGTTCATTTGGAGCCCRCCTGATGAAAAAGGGRAGAGAAATTTTAAAAAGAGATGTGAAGTTAGCAACAAGKATGAAGTGATGGATTGGGAGAGACAGGGAGAGTCGCCTCCACAGCAAGCCAAATYAGAAGAACAGCTGCCTGTTGCGGTTCAAGATGAAGACAAGATATCTGAGTGTTTCCACTGCTCAGAGCCAATTAATTTGTCCAAATTGCAAAACAGGTACTTGTGCCTTTCTTTTTACTAATCTTGAAATCCAAACTCATTAGCTTTTGATTGTATTGCTTTGATAATGCCCTGAAGGTAGGCATTTGGGATTTGAGTAAAGCTTTGCATTTTGTTTCCATGTCATTTAGTCTAACATGGAAGACAACAGAGACTTGGTAGCATTTCTTTTTCTAAGCCTTGGTTACCAAATTTTGATACTGCATACCTTATTGCTATACATGGCCCTTGAAGGTTATCTTAGCTGCTGCTGCTGCATTCTTGTTTACAGGAGAATTCATCAGCTAAAAGGCGCTTCAAAATACATTCCCTGGTAATTTTGGAGATTTGACATGGAAACTGGCAGTTTTCTTTGGGTTTTTCTTTTTTGGGTTATTTGTGGTGCTTCTACATCCACATCCGGATGCAGTCAAAGTCTATATATGCTTATGAAAGGAACAGAAATTCCCTTGAGCAAGGGAAGGGCAGGAAAGTGTTGGCAATTAAATAGGAGATTAAAGAGAGATGAAGAATAATCGGAAGATCATGAACAAATGTTTGTCCAGAAATGTTCCCTCATCATATGCAAATACTTGGGGAAATTGTACTGATACGAAATGTTCCCTTTGAAAGAGATGCATGCTCAACTTCATCTTCTTCATCCTTTTTCCTTTTTCTCCCTTTATTTGCACCCTTTTTTTTTTTGTTGTAAAAATTCTTTATTGTCTTAAGAGGTAACTTATGGAGTTTAAACCTGAAATGCAACAAATGTATGGAATCGACTTGAAGAGCTATATATCAAATTTTAAATTTATGTTATCTAAGTCAACAGGTTGAAGGAATTTGGATTAGATGTTCTTTTTTTCGAGTAAGAGTTAGACTCTATAAGCATTARTTTAGCTGAGCTCAGATTAATCRTACAAAACKAGGATATTGGATGGTTTCTTCATTTCAAAATGATTTAAATATAAGTTATTGAAGAGAATGTGACTCTTTTTAAAATATAAATAGTTTTATATCAATAAAAAAATTCAGTACTATATCTATCTATTTGCCTTGAAATTAATCATATAAATGCGTTTATTATACTATTGCACTCCTTTTTATATTTTTTGTAAGAAATTTTAAATCAGTCTAAAAATTTATTTAAGGATAAGGAGAGGGAAAGAGAGAAAAATAATAATTAATTAATTTTAAATTTAGAGAAAGAAGAAAAGATAGATGAAGGGCAAATTAAATAATTTCGATGAAGAATATTATTATTTTTTATAGCATTGATTAGGGCGCATAAAATCTATATATAATATTTTGAAATAAAGAAATATCTTCGCTACAGATTGAATTTAATTTTACGAATAACTAATTAAATTTAAGACTTTTCATTGTAAACTGACTGGATTTTAGGCATGTGAATTAATAATGCAAATAAGAAGTAGAAACGTACGGCTGGGAGTGCACGGTTAAATGTTTCGTAGGACTCCGTTGTCTATGTCGAAACCTCCTCGTTGCAGCAGCCTAAATTGAACATAAAAGAAAGGAGAACTAATGGCCTCTGCATGTTCCTCCTCTTCTTCTTTGTCTCTCCGGTCACTAGACGGCTCTCTTTCCATCGACCTAACTGAGAATGTAAGTTTCTTTTAACCATAATCCTGCTATGTGTTCTATAGGCACTCGCATAGTTTCGCAAAAATATCTGCCCACTTAGTGAGCAGACAAAAATGGTGATCGGAAAGGAAAACATAGTGATTTGCTAAAATAGAATGATTGGAAGAAAGAATTAGTAGAGCAACAAAGGAACTTAGGAAGTGTGCCAACGGTATAGACTTTATTAGGAAATTTTGTGTTGGCAATAAGGGATTTTGTTGTAATGTAATTACAAGATGTAAGCAAGTAATGCTCGAGTTTGAACTTTAATTCTTGGATAAACGCCATACCTTATCTTTCATGCGTATTTGTTTTCTTTGTTGCTTTTGGGCCAAAGAAGCAATTCGGTTCYGGAAATGAACAATGATGAGCTCGCGTATTTTTTTTTTTTTTTTAATTTCGCCTTTTCACTTATTGAAACTATTATCCGTAAAAGATTTCTTTTTAGCAAACTGACTTCTGGGGGCTAGAAAGATTATTGGGGTATCTTTTCTCGAARATTAGACCGAACTTAGGGTTAAATTTGGATTTGAAAATCTGCCTGGGTTCAAAAGATAGTTTCTCATTTGAGAAGTTATGAAATTATATATTTTCTCTGACACAAAGATTTTCTTTTCCTTAACCTGCACACTCGTCTTTCTCTAACATTTTTTTGTGCAGCAAAAGTGTCTTAAAAATACCTCTGATTAAAATTGTATGCATTTGCAGGGTTTAGTTACTAGAAGTTTTCCATTGGGTATTGTTTGCAAAACTTCAGTGTTCAGCAGGGGAAGCAATTCGTTGAGTTTGAAGAAATCTGAATCGAACTGTGTGAGAAACAAGGACATGGATGTGACCGTGTCAGCTTTAGTTGATGGTGTTGCTGAATGTTTAGGTGGTTTGCATGGTTCTGTGTATGATGGAAATTTTGAACATTTGGCTTTCTGTAGTAATTTTAAGTGCTAATATCATTTATTAATCTATGGCAGCTGTGGAATCTAAAGAAGGTGAGCCAAGTGTCTCAACAATGTTAATGAACTTTTCTAATGAGTTTGATCCTTATGAGGCTTTAAGTACACCGCTGTATCAGACAGCAACTTTTAAGCAGGTACTTGCCTATAAGATGTTTGATATAAGATTTTAATGTGATTCATTTATGTGGTAAGCAACATTGCTTGACATKTTTGTGAAGCTATTGATGCTTTCCTGTTTCTCCTTTATGATTCTGCTTGTTAAAAGTAGACAAATGTGACCTGTATTTCTTTAATCTTTGCTACTTTGCAAGTCAGAAGTAGCTTCTTCCTAAACCATGGTTAAAAAACTTTTGCACCTAGTCTTTGTAGTCTCCTACACTTGCTAGCTAAGGCTTTTGCACTTAATTTCCACATGACACTTCTTTTCCTATTAACTATGCATCATCATATATATGTGCAGTGATGTGTGAACTTTTATTAATATATGCAGGTATATATCTGATTTGCTCTCTCTACATGCTAATACATTTTTAATCTTGGTTTACTCTCTGTCTGTTTTCTCCTGCACTATGTCCTGGAAATTGTCCGCATTATCTAGTCCTGTTTTGCAGTTATTTTGAGCAATACTCCTCAGCACTTTGGAAATTTCCTCTTTTGAGGCACACTTCAATGCTTTATTACACATACCACCTTTGCAACTGATATCAACTTGAATTATAAATATGCCCTTTTCTGAAGCCTTCAGCTACAGAATACGGCTCGTATGATTATACAAGAAGCGGGAATCCAACAAGAGACGTGCTAGAAAGGTCTTTGACTCTTCATGACTTGTGCTATTAATTAAGTAATTGCAGATATTTACTGTTATCTTTACTATTGCTTTCTTCATACTCAGACTCTTGGCGAAGCTTGATAAAGCAGATCGAGCATTATGCTTTACCAGTGGAATGGCTGCTCTGTCAGCTGTCACTCATCTAGTGGGATCTGGTAGGTTTCATCTTGCTTTTTCGTAGACATGCATGCCTTGCTGTCTTAGCCAAGAAAGTTATACCTGAATCATTTTCCACTGCTAACATGACTCGAGCAAGTTTGCTTGTCAGTTGAATTCTATTATCTTTGAGGATGTCTTGTATCCATGTCACTCAGCAGTAGTGATGTATTATATAACCAYATATATACACGCTACAACCAGTTTACTGCTTAATTGGTTATTGGAAGCAAGACCAGAACCAATTCTTTAGTTTTTTCATGCATCAATTTGATACCAGGTGAGGAGATTGTAGCTGGAGATGATATGTACGGTGGCTCTGATAGATTGTTGTCGCAAGTAATCCCGAAGACAGGAATCGTGGTTAAGTTAGTATCTTATTCCATTTGTTGGATTGAGCTGATTTACTGCAAGTTCACTAAAATTTTTTGGTTATTTTGGAATTGCAGGCGAGTGGATACAACAAACTTGGATGAGGTTGCATCAGCTATTGGTCCTAGTACTAAGCTCGTCTGGCTGGAAAGCCCAACTAATCCTCGTCAACAAATATCTGATATTAATGTGGGACATTTTTTGTTTTCCACTCGTGATTTACTTCTCTTCTAAGCTGCTTTTTTTTATAATAATTTTTTGTAATTTTTAAAACAACTATTTGCATTCTAACCGTTATATGCTAAGCCATAGTATGCTGTCTTTCCATTCTGATTTGCATTTCAGAAAATAGCGGCGATGGCTCATGCTCATGGGGCTCTTGTATTGGTGGATAACAGCATTATGTCCCCTGTCTTATCTCAACCGTTGAAGCTTGGAGCAGGTACTATGAAGTATTTGTTGAGTCTGAGAAAATAAGACTCATGGTGTAGTATGACTGACCAATTTGTCTCTTGCTTTCCCAGATATTGTGATGCACTCTGCTACCAAATTTATAGCAGGTCATAGTGATTTAATGGCGGGTGTTCTTGCTATTAAAGGGGAAAGGTTATGCTTATTTGTGACCCATGAAAGAAAATTATTTCTTATTCTCGGATCTGTTCATATTATTACTGTAGCAAGTAAAACCTTGCATCAGCTACTAAAAATCTGATGCTCAACCCTCTGAAATATCACCATAGGATAATAGAAGAATTGTAATTGTATGTTATGCTGTAATTTCTTTTTATGCTATTAGATGAATATTATCTATTTGAATAACTGATCCATGATCTTCAGCTGGAAGAAACTCAAGGAGGCATAATGAATTTAAGGTTCTAGCTTTGAAAATTTTTGCTTCTTGCTACCAATAGACTCTGGTAACAGAAATTAGGGGATTCGAATTCCAGTGATACCCTATATATCACAATACTATGAAGCATAGGAACTCATTTCTAATCTGAAGAAGTAAAAGGGGGTCAGTTGTTTGGTCTTCCTTCTTTTGGTAAGATATGAGAACATTAGAGTATGTAAGTTGATCTATTTTTTATCTATTCCTGCTTTTAGTGTAAATAAATTCTTGTCTTAGAGAACCATATGTGTATACAAGTATTTGATGTACTCCTTTCCCTTCTCGTCTTGAGTGCTAAAATGAAACATGTGGATTTGTTGTTGTACACCAGCTTGGCGAGGGACCTTTATTTTCTACAGAATGCTGAAGGCTCAGGATTAGCCCCATTTGACTGTTGGCTTTGTTTAAGAGGCATAAAGACCATGGCTTTGCGGGTTGAGAAGCAACAGGTGACAGTTGATATATGTGTAGCAGTACTGGTGAACTGTTTTAGTATTTAGTCTGTTATATTGTCTTGGCGTCCTTGTTTGGTGGGTTGTTTATTGCTTGGGTTCCATGTGAGATTATATGCTTTTTGGATGTCATGATCAAAGCTAAATAATGCTCAATGCTTTATATATTAATTTCTGTGACAAATATATTGTGGTCTCCAGTTATCAGTTCTGCATCCATGCTGGATATGTAACATAGATATTAAAGTTTCTGATACTGTCATAGTTGAGCCAAAACCCTTTCATGCAAGAATTGAAGGAGACCTGATCTACTTCTTTGTAGAGGCAGTTTAATAATTTCGACTGAAATTTGATATTTCATGGTCTACTCCATATTGTTTACAAGGCAGTTTAGCAAGAATTATGCGGCATACCATAGTGAGATAGTGTCTTTTCTCTTCCCAATCTGCCTAGCGATTTACTCTTTAGTACTTCCATATGTAATTCAACTTCACTCTGCCATCTTTTGTTGTCATTTGTCGAGTGCAAGGCATATGTTTGTGCCAAGCAGTATCACACTTTGAAAGAAACTCATTTAGGTGACAGATCTCTCTGGCAATTTGAAAACTTGAGCAACAATTTGTAATTTTGGCAGGATAATGCACAGAAAATAGCAGAGTTTCTCTCCTCCCATCCACGGGTGAAGAAGGTCAACTATGCTGGTCTTAAAAGCCACCCTGGCCACGAATTACACTACTCTCAGGTACTGCTATAGGATCGAAAATTAGTATCCACCTAACTAAAACACAGTGCAGAAGCTGTCTTTAGTAATACTACTTCCTGTCTGAAAATTTTCTCTGGTATCCTACTTCTTACAGGCCAGGGGTGCAGGTTCTGTTCTCAGTTTCCTGACAGGGTCTCTGGCACTATCTAAACACGTAGCCGAGACTACCAAGTACTTCAGCATCACTGTCAGTTTTGGTAATTCACTTTTCAAATTTTCATTTGATAAGTTGCATATGGTCGAGATCCAAGATTATGACTTTGTGTGTTGTTTCGAAGTTGATTTCAGTTCCATGTGATAAGTAGGATATGGTCGGTCCGATGGAATGATTCTGATCTATTCTGATGAACACTTCTTTAACACATTGCATTGTCTCTAACTGATAGGAAGTGTCAAGTCCCTTATCAGCTTGCCATGCTTCATGTCCCATGCAAGCATACCTGTGACAGTTCGTGGGGCTAGGGGTCTAACAGAGGACCTTGTGCGTATTTCCGTTGGGATTGAAGATGTGAACGATTTGATTGCTGATCTAGACAATGCGCTTAGGACTGGTCCAGCATGATTGATTCAGTATTTTCAATTGGATTAGAGTCTGATCCTCCATAACCACCGCCACCTCCTGAAATACTGAAAGCCCAGTTGAAACGCATGTCGTCCTGCAATAGTCTTTTTGTTTGATTGAAGGTCTTGAGAATCTTATTGTTCAATGTCGTCAGACATAACGAAAGATTTTGCTCGGGGTGGAAGTTTTGTTGCTCGTCGTGGGGAGTATTTGCCAAAACGAATAGCCACTCTCCGTTTAGAGGGATACTACTCTAATGTCTTCATCAGGCTGTTTAAACAATATGCATTAGCCTAGGCAATTTGACGTTTCCTAATGACAAACACATCCAGTTTAGACAAAGTCTCTTGATCAAATGCATCAGCAGTCCCCGCTAATAGCCTTATTTTCCAAGATGGAAAAGAAATCATTTCAAGAGCTACAATGCTTATAGTTAAAGAAATAAGAAAGTGTTGGATAATTTAACAAATAATCAAATAAGGTATAGAATCATCTGTCACTAAACTTAATCAGGCGAGCAGATCTTGGCTCCTTCAATTTTTTTTTCTTTTTCCGTTTATATCAATTTCTAATTTTCACTACAATCAAAGCTTATCTGTGCAAATATAATCCTATCAGCAGCTTTACCACTCTTGTACGGAAGCATCACTGTTACATTTTTAAAGAATCCTAATTTGGGAGAGACATTCAAAACACCTACTAAAACCAACTTAACTTCAATGTTTACAGCATTTCCCAGAATCAAAGGCCTCTCGTCAGCTGTTCCGCATGTTACTTCAGCACGCACGAATACCTACTTCAAAATTCTGCAAGAAACTAACTATGCACAAAACTTCTGTTCTCTGGAGCAACTGGACCTACATAGAGAAAAACAGAGAACAAAATAATATTAGAAAAGTATAGATTAGCTCTTAAGAAATACAATGCCCTTTAAAGCAACAAATAGATTCCAGCATTGAATGATAACTTTTTAAGTGTTTCTGTCTAAAAAGAAAATGGTAAGCAATCACTCATATGATATGAACATCTAGAGACCCCTACAAATTAATTTATCATCTAAGGTTTGAGGAGCTATGGAGCAGTTGATTACAGGAGAGAATTTATACCCTGCAGAATAGTCAATCAATCACTGCCAAAACCTTCATAACTCAGGCCTTCTGATATAGTGTCTAACCTCTTAATGTCTGTTGACAGGCAGGACATATATTAGTTTTTACCCTGGATCTCAAAATGCTAATTCAAAATCCCCAAAACTCACCTTGATGTTCTCCCCTCACATGGGGATCGAGAAAGTTGTCAGGCTCTGCTGCTAGGAAGGGTGACCTGGAGTAGCTCTCAAGTATATCTGAAAGGAGTGGAACACACCAGTGTAAAAATCTAAAAACGTCACCATTAAAATAAATTCTGATGTCTAGAAAAAGGGTTATTTAAGTTCCCGCCCTACTGGCTAGTCTCCAGAGATGGATCTACGASTGTGTGAATTCAACCCTCTGGTTTACAAAATAACAAATCAATTAAGCTCCCCCCCTGGGGGAAAAAGAACAATCTTACTGTGGCCAAAAGAACAAATCATATCTGAACCAGCAAAAATACAGAGAGCAAGCAAGCATGTGCATGAGTGTAGTGTGTGTGTGTGTTTGCATATTAGACGGAGACAAAGAGACAGAGTGTGTGTTCGTGCAAACCAGAGCTACTAGAAAAATCCGCTGTCAAGTCTGACAGACTGAAGTTTCGAGGTATCTGGCCTAAGAATCCAAATGAAGTATCTGCCTCCAAAATCGCCTCGCTCAAGGGGTGAGAATTGGACTCCACACTACTGAATGATGAAACAGTAGCATCCCTAATTGTAGGTCGATCTAGGATTGTGCCATCAGCACTGAATATCAAAGCAGTATTGCCTGCATAGCCAGTTTCAGGTTTAACCATCTGASCATTCATTCCTTGCATCATTCCAACATTTGAGCTCTGAGCCAATAGCATGTTTGGTGCCGTATCAATCCTTCTGGCCTGTGAAGACATATCAATGGTGCTTTGCATGCGCGGTTGCAGTGAGGACCCACCATTGTTGTATGCAGATAAATTTCCACTAAGATCTTGGTGCATATTTTCCGCCTTTAAAGGGACACCAGTAKGCTCTGGGGCATGGCGGACAACATTGTTGTGCACTGTCCAAATAATGGTATCAATTAATATTTATTGGCTGATACTACTATCAAATAATAATTACTAGTCAACTTATTATACAGATATTGTGGAAAATCATAAGGCATGAAGATACACAAATAATGAACAAAATGTGTAAAATTAATAGAATGAAAAACTGAATCAAGAAGAGAACATATTAGCCAAGATGCTAGTAAGAAGAAAAGCAATCTCCAAGACGTGTGCAGATAGAGTATGTCAATATATCATGTGTGTTTAGCAAGCTTAGGTAACACAACTAGGCTAAACTATTGTATATAGCACATAGCCCACTTGGAACCAGGCAGCTCCACTAGGAAGTGGAAAATTACAAAGAATAAAAGGAAAAGATTTATTTAATTCTAGTGTGGAATTCAAACAAAATCTACTTCGAACAGGAGAAGAATAAAGAAGCAAAATTCTGAACAGGACTGAACGGCCTTGTGAATTGGAGTGCTTAGTTTCACATGAAGACAGCCTCCCGAACACTTTCTAGAAACTCTAATAGGACATATTTGTTGATAAACCATAAATGTCTCGCATCCTTCAATGCTGTGTCATCATTGCACTACCCTGAAGTACAAATTAACTGCCTCGAGTAGGTTTTGGACCAAAATTGGCAACAAAGTGATTATTCCAAACACCCACCATGCACTTTCAGGATAAGATTTCTACCCCAAAATCAATTATCCTTCATTTTTTACTCAGTTCTTCCATTTTTRTTTTCATATTTCCTTTAATTAGTTTTGASGAGGAAATTTCAAGAGAATCACATAAATTCCTGGGATATAATTATTTGTGGAAAATTAATCAAAAGTGAAGACATCATAGAAATAATTTCATCAAAAATCGATAGCAGAGTTAGTCAAATAGAGATATTCAATCAAAAACTCCAAAGTTTAATTGGAAAGTCTGTCGAAGATGCTCAATTTGAAATTTAGGGACTAATAAGAGGATTCATCCTGATAAGACTAACAGTACAGAAGTTTATATCCCTTCAGAGACTTGCTTCTGATGCAGCAAAAAGTAAAAACACAGAGAAAAGTACCTTGAATTCCCCCCTTGAGATACTCGAGCTAATAAAGGTTAAAGCTGACATGAAGATATTCAAGAAGAAAGTATGCTTACTTGGCGAAATCTGTGATCCATTAGACACAGGGATTGAAGCAATTCCAGGACATATTTGACGCATAAGCTCAGCCTGTTTTTCCAACAATTGATTAAATCTTATAATTTGGTCCTTCACAACCAACCTCAAATGATATGCCCTAAAAAATTCCTGGTTTTCTTCCTCAAGCTTTTGCCACACTGGAAGATAGTGTATATGTTATCTTCAAGAAATAGATGAATCCAAATAGAAGTGCACATACACGTCCCAATTAGGAAATTGAAGATCAAAACTATAACAAAATAAGTAATATAGTTTTTTATAATACTAGGGAAATCATAGAAGACTTTTAGCACATGTTTCAAAATTTACAAGACTAGCATTCATCTTCACGACTATAAAGGTCTTGATTGAGAACATAGACAACCAAATTGTAATAATTGTTTCAGTTATTCAGTGCTGGGAAAGCACTAGATTAATCACAAGGAGAAATTTTAAATGAAAGTCTCGATTAACAGTCAACCTAGTAAACTGTTAAGACACCAGCTAAGATCTGACAAGAGAAAGACCACCAAAAAGGGGGAAATGCTTTAAGAACAATAAAGCGCATAAATAGCTATGTTAAAAAGATACTATCTAACATGAGTTCCAGAATGGAAGCACAAGAGTATCCAGAATTCTTTTACTATGAACCCACACAAGAGAAAGCAAATCATTACGCCTGTAATCATAAGATGACTTTTCAACTGGCCAAAATACATAGGCACTTCATTTGCCAAACCCATAATACCATCCTCAAAGCAAAGATAATAGTTCAAATAAAAAGTTCAAAAAGCTAGGGTTTTGTATAGTCTATTCATAACTCAAAACAGCAAATGTCAGGACACCAGATGATAATCTAGAAGCACAAGGATTTCTTCTTAGCAAACACAAGCAAAAACCGAAAGGAACCAGTAATAAAATCRGACTTTAGTTGTTTTGCAATTTTAAATAATAGCTCTTGTCAGTATATATAACATAAAACATGTAAATATACAAAGAAAACCCAGAATCAACCAACATGAAGGACGGCCAATAAAACTTTTCAAATTTTGGAAAAAGAACTTTTCATCAGAATTCCCAAGAAAGCAGTAACAGACAACTATCTTCCCAAGGTCCTGGATCGACAGATTTCGAAGTTAAACTAGAAATCTGTTAAGAGTAACAAAGGCAACCCCACAGATGAGTAACTTGTTTCATATAACTTATTCCCAACATTTCTTCTGAATATAAGACATAGAATGATAGAACACTAGAAAATATTCATTATCTTTTCAAAGTTTTACTGGAGTAAGCCAGGAAGCAGGAAACATTTATTTCGAACATGAGTAACCTACACCATATCCAGGTAGATTTAGGCATTTAGCACACCACTACCCAACAGGAGCAAGTTTAATATTATTCATTTAACATCAGAAAATTAAAAGGGGTTTTGTCTACTTATCTATTCTTATTTCTTAAAGCAAAAATAGAGGTGGGAAAAATAACCAGCAGATTAATTAGCAAATAGCTCAAGCACAACATCAGATTATTTATCCAATAGGAAGACACACATTACCTAGTTCAGTAAAACCAGGTTCAATCTTAGCTTGATGCAGAAGAGTGCTTACAACTTCCTTCTGGCTCATGTAGAGCTGAAGACATCTTTCTATAAGATTTTGCACCTGACAGTGGGGTGAGAAAAATAAGATAACTTCTAAATAGAGCATGATAATGCCAACTGGGAAGCTCTCCAATCGATACACATACAATCGCATGTCACAAGTATTGCATGCATTTTAAAGTGCTTCCAAAGAGCCCAATAATATTTCAAGTGCAAAAAAAGTGTGTTAAGTTTTAAGGAAACACTGCAGCCAAAATCCATGCACACAGAGAGGAAAGGGTGTTAAGTTTAATCACTCTCTCCTTCATAGTATGTCTATCAAGGCTAAGACAAAAATCCGGCCCTGCAATAAAGGCATCTTAGAGTGTCTAAATCTATAGATAACCCTCCTAACAAATTAATCTTTTAAGCAACTAAAAGGAAGTATCCTAAATGATTTGTATCTCCAAATTCAAAAATATCTGAAAATTGTTTTCCTCAATAATGTTCATTATTTAGGAATAATTCCCCTCATTTGCCTTGCATTACTGCAAGAAGACCTTAAACCCAGAACAACGTTGCATTCTCTCCTTCTGAGGGGAACTATGATAAGATACCGTGATAACCCACACAAGCAAAATGGATCTACAACTTCAACTTCTCATGTTTCTATTCATTGTTCACTTGTTTGAAGATTCTTTTTTTTTTTTTTTTTTTTTCCTTTTGGAGTGGGGGCGGGGGGTTTCATTGACATCTGCCCACCAAGCGAGACCATATAAGAATAAACAGGAAAAGGAAAATGAAAACTTGACAGCTTACCAACTGTATATCTTCTCTTGAAACCTTTCTAACTTCTCCAGTTGCCATTGTTCAATTTTCCAGCTTGGTAGATACTTATACAAGATGTCAACGTCGACCGCTTTTCATGTGTGAGAATTCAGCAAGTCAATTTCTGCTTTATCTTCCCTTGAGCGAAACTAGATAAGTGATATGCATAACCTGTTYTGCATGTAAATGTTACACCTGCTCAAGCAAATTCAAGATAAGAAACAAGCTAAATGGAGGCAGATGGAATGTGTCTAAGCAACAAACACATGTAATTGACAAAACCATTGCATTTACTTCATAACTTCAGGATTCACATATGTAAGTAAAGAAGCTCTGCGAGCTTCCGTAACACTCATTCAAAACTACATGCAAGTGGCACCATGTTTCATTCTTAAGAGTTTAGTAAGAGACTAAAGTATTCCCAATAAACCAAGTATAGGTTTGCGTTTGCAATATAGAAGTCAATTATTATATGATTGCTGATTTTGAACCATATCAAAGTTAAACAGAACTTAATTTATTCTTCAGCGCTTTAACTTCCAAGTTCCTTCCCCCAGCCTTTTCTTCCCTGTGACTTTCCGTATTTTCACTCAAGAGCCAATTCATTCATCCAGTCTTCCCATTCACTTGTTGGCTCATAACCACGACTTTTGCCCTAATAACCACTGAGATACAAAGCTCACTTCTCGACTTTCCTTTTCCCCTTGTTTATTAGTTTTCTATCTCTYTCCCACTTCTTGGTTTTCCTTTCTACTTATGGGGAAAATTAACATCTAGCAAACTTCAGCTTTCATGCAAAAGTTTGAAGAGACTAGAATCATGTTATAAATGCACATGTAAGCAAAGCATAAACTTAACCATGAAAATGCAATATATGGGAAATGTAAAAGAACTCAAATATGCATTTCAACAGTGCAATGTGTTTTTGGGGTTTAACGGCCAACATGGCAAGCAAGGTATTTAATGATCAACAAAACTACATAATTGAGAAATAGCTGCTCATCTCGTTACAATTAAATCAACAAAACTAGATAATTAAGCACCGCCAGCTTATCTCATTGCAAATTAATTCAGCTTATCTTGTAGCTATTAAGTCGGCTTATCTCATTGCAAAAGCACTGGTTATCTAACTACAATKAAGTCAACAAAAAACTACCTAATTAAGCACCGTCAACTTATCTAATTACTATTAAACCCCTAGAAAAGGCAGTGGGGAGCAAATTTTAGTTTATCAAGTAACCTAACTACTAATTGAGCACCGCCACCGCCACCGCCACCGCCACCGCCACTGCCACCGCCAACTTACCTCATACCTCATCACGACTAATTCCCTAGCAAAAGTAGGTAGGAGGAAAATTTAATCAATCAACAGAACTAACAATATAAGCAACCACTTTATCTCGTCATTTAAGTTCCTGTTCTTGGGAGTCTAGCTGGCAAGGGGGAAAACTTTTATTGATCACGAATCTAACTAGTTAATTTAGGCCAAGCATACAAGCACCACCCGCTTATCTGAATACAACTAAGGTTCTAAAATGCAATCACGATAAAGGTAACGCCAGTCTATGAGTGAAAATTCAATTCCGAAACCCCACAAAATCAAACCCCTCACAAGGATCGCAACAGAAAGGTAATCAAATAAATTCCCACGATCATAGGCAAAGGCAAAAAAAAAAAAAAAAAAAACCTAGAATCCCTCAGCTCCAGTTCTCGTGACAAAAACAAAAATCACAGCCAGAACTTGTAATAAAATGAGGCATGCATACGTATACATATCCAGATATATATGCCTACATAAACTTAATCATTTCCCGACATAAAAAAACAGAAGAAGTAAAATTTTGAACAAAGGATTTCKTCAATTACCTGAGGAGTTGGATTAGGGGACGCCACCAAGCTTTTGGTTCGAGAGAATTTAGGGAGAGAATTTTTTTATAGTAGCCAGAGAAAGTGATGGGTTGCATCGCCGAGCTACTTTTAATACTTTAGGAATTATGGAATATATCCAAATAATTGAACCAAAATTAAAAAAAAAAAATAATGGGCTTCATTCATATGACTGGGCTGACTTTATATTGGACCTCTGAGAGCCCAACTCGAGTCTTTCTTTCATTTCCTGAAAATATTTACATATTTATAAACTTTATAGATCCCTTATATTCAAAATTTGTATCAATATATTTTCACCTTTTTAATAGATTTATTAATAAAGTCGCTTCCTTATCATAGGCATGTCTTTTCGTAAATAATTGGATTCCACAAGTCGATTTTATTTTGTATCTTAAAAATAGTTTTAGATACTTTTATTTGACCTTATCTTGTATATAAGAATATAATTTTGGCTAAAAAATAGTAAAATTAAATAAAAATACCAAAACGATAAAATATTAAATTTGCATTTATTATGCAGGTTAATCTTAAAATAGTCACTGAAATCGTGAGAAGATATTTTTCTCTTCTTTTTTTAATTAAAGTCCTCAATTTAGTCCATATGTCATTTTCTTTTCATTCCATTCGCGTCAACCCTCCTAAGGTCAAATTGGACGAAATTTATCCAAAAGCAAAATATATTTTAAAAATAAAAAATATATATGTATTTATCATTCATATTGTAGATTAAACTCGAGATATTAAGACTAGTTAGAAAGTAATAGTAAAAGAATTTTCTAGTCAAAGATTGATTTCCAAGAAGCTTTGACCCACTGAATTTGATAGGAGGAGGACAACTCCTAATCTCTTAAATGATACCATTTTCATGGAACGTGCAAATCTGGACAGCTGACAAACCATGCAGCAAATGAAATTCAATGTGATCATCAAGAAGAAGGACAAACCATAGCTGTGCTTCGTYAATGTCTGTCTGTAACCTCATTYGATGCTGCTATTCATTGTCAAGAACCAATAAGTAATTTACATTTCTTCTCGAGWCAGCAAAGCAAAATTGGATTGACATTTTCTGTTTGCAGACAATATGTATACAGATCTTCTTCCATCATGATCATTGGATATTTCTGTGTCTCTTTTTTCTTTTTTCTCTACATTTTTCACCATTTCGTATTAACTATTTCTGTTACTAGAACCAAAAATTTTAAAAAGATTAAAAAAGGATCGTCATATTTAGATTCGAGAATTAAGAAAAAGAAGATGCTGCTATTTGCCATCAATTAGACATCACTGTGAGACCATTGTATCTGGGCCGTGTTCTTTCTGGTGATAGACCTTCTTCTACAGACTTCCTCTTGTTACTGCTAGGTTGTGTTTGGGATG
The DNA here is from genome assembly GCA_001752375.1 of Rhazya stricta. Classification (NCBI taxonomy): domain Eukaryota; kingdom Viridiplantae; phylum Streptophyta; class Magnoliopsida; order Gentianales; family Apocynaceae; genus Rhazya; species Rhazya stricta. The sequence goes on along the minus strand of MEJB01000007.1, from coordinate 3,852,346 downwards.
GTTGCTCCTGTTGTTGTTGTTGTTGAGATTCATAATCTGATTTTTCTGATGATGATGATGATGATGATGATGATGATGTTTCTGGGGATGAAGTTTCTGTTGATTCCTGCATTTCTTGTTCTTGTTTTGCAGAGATCTCTTGATTTTTACATTTGGTTTTCATCATATGGGGTCTAAGCTTATTGACATCTGATAATCTCACTGGCTTGAGAAAAAATTCCTCAGCCCCTTCTTCCAAACATCTGTAAATATAATCATAGGATTAGTTTCATCCCAGTGGATCATTTTGCCAAGAAAGGAATCAAGCTGTATAATAACKATKCACTGCCTAATTCAATAGCATTTCATGTTTACCTGCTGATTCTTGAAGGAACATTTTCTGATGACATTATCACCACGGGTATATTTCTCAGAGATGAAGATTCCTGTGAAACAAAGGCATTCCATTCATTTATTAGAATTTACTGGTATTCAGAATCAAAATCAACACAATTCTTAGGATCAAACACTAAGTATAACAATCTGGAATCTGCACAGCACGGACGCTTTCTATACCTATTGATTATTCAGAAAAGATTTAGGGGGTGAAGGGATTCTCACTGATCTGAAATGCACGAGATGAAAAGAAGCTCACAATCTATCCATAATGCCCTACACAACTTGGTGAGGAAAATTTTGGCAAGGGTCAAAGGCATATTTTCCAGGAAAGGAAAATGATGTAAAGGTGGGAAAGATATGAAAGAAACAAATAGCAGAATACCGCTAGCAGAAAAGAAGACAAAAGGACTAAAATGCCAGAGGGCATCAGAGCACCATACCTTAATTTTCTTGAGCAAATCATAGCCTGTCATCCCAGGCATACAGTAGTCTGTAATAACAAGATTTACTTCCACTACCTGTAAAAACAAGGTAAAAGAACAAAAAATTCAGATTACCAATAAAGGAAAGTTATTACTCCCAAATAATTCATCTCTAAATTATTACAAAAAACACRGGAAAGCTGACAATCCCAGAATCTGGATTACCTGATGGTTATTAGGAGAAATAGATGGTTGAGTCGTATTGCTTGGGTCATCAAGTAAACCCAGAAATTCCAAAGCCTTACTACCAGAATCAACTGTTGTAACTGCTAAGAGGAAATGCAGAATCTTCAGATGAAAAGTTGCTTTCAAAATGAAGGAGGCAGASCATAAAAATCTTCAAAAGAACAAGAAAGCCCATCACTGATATTCATCTCTTCTCATCCTTACCTTGATATGAAGAAGTCTTGAGAAGTCTCTCAATCAGTTTTCTATCTATAAGGCTATCATCAACAGCTAAAACATGAAACTGGGAGTCTGCAGCTGCCATGACCATTGCACTCCAAAATCCAGTATCCAGTTAACACCAATAGAAATGATGGAAATTGGAGGTGTATTAAGAGTAAAGAAGGAAAAAAGTTGGTTCCTTTGTTGGTGGGCTAATCTGATAAGAGCTTAGGAAGAGAAGGAGATGGAGGAGAAGAGGAGCTATGTATTGAAATAAGACCCACCAAAATCAGCAGTCCACAAAGCAAGATCTGACCAGATTTCATTCAAGGATCTCCCAAATTTTTTTTCCAGTTGATTTTGAATTACAAGGCAAGCAATGCAAAAGCTGAAAACAAAATAACAAGTAAAGAAAAGGGAAATGAATAAATAAAGAAAGTCTAGAACATGGGCTTGTTGSTGAGTTGATTCTTGAGGGATGGGTTTTTTATTTTCAAAGATTTTAGACGATATAATGAGAGGAGAAAGTTMAAGAGGGCGGGTTAGGGGTTGGCGAGGTTGAGGAAGGGGGGCAGGGGAAGCTGTAGGGCCTAACAAAATCCTCTCAAGAGATACAGGTGATGTCAGCAATGGTGCCTTTTTCTTGGTGTGAAATCATGTGCGCTTACCATATCTTGAGCAGGTGGGGAGTGGTGCAAAGAGAGGGCAATTTCATTTGATTCCCTTTTAAGATTTGCTTCCCATAGCCATTCGATGTGTACCCCATCCCATGTTGTGCCTATATGGATGTCGTATTCATTCATTTAAATTTTCTTTTATTACTCTAAAAAAAACTCTACCCTTTTCAGTCTTTTTCCTAATCTTCTCCACTCTACATTTACTAGGTTTTTAACATATTTCAGGTATATGTTATAAATCCACATTAATTTACATCCATCTGCATGTTCACTGCCGTGAGCAACTCAAATTTAAGCATCTTTAATGACTACTTTTAATATTCTTTGCTCTCTATGTTTTTCAAACTGTTAAATGGTAATAATGTATATAATTTACTCCGTAGACAAATTGTATTCCATGTCATAATCTATAAAAATAAAATAAAATGTCATTTATTACTTTTTGCTCGATAAGTGTCACATTATTAGTAATTTAATTTAATTTAAGATCTTTTAATACTTGACATGTATATATATATATCTCAATTTTCAAAATATGTGTGAARAACTGTTGGAATGATCAAAATATAGACGTTGTGGAGTAAAAAGAATGATGAGCAACTCTTTTACCACGTCGGAAGGTGAGCTTTTTCACCAAGTCATGATGCCAAATGAGATGGATTGCATTAATAATCAAGAAAACGAGACACAAAATCTAGGGTCATGAACACGGGGAAAAAGATTTTTGGCTCTCTAGAAATATTGTACTAATAACGCGTGGGCTTAAAACGAGTTTTGTGTCTTTGAGTGTGCAAAAGTCCGCTTCTTTTTCATATTTGTCCAACTTGATTACTTTGGATAGCAGAAAGAAGAAATCGTCGTTGACCCATAAAGAAGAAAAAATTGATCTCGTAAAAAAGATATCAGAAAAGAACGCTAAATCAAAGGGCCCCTCAAAGATTTTGCCATCCGAAAGACTAATAAGTCCTCTCATTTCAACGTCGGAAACTATAAAGGAAATTTCGGAAAAAGGGGTCACATAATTTGACCAATTTTTTTAATTAATCTCCTGTTTAATTATTAAATTTTTTAACTGTTTGTACTTTTTGTTGAATCTTCCTTTTAGGTTTGTTTGTTTAATTATGATGGAAAAGAGCTAGAAATGTATCCTTTTAAGTGTTGTTTTTAAATAATTCGACAGGAATTTATGAAGCGATTTTTTTAATTTGGAGATGATTTAAATTATTTATTTGTTTTAAGTTATTAGATTTTACAAAACAATAGTCATAATAGTAAATAAAGAATTCATACTCTGTAAATAAAGTTAAAAATATTTCTCAAATATTTTTATTTTTCAACAGTGTTAATTAGCAGAAAGTGTTTTAAAAAAGTATATTCAAATTGTTATTTCAAAATTGCCCAAAAGAGCTTTTGGCTTAAAAAGAAAAAAAAAAAGTTAAAAACAGTAGTTTGGAGTTAGAAATAGAGAAATTCAAATATATATATATATATTTATAAAAGAAAAAGGAAAGCAAAAAGAGGTTATATAAGGTCTGTATGTGCTTGAGAGAAATGGGCACAAGATCACAGGTAATCCGGAGCCGTTGTCTTTGTCGTTAGCAAAGATTCCCGACAGACCATAATATATCGTACAACCTGTTACAGTTGATCGTCGCTGCTAAGCTCATAAGACTCGTGTCTCTCTGAGGGAAGGCCATCTAAAGGATCTGCACGACATCATTGTTCATAACTGCTGCGTTGCAGGATATATCAGCTCTACTCACCTTAATTACCATTCCTAACCCCATGTAATTAATTTCTAACTGCCAATTGCATTACCATAAAATTCTAATTAAGTTCATCACCTTTCCTTTCTTGCAACTTTTTCCCCTCTTAAGTAGAAAATCAAGCAATTTACCTTAGCCAAAATTGTATGATTCTACCTAATTCCTTATAGGCATGATTTGATTTTGAATGTGGCCAAAGATAACCCTATAACACCAAACTTGACAAATCCCTCTTGCCAACTTGATTAATGCAAATTAAAATATCCGTCCATTAGTATTATATCTTTAAATGATAATTTTTCTTTTCTCGAGATCCATCCGTTCAGATACTTGCAAAATAAAACATATATAAAGAATTTTTTTTATCTCATAATTCTGTCACGATATTAAATCATTACCTTAATAATATATGATTTTGAATTTTCTTTTTAAGAAATCCCTTTCTAAACATTTGCCAATAGACACATAAAAAGTATTGAGATCAGACAGTTGAGGTCTCAATTGTTGTCTTAACCTCTGCCCCTATTAATACATCCTTCCACGTTCAGGACAAGAGAATCAGCCCCATGCAACATTCATTTAGATTCTAGCAGTTTTTGCTCCCTAGTCTCTACCCCACTGCAACTTTTGCATGTTTCAGTTTCCAAATTTCATCATCACTTTTTGACCCTACCTCTTGTGGACATGTAAATGTATCTTTCCTTTATCAAATAAGGAGTTTGATATTCCATAAATAAGGTCTCGAGTCCCTTTTGATTCTAATTAAGAGTAGTCGAAGATAAATATTATGAAGTCRTATGATATTTATTTATTTATTTGTTGTTTGTGCTTAGTATTGAAATTGTGTAAAGTATATGAGGTCCTAGTGTATGCCGTGCSCTGCATGTCATTTTCGGCAAATATATGATGAGAAGAAGAAACAAGTCAATATGGTAGTAATATTTATGAGAACATAATATGAAAGGTAAAACGAAAAGGAAATACTTTCAATCTTTATGCTTCTATTTTTTCTTTTTTTATTTTTTAAATTTAAGTCTAGCATAGGGATCTGGACCAGTTAAAGTGTAAAAATATTCAAGCATCTTTTTATAGTATATATAAGAAATAACTATAGAACTCTTGGCTGTTAAAAAAAATTGATAATAAGTATATTTCATAGGAATATTTACAAAAGAAAGAATATCACTTTTAAAAAGTGATCTTTGATCATGTGTATATTAATTATTAAATAATAATAATTCAATCAATGAACACATTTTTTTCCTTTTTGAGATCGAATTRTGCTCGTAAAGTTTAATTTCGAGGAAAGACTTAATCCAGAGTTGTTTTAATATGATATCACAAGTAGGTCAAGGAATGAGACTCAGTCGATAAACACGCTTAATAGCTTGTTAAATCATAAACATTTGATTTCATCGGTCTAAAAGGGAAGCTACTTAAAAAGYTGGGAGGGGGTAACAATAAAAAGTGCACGAAATGGGTCCTTGCGAGAAAATAGGAATAAACAGAGGACCTCACTTTCACATGGTCCGTCACACAAACGTGAAATTGCATTCTGGTCCCCAAGCACTACACTCCAGGATTTTGAGGCAATTGGTCCCCAATGTCTATATTTTGTACAAATTCTATCTCCCCTTTGGGACTCTGGGATTTTCTAATAAAAGGAAAGTGGACAATTGAGGTTTTGTTACATTTGATAAGAACAATATATAAGACAAGTGCTAGCTCGTTGATCTTCATTTAATATAAATTCAGATAAATMTGTAAGTGATMTCGTGATCGGRTCAATATTYTATCCGAAAAAGCTCCAAATGCTCCAGATTGGATGTCGGAAGCAAAATTGAAAGGAGAGAGAAAATTAAAATGCTTTGATATAATTGAAAATTTTTTAAATTAAACTTCTTTACGGAGTTAGTTAATTTTTCAATTACCTAATTAATCTAGGGATGGGTCAAATTGAAAATTCAAAAGAATAAAGTGTTAAAGTGGACCATTTTGATATAAAGGCAAAAGAAAAATTGAAAAGTCAAAGAAATGGAGGTTTGACATTCTGTCCTTATGCAATGCAGTGGAAGTCAGCCAATATTTTAGTGTATTCCCATTGCATGGTTGTTTAATTAATTAATTCATTTTAAGGCTTTGATTAGAGGAATCAAAGCATAATCCATTTTAGAAACACGCCACACAAAATTAAGTAATTACTTTAATATTTGACTCGCCATAGCCAATATGATTATTACAACATCTTAATCTCATCTTAATCCAAGATTGCAATGTCAATGTCAAGTACTACCTTAGTTAGTATATTAATAAATTTAATGGATTAAATAAGTTCACGATAAATATTATTCTCTCTTTACGTCTTTACAATTAATAAATAAATTGCATTAAATATTTCTATTTAAATCTTACAGAAGTCAAATTTTCGTACAATTTTTTTTTACTAATTCCTTGAGTTATTAATAATTCAATTTAGTGCAACGAGGGTTTAATTAACCATAATTATTAGTGGGTAATTTATAATTATCAAATAATGGAATTAGAATACATCGATCTAAGTCTAGCGATTCTGAATACGCATACACATGCATACATGCAAAAAAAAAAAAAAAATGATTACATTAAAATTTTAAATTATAATTCTGATAGATTGTGCCAGTTATGTGTACATTGAACTCTCCACCATATGATTCTTTTAAGAGATACGATTTGTATTTTCAAGATCTTCTCGGATTATAACATAAATTAAGGATATTTATTTCTAATTTTTTTTACTTTTTTAGGTAAGAAACCATATGCTAAACCATTGTTTATTGGACCCTCTAACTTTCTTGTGTCCATCGTGGTTGGTTGTACATTCAGAAATTGCCGCCCTCTTATTAATACCACACATTGTTTTTTATTAGAATACTGATCTTGGTTAGTGTAGATAATAAAGGGAAAGAAGATCAAAGACTCGTTCGATTCATCTCGAGTTGCATTCTTTGGGTCTGATTATTATTTTTTTTTTTTGAATCATTCGATATTCGTACTTTGTAAAACTAATTCGGTTTTGATCCGAGTTGTGACTGTTCAGTCTGATAGTTTTTAATTTTTTTATCACTCGGTATCCTCACTTTAAAAGATTAATTTGGATTCGGCTCGAGTCATGTTCGTAGAGTCCGATCGCTTTTTTTAACCATTAGGTGTCCTCAATTTGTGAAACTAAGCTCGAGTCGCGTCTGAAGAGTTCGATCGTTTTCTTATTCTTTTTAACCATCATCTATTCTTACTTTGTAAGACTAATTTAGDCTCCGTTTGAGTCCCGTTCGTAGATCGCTTTGATACGACAGCAAGGTAAGGGTTCTTCGCTCGATTGATCATATATATATTTTTTTTTTTTTACCATTCGGTATCCTCACTTTGTGGGATTAATCTAAGCTCGACTTGAGTCGCATCAGTATAGTTTGATTCTTACTGACAAAAAAACGAAGTAATCTAAACCTCTTTTAATATGGCATCATAGCTAAGAATTTAAACGTGAATCTTAGTTTTGATTTAGTACTTCGCTTACTACTTACTTAAGACATTCAATTTTCATAAATTTTTATTACTTTTCAAATTTCAAACTTTTGAATTTAGAATTTTRACTTCAGYTTTTATAGTTTAATTTTATTAAACTAAATTTAAATTAGGAAGAAAGAGATATTAAATGAGTTAAACATTGTATTATTTTTAATCGAAATGGTTAAGAAAACATTGTTGAGTGGGGAGTTGCAACTTTGCAAAAATCAATACATAAATGACTTCCTTTGAGATCATACAAAACAGGTAAAAGGCTTCCTTTGAGATCATACAAATCATGGGAAAAGGCCTATTTAGATTTCTTTAATTAATTAACTAAATCCAGTTGTTAGGTCTTATAATGGACAAATCATCCCACGGTTTTGCCTTTTTCCATGAAACTCAACAAACAAGTATATACATTTGCTATGGGCAGCAAGTACAAAAGGGTGCTTTATTCTGGGATTTGAGACAAATTATCACTCTTTAATTTCCAATTAGTACCTTTTCCCAGTTTGGTCTTTCTTCCAAAGAAAAATTTTCAGAGATGTCTGAAATTTTCAGATTTTTTCTCCAATGCAAATAATACAATTTAAAAAATTTTGGAGGGCGAATGTCACCTCGTCTGCTCAATTCTATCTTTATACATGATTCGCATTTATTAAYACGAWTTAGAACGGAATGAGTGTATGATTTTAAATATAACCTTTAGGACAATTTAATTAAATCAGTTGAGTAACACAAAGTTAATTATTGACTTAATGATAAAATGATGAAATTACCCACAAAAATCAACTTTTTACTGGGTTAACAAAAGAAGAGGAAGAGGGTGGCGAGGGCGGGTGTGATGAATGATGAYGATGATGATGAAGAAGGTAGTCAAGGTCAAGCATGCAGAGGCATAGTGAAAAAGGTGTTGGAAAATATGGGTCTCTGATTTAAATTGGGATGGTCCCTTGTACCTCTCTCATTTCAAGGTTGGATTTGGTCTTAAGAACAAAGGGATTCTTCCCTTGGCTGGGAGTTTTCAAAATCATGATTCTTGCCGGCTATTATGGGTCAGCKCTGCTTTTACGTAAAGATCAGCAAGAACCTMCTCTCTCCTCTCCCACCTCCCWCCCCACGCCACCTCCCACGCCCTGTCTTTGGTGGGGTTCAGTTCATACGAACAAGGAGAAGAGTTGTCCAATTCTTGAAGCCTATATAAAACTGCACAACCGTTTATGCTTATTATCTGCCTTCCTTGCCTTGTATAGTACTACTACTACTTGTTTGATACTGACACCAACTACCTCMTCATCTTAATACCTTTCTAATTTTGGAAATTGATTAATAATCCAAATAAGTCTTTTCCTCTTTACACCTACTAAATCAACACAACCACCCTATTCCACTTTGCTATATTCCTTTTCTTTTCATTGTTTTCCAGTGAGGTGGGTTGGGTATGGCCATATAGAGAATGAATATACATTCTAAGAGTATCAAATTTCGACACGTATAAATTTAAAAAATCTTAATTAACAATAGTTATTTGTGATATATGTATATGAATTGTGTTTCGCTAACTTTCAATGCTCGTTATGGATGAATGTTTAATTAGCAAATAAAGAACAATACTAATCTTTGTTGGCCAAATCTTTTTGCCAGCTTCATAAGCATCTTTCTTGATCTTTTATTTCAAAAAACCAGATCACTTATGGCTTTGCAGTGCGTGCACTGTCTTTTTTTTAAGTGTTCTTTTCTCTGGGAATGGTATCTTGTTTATAACATTTGTTTGCTTGATAAGAACAATGTTCATTAAGAAAAAACAACGAAAGCTGTCTTTTGTGGCTTTTCTAGAGTATATTTTGATGTATATGTTACCCCACTACGATACAATCACTGTGCCCTTTAAGAATAATTGTGGGGACAATGTGGTATTGTCTCTAAGAAGTTCCATAGGGCGACCTGGGTCCTCTGTGTTTGTTCACCAAAAATGTGTATGGATTCACATGGTGATGAATTATGAATATGAACTCTAAACAAATCATGAAAGCTTCTTTATTTACTTTCTTTCTGTTTCCTTTTTGGTATATTATTTCATCACTAAAATTAAATATTCACTCAAAAACTCTTTTAATATAGCGCTATAAGTAGTGATTGAATCCGAAACTTCACTTCGCTTTAATTTAASAGTCTACGTACCAACTTTCCTAAGCTTTGGTTAAATTTGGAAGAGTTAATTGAGCATATATGATTTTCTTCCCCTTTTTTGTTTAAGAAAAGGAAACAGAGAAGAAATTCTCACTGCATTTGAGGTTTCCAGTGGACCTCATGGAGAATTTGGCTTCCCTAACTCATGAGAAGCTGTTGCCAGTAAAGTTTCTTGTACAGCCCATGAATGGTTGGTGGAAATTCAGCCCGAGCCCACGTTCCTAAACTAAATCTGATATACCCTTTCTGGCCCAGAAGTTCAATGTAGTACAGTAGCCCGCTTCTAAAAGTGGGCTTGTTAAAGAATATCAGTCCTTAACATTTAGCCCACTTACCAACAAAAAAATGTCTTCTCGAATCTCCAATCAGCAATGCCTGATGGTTGATAGCATTAGCCCTGTAACCCTCCTATACGGGTGACTGAAGAAATTCCAGTTGCGTATATGGAAGGAGCCGGGGATAGGTGTGAAGGCCGTCTCCGGCGGGTCTATCGACTTTATTCGGGCACATATACACAGCCATAATTTGTTTGACTCCCGACAGTGGCAGGGAACTTACGGACAAAACGCTCCATAAATTCTGATAACTGTTCGGACCCATTTGTGATTGTGATGCGACGGTGCTGACCAGTAGCGAAGACTCATAAAGCACATTTACTTTTTCCATTAGCTACCGTAAAATTTTGCTTTAGAAAAGGAAATTGATAAGCAAAAAGGGCAAAAGCCAAAGTAGAAAGAGAACGTGGCAACCTTTTAGCTCTGGTGATAGAAGATCGAAGAGGCTCTTTTTGCAGCATGTCAGACACACGGCTACTTATTTTGGAACTTGGGTTTAATCTTTRGACTGATTGCTAGTCTCGTTTTAGTGCTACTTGTGGTATCTTCTTGAAGCTGCAGAAAACCATGAACCTAAAAATCGTCTTGACTGCTGCAATCCTATCCGTGATTTTGGCTTTCAGCGCAAGAAGTTCGCTAAAACCACCTAGCATACCGGGGTCACATGACCTGCTACACACGGCTGAAATAATTCAGCTTGCCGATGCAGTTGGGCCTGAAAGTCTTGCTTTTGACCCCATTGGGGAAGGTCCCTACACTGGTGTAGCTGATGGCCGGATTCTTAAATGGCAAGGACATGAAAAGGGATGGGTAGATTTTGCCGTCACCACTTCTCAAAGGTAAGACGTCCCTTGCTCCTGTCTCGGATTCCCCTCTTTTGTCTMCTATTGATGATAATTATGCTGCCATTGTTGGTTATGTTCGTGAAATTTGCAAAACGGAGTACCAATTTGGCAAAAGCTTTACTCTCCCGTTATTCTTTCGCTGTTCCTTCTGTATATTTTTATAATCAAATTGCTGTTCATTGAACAAGCTACTGATATTTAATGTTGAAGGAAGGAGTGTTTTCACCCATTTGCACCACATCTGGAGCACATATGTGGAAGGCCATTAGGACTTCGTTTTGACCAGAAGAATGGAGATCTTTATATTGCTGATGCCTATTTAGGTCTCCTAGTGGTAGGACCAACTGGAGGTTTGGCTACTTCACTAGTCACTGAAGTTGATGGTGCTGCTTTGCGCTTCACCAATGACTTGGACATTGATGAACATGAAGATGTGATTTACTTCACGGACACCAGCACAGACTTTTATCGTAGGTAAAACCATTACTAATCAAAGCACAAAGGGGCAGTTCTTCCTAAACCCTAATCTCAAAAGCAGTAACTTGTTTGAATAACATACTAAATCAATGCCATATTTCCTTCTGAGATTTCTAGTTCTTTTGCCCAGGCAATTCATAGCATCAGTTTTAAGTGGGGACAAGACAGGCAGGCTGATGAAATATGATAAATCAAGCAAAGACGTAACAGTTTTACTGAGAGGCCTTGCTTTTGCAAACGGTGTGGCCTTGAGCAAAGACCACACCTTTGTTCTTGTAGCCGAAACCACTACTTGTAGAATTATGAGATTTTGGCTTGAAGGCCCTAATGCTGGAAAGCACGATGTATTTGCTGACCTACCAGGATTTCCAGACAATATTAGAAGAAACTCAAAAGGGGACTTTTGGGTGGCTTTGCATTCGAAGGCTGGACTTCTTTCAAAATGGGCCATTTCTAATCCCTGGTTAGGGAAGGCATTGCTAAAGCTTCCTCTAAGCTTTAACTACCTACACTATGTATTAGTTGGAGGGCCGGCTCATGCAACTGCAATAAAGCTAAGTGAGGAGGGTAAAGTTTTACAAGTCCTAGAAGATGTTGAAGGGAAGACGTTGAAGTTTATAAGTGAAGCAGAGGAGAGAAATGGGAAGCTATGGTTTGCTTCAGTTTTGATGCCTTTTTTGGGTATCTACAATTTGTCTCAGGGAAGCAGTTGAACCTGTTCTTTGCTTTATTCTATTCTGAATCTTCCCAACCCCCACCCACCTTCCTTCCCCTCATGTACAAAAGGTCCAACGAAATTCAGTTGAATATTTTCTTGAGTAAATTTTTAGTACCATTTTGGGTTTGATTGTGGAATGCTTTATGTCATCGTCCCATTAGAGACTTRTATCTAATGTTTTACCTCTRCCACTTTTTCCCCTGTTAACTTGGTCTGGTGGGGCTGTTGAGTTATGTTGTTATAGCAACATATATTTGTCATCTTGCATCCATAGTCAATGTTTTACAGGCAAGATRGCCTCAATTATTAGATTTTTACTCTTTTTGTAAGAAAAACCTWTTTGGTGCAGTCYTTTTATCTCAGACGGAAATTCAAGGCTAAATCTTGCATCTTATGAGTTMTCTTGGCCTTTGATGTGCTTCAATCTTAATCAAATCCGTCACAATAAATTAAACGATTCGAAACTTATTGAAAATAATTTTTTAAAGATTCTTGTAATCGAAACAATGCATTAAATATGACCATTCCAAGTATATTAGTACCCTTGACAAATTTTGGACTTGAATAATTTTGACCGTTTGTTGGGCAAGAATATAAGATTGGATTGACTCCCACAAATTATGCTAATAGTAGGTTAACTATCAACATCCTCCTCTTGTTTTGGCTTTGGCGTTATATATATACACAGCTCTCTCTTTTTTCATGTGTATATATTGATATATATCTCTCATCTCCTACAAAGCTATGATCTTTAAGCTTTTCCTAGCAGCCTCACTAGTACTTCTCTTAGCCACATTAGTCTCAGTTCATGATCGCATATCCAATGTTGTCTCTAGAACAAAAAATCTGTCATTAATTCATGATAAATGGGATCAACAATACCTAGAAGTGATTCCAATAGTAGGTGCAGCTGGACCCGAGAGCTTTGCATTCAACGGCAGGGATGGCGGCGGTCCATATACCAGTGTCTCCGACGGTCGGATAATCAAATGGCAAAAAAACAAGAGCCGATGGATCAATTTTGCTGTGACTTCTCCCCGGGGGTTTGAATTTTTGAGTTTTATCATCGTAATCATCTCGCAATTCGTCACRTTCTAAAGACAAAACGAAAATTGAAATGTATAATCACACTTATTATATTTTCATATTTTTACGAACTATCAATCATATCTAACGGTTGCGTTTATATATATATCCATTATACGCACGTAACGTGCAATCAAAAGAATATTAAAAAGTACTTCCATCATTTACGATTACGGGAAAGGAAAAGCTAAGGTAGATCAGATCTTTGTGAGAAAACATGCATAAACTATTATTAGCAGACTGGTGGCGAATATGATACTCTTTGTTAACGGCAGAAATGGCTGCGGAGGCTCTGGAGATCATGCTCACGCGGAGGACGTTTATGGGAGGCCACTGGGCCTATGTTTTTACGAGAAAACGGGCGATCTTTACATTGCAGATTCATATATGGGCCTGCTTGTTGTGGGCTCAACTGGTGGATTGGCTTTGCAAGTTGAAGCAGGCCCAAGGAATTCCACTGGGCTTCACTAACTCTTTGGACATTGATCAGAGTAGTGGGGTTGTGCATTTCACAGATAGCAGCACAAACTATCAAAGAAGGTACTCCTTTATACTTCCTCTCTCTTCAATCAAAATGGACCTCTCCTCTTTAGTTGGGCCATGGATGTGGGTCAGTTTCCCCCACCAGATTGGCTTCATAACTCCAAAGGGCCCAAAAGGACAGATATTTTTGCTATCCTAGGTTTGTTATTTAAAAGATGTCATGAAATTGTCCTGCAAAGGATAACGATTTACAAAAAAAAAATTGGCTGAATTTACAAATTTGCCTTCCAAGTAAGAGTTTCCATTAAAACATGAATTACTGTACGATTTTATGTTTTCTTATCCACCAAAAAAAGAAAAGAAAAAAGGAAAAAACTCGAGGAGAAAAAGGGAAAAAAAGAAAGAAGATAATAGGAGAAGATTCTTGCAATGAATCTTCTAATATATCATCTATAATACATTTTATAAATTATATGTATATATATAGATATTCTTTGTTTTTGTATTTTAATAGGTGTAACAAATGATGAGAAGTAAATGGTGTCTTGGAAGCCAATAAGGCATTGTTTTGGTGGATACTGAAACCTCAATCAAGAGGTTAGAGGTTTAGCTCTTACTGTAAATTAATTCCTTTGTCTCTTTTAATAAGGGCAATACTCCCACTAATTCTCTCAATTTCCTTTCTCATTTCTTCTTGATATATAATTAATCAATTGTCAGTTCTGAAAAGTTATCCAAAACCTAGAAAGGCAAAAATAAAACTAATCGTTGCGTGGAGTTTTACTCTTAAATAACTAAGACATATCCAATCCAGACAGGCCGGCCAAAGCCAGCGGCTGCCGGGATTTGAATAATGGTCCCAATTGCCATACTTTGCTTTCAAGAATTATCCAATCTTGACAGGTTCGATTGTGATAGTACTAAGGTTTGACGATCAATATTCAATGGGAAGTAGTAAATGAACATCTATCCTTGGAAAGGAGAAATCAGCTAAACTTTTGGAGCTCAGACCAACCTCCACAAGATCATCCTTCTTCATGGTGCTCTCTTGAGACAA
>MEJB01000007.1:3819066-3835419 GCA_001752375.1 Rhazya stricta | reverse complement strand
ATAATTTACAATTAGTTGATTTTAATTTTATAAAATAAAAAATTAGAATAGACTACTTATGGTATGAACATAAAAAAATAAATAAATAAGAAAAAGAATAGCAGCAATAATTTGGCATTCCATGGACCATTAGCCCCCAGTTGTCGCTTCTCTTGCCATATAGACCAGAACCAGAAGCAGAACACACAGCAGAGCAGACTCCCAACTCCTTAAAACGCACTCTGCCAGAGAAACACCTCCATTTTTACAAGCAGACATAGAAACCAAAAAAAGAAAATAAGATTTCTTCAAGAAAACAGGTATATATAGCCTATAGGTATATCCATAATCTATCATCTTAATTGGGTCTGAATTTTGTGAAATGAAAAAGAAGATCCAGGAGTGATTTTAACAATGGTGGCCAAGGCGAGGATTGCAAGATCACTGATAATCAGGACATTTCCCCCTACCAAAGCTCAGAATTTAGCATTTGGCTCTGTGTCGGGGCATGTTAATCGGGTCCATGGTGGTTCATTTGGGATGTTGTTCTCGAAATTTTTGTCCAGCTCCGCTACTGCAGCTGCGACGGTGGAGGTTCCCATGGAAAATGTGTCGTCTTCTGTGGATACGTTGAATGGGTCGAGGTTGTTGGGGCTGGTTAAGGAGTATGAAGATTATAGAAGGGCGCTTTATGGCGGGCTTACTCATAAGGCTCTCCTTGTTGACGCTGTGGGCACTCTTGTTGTGCCTTCTCAACCCATGGCTCAGGTTTGTTTGATTTGCTTTCTGCATGGAATGATTTGTGTTGCATGTCAATCTCGGGATATCAAGTTCTGGGTTAGCGGAAATTTTTTGCAACATTCCGAGAATGCTGATTCTCTTGTTCTGCTTTATTATTTATTTTTATCCTTCTTTTCTGCGGCAGAAGCTAATTACCTGAACCGCAAATTATGTGCATCCCTCTTCGTCTACCAATTTCCTGTCTGCTTTCTGATTCTTGGTGAGGGAGGAGGTGGTTGGTTTGATTGGGGGTACATAAGGGTGAATTGTCCTCTTTAACATCCTGCACTCGGAAAAATAAATTTCTCTGTATGAATCTGGTACTTTGCCGTGGACTTTCTAATCATTTGAAATTCCACTGAAAGATCCAAATTCCATTTCCTTTCAATCTCAAAAATTGAAGACGGCGTCCTCTTTCTTTTGTTTCAGTTCTCCATTCTCTGTTTGATCTGTTCATCTCCTACTTGTGTCTGTAGTTTTGAACCTTTTTCCACTATTCTGCATTGATTACTGAGGCAGCTTTGTTGTTTGGTGCTACAGATATACAGGGAAATTGGAGAGAAATACGGGGTAGAGTATTCCGAGGCTGAGATACTGAATAGATATAGAAGAGCTTATGAGCAGCCATGGGGTAGATCTCGTCTCAGGTGACTTGTTTTCCTTTCCTCATTCATAAGTATAAAGTAATTGTTATTTATGTCTCAATATCCTTCCAGTAATTTTTCTTTGGATGTTGTAGTAAAGTATTGATGAGTTACTCTTGATGTGGTATGTAACAATAAAGTTCTAATACAGTCCACAGATTTGATGGCTTGAGCTGTAAGTGCATTGCAGGTCAATTTATTTAGCTTTGTTAAGGTCTTATATTGTGAGGTTAAATATTTACCTGCAAATTTGAGCGGAGCTTTGTAAAATATATGTGATTTCGTATCTCATATTCCTTTTATTGATTGAAAAGATAATAAAAGGAAATATTTTCTTTCAGAAGCTTTGTCTTGTTACAAAAGAAGATAATAAAGTTATGTGTTTCAAAATTCATAAATTTTACTTTCAGAAGCTACAAAAGAAGAATTGCAGATTTCATTGTCTTGTTCTGCTAGACAGTTTCGTTGGCTAGCTCTGAATATGGAATTTTCCAAATGCAGATACGTGAATGATGGGAGACCATTTTGGCAATATATAGTTAGTTCTTCTACTGGATGCTCTGATTCACAGTATTTTGAGGAGCTATATAACTATTACACAACTGATAAGGTCAGCTCGGCCGGAAGCCCATAACTTTGCCAGTTCTTTTATTGCTRGAGTGAATTATGATGTATACCAGATAGAACCTAAAAATGAAATAATCTGTAATATCTGCTTCTGGATCATTAAATAAGCTTTAGATTCAACTCTCATTTACTTCTTTCCTTAGGCTTGGCACCTCTGTGATCCCAATGCCGAGAAAGTATTCCAGGCGCTTCATAAAGCAGGTGTCAAGATAGCTGTTGTGTCAAACTTTGACACTCGGTTAAGACCATTATTGAGGGCCCTGAACTGCGATCACTGGTTTGATGCTGTTGCAGTGTCTGCTGAAGTATGTGATGCTAATTGATCATTTTCATTTGTCTTTTCTTTGATCAAGTGGTTTGTCCTAACTGCACTCGGTTTGCAACTTTTCTTTCCTGAAAACAGGTTGAAGCAGAGAAACCAAATCCTACCATTTTTCTGAAAGCTTGTGACTTCTTGGGAGTACAACCTGAGGATGCTGTCCACGTTGGAGATGACCGTAGGAATGACATATGGGGTGCCAGAGATGCAGGCTGTGATGCCTGGCTTTGGGGAAGTGATGTTCACTCGTTTGAAGAGGTACTTGGGTTTCTCTTTGTTTTTTCTCTTTGTTTTTCTGTTTCTTGAATCACATGTTTTAACTTGTTGCCAATCAATGGGAATCTAGACCAGGAAACATGTTGTGGACAAACCTTAAATTCAGATAGCATATTTCAGTCACTTGATGTGTAAAAATGTGTTTAACTTCCACTTTCTGGCTATAGGGAGATGCTAATGTTAGTATATGAGAGTTTGTTTGACAATGCAAGATAGGAGCAATCACAAGTTAACATGCCTTTCTAATATTTTCTTTGGAAAAATTAGCTCCGAGGCACTTCAAATTACAGACTTTCCTGGTGGAAAGTTGTTAGGAGCATCCTCAAGAGAAGAACTTGAGTTACTTGAGAATTTGCTTGAGGAAGTGGTAGGAGTCTTGGGGCAAGAAATTTTACAGCTTTAAACCTATATTCACTTGGATGGTAAAAGGACGCCCGCTACTTTTGGAGGCCCCTATTGTATCCAATTCCGTTAATGAGATACGATTTCTGCTTTTGGCATAAATATGAAACCTAGGTTTAGACACATGCTTAGAGGGACAGTGGGCTAGAGAATCCTTATTCAACTCCAGTGGAGCAGGCTGATAACAGATTATCAAGGAACGGATATAAGACTTGGAAATCTTAGGGTGAAATGACATTCACGGTGCTGTTAATAATGTTTTTGATACAACGTTCAAAAGAACCCTTAAATTCATGGAATCAGAAGTGGAATTTGAAGGTTGTCATCGCTAAATCATGACTGATTGTATTTCCACGTCTTAGACTAGGGCATTAGGCTCATACAAAGTTTATGGYTATAAAACTTTCACATGCCTTGTGTCTTTATGTGCTTTCTTTAATCTTGACCTTGTCTCGAGTATGTTGTTTAATTTTTTGACTACATAAAGACTCACTCATTAGGTACCAGAATATCATCGCTTATCTCATAAATGTTGTTGAAGTTTATATTGGATCTGTCAAAATATTCTGCTTAAATTTACAATATGAGCAATAATGATGCCTTCTTCTAGAGATCAGAATGTAACAKACTYGGGAGTCCCGGAGACATTATCATTGATGGCGAGTTAACTGCACTCTTGACTCTTGTTGCAGGTTGCTCAGAGAATAGGGGTCCAGGTTTGAACCAAGATGATTCTCTCGCCTTAGAAGTTTAAAGGCTCCTTATCCTCCTCCCTTCTTGCTCACTCGTATATATACTCTCTCGTTAATCTCTGTGCAGAGAGAGGTCAGAGATTCGAGGATACTTGTAGTAGCAGTGCAGAATAAAGATAGATTAGAAAACATGTAGCAATTCTCGCCTTAGAAGTTTAAAGGCTCCTTATCCTCCTTCCTTCTTGCTCACTCGTATATATACTCTCTCGTTAATCTCTGTGCAGAGAGAGGTCAGAGATTCGAGGATACTTGTAGTAGCAGTGCAGAATAAACATAGATTAGAAAACATGTAGCAATTCGTAGTGGTTTTTGTTACATATCCGAATCAATACTGCTAACCTTTCAGATTCGGATGTCTGTTCCCCTCCCCCCCCCTCCCCAATTCTCCCGACGTGTGTACACATATTGTCAGGACCTTCAAATCTCTTGAATATTTGAAGCATTTTTATTTTTGGAAACAAATAAATAAAAAATTAAAGAATAAGTAAAGTAAGAAAAATCGCTTGTAAAATTTTATTTAAATTAGTTTAATTTACTTTTATGAACTCTTTTAAAAGAGGTAAGATGTGATCAATTAAAAATATTAAATTAGTAAATTAAGAATATAAAAAGTTTTTTATTTAAAATATATCAATATATATTTCGTTCCTGCATTAACAGGAAGGTTTTCAAATTTAAATATTATAAATGAATAAAAAAATTTGACTTTTGAATATTATAAATAAAGAATAATGTTCTTTATTTATATTTTTAATATTGGAACAGGTTTTATAATTATAATACATATTTCCTTTCGAACTATTACGTTGGATGCAAAGGGAACTAATATGGTTTGATTCTATAACAAGGTCTTTGTGAATAAGTGGCAAGACTTTTTTATGGAAAGTTGAAAAAGGAAAAATATTAGTGTCCCAAATTAAGAAAAAAAGAAAAATAAGTGAAAAAAATGCAATTGTGCGAATTTGAAACACCATGGTCCGCCAAACGCACAACAAGAAAGCTCTCGGAGGCGGGAAAAACTCTCTCTTGAAATCGAGCTTCACCGCCGCAACCGCTCCACGGCACTCCACGCCCTCTAACGCCATCATCYCGGACTAGCAGCTGCTTAAGGCCGGCAAGCATGGAGAGAATTCACGTATCAGTAAGAGCGAGGCCTCTCTCTCCGGAGGATGCGAAGAGTAGTCCATGGCGAATTTCTGGAAATTCCATTTATGTCTCTAACCAGGCTTCCAAATTCGAATTCGGTATGCGTGTGTTTAAATTTGCTATGAAATGCATACGCGCCGGATTTAAGCTTAGTTTCAAATTCTCTTACTGCTGAGGCGATTTCTTACTCTCTTTGCAATATTTGGGGTTTTAGATCGAATATTTGGGGAGGAATGCAAAACTGTGGAGGTTTACAGTGCTAGAACGAAAGATCTAGTCGCCGCTGCAGTTCGTGGATTCAATGGTATATTTCTGTTTTTATTAGTTTCTCTTGTCTTATCTTCGTAACCGATGAATTCATTTCCTTGAAAGATATTTCGTAGTCTTCACGTGACAATTATTTGCTTGCTCGCTGTTGCATAATCTGCCAAAATTCCAATGTTGAGATTCTGAAAAGGAAAAAAAAAAAAAAAAAAAAAGAAGTTTCACATCTTGTTTGTCGCAAGACCTCTTTTTTCAGTCATTTAACTTTTGCAATGTTCAACCTAATGGAACTAGAGCGTCATAATCAACAGTTTGATACATTACAGGATATTTGACTGATGAAGGGTTTATAACTTGAGTATAATTTCTGATTCTCCTTCCTCTTTATGAATTTGTTTTTGTCAACATGCTCTCTTAAGGGACTGTTTTTGCATATGGGCAAACAAGTAGTGGAAAAACTCATACTATGCGAGGATCAGCTTCTGAGCCTGGAGTCATCCCTCTTGCTGTGCACGATTTGTTTAACATAATACAAGAGGTAGCAATTAATCTTCAGGCAGTTCATGGAATTTAACATCTTTCTTTTGCTTGTTTCATGTTTGTATTTTTTGAAAGAAAACAGCATTTTTAATGTGAGTGTCTAATGTAACTAGAAGATGATAGATGTACCATTTCGTGCGATAGAATATTTTACTTTTATTTCCTTTAAATTTTAGGAAATGGATCGAGAATTTCTTTTACGTATGTCCTATATGGAGATCTATAATGAAGAGATAAATGACCTATTAGCCCCAGAGCACCGGAAACTGCAAATTCATGAGAGCATTGAGGTACTTATTGATCATTGATCACATCCGGTGCTCAGGTGACAATTCTATGCTGCTAACAAATCTCTCCTGTGGCATTCTTTAATTGTTTTTCTACTACGAAGCGAGGAATATTTGTTGCTGGTTTAAGAGAAGAAATTGTAGCCTCTCCAGATCAAGTCTTGGGACTGATGGAATTTGGGGAATGTAAGTTCTGATTTTCTGTTACTTCATTTCCCTCTGCTATGTTCCCTGTATTTCTCTCCCTTTTCTCTACTTCCTTTAAAGTGRTCTGTAGTTTAATATATGGTAGCCCTGGGAGAAAAGCAATCCGWCCATAATTCCACTGATCTTCATGTTGCATGATTTTGTAGTATTTTCAAATAAATTTTGTCCATGTTTTGCTTAATAAGTTTGCAGGTGCAGAAAAATGTTGTCCAATATTTTCATTTTTAGCAGGCACATACATGCTTAAAGTCCTTTTATGTTTTGGATTTGATCTTGTTGTTGGCATCTTCTTCTTCCCCTCCTTATCAGAAGAAAGTTGAAAAGAGTGGTCCTGGGGCAGGGGGACACCTGTAGCCTTATGTTTTGTTCCTAGCTTTTTAGTTTTATGTTGAGGATAACATTTTGTTTCCTTCCTTCATTTGCTTTTACAGCTCATCGTCATATTGGGGAGACAAATATGAATTTGTATAGTAGTAGATCGCATACAATATTTCGCATGGTATGTCCACTTTTCACTTCAGACTTCTGCAACTTGCATATGCTTATTTTGAACCTTATAAATTTTATTATCTAGATAATCGAGAGTAGGGAGAAAACTGAGGATGCTGATGCAGAAAATTCATGTGATGCAGTTCGTGTATCGGTTCTGGTATATGGTTGGGAATCTCTTTTTCTTGCTTATCCATTTACTGGAGGTCATTCTAGTAACTGCTCCTATACAGTGTAGTTTTACATGTCATATATGTTTTGTGATCGATCTGATCAATAATTAATTTCTATCCATACTTTTGTTTGTGAGTTGTTACTCAGAACTTGGTGGACTTGGCTGGTTCAGAACGTGCTGCAAAGACTGGAGCAGAGGGTGTTCGTCTGAAAGAAGGCTCCCACATAAATAAGAGCCTGATGACACTAGGCACCGTGATAAAGAAACTAAGTGAAGGTGTTGAGAGTCAAGGGTATGCATGATGCCAGTTACAAACCATGCTGCTTGGAGTTCTCATCCAAGTACTTAATAAATGTTTAAATTCCTGCAGYGGTCATGTTCCATATCGAGACAGCAAACTCACACGTATTCTGCAACCAGCATTGGGKGGAAATGCCAATACTGCTATTATATGCAATATTACGCTTGCCCAGGTGATTATACTACACAGTATTTTCTACTTTAGGTTTTAACACCTAAAATGCTAATTTTGTTTTTTATGCTTGTTGGCATCTTCTAATATTTTCTAACTGATTGATAGTGATATCCTCTACCTTGCTTCTCTTAATACACTTACATTTTACCATTGCTTCAAAGTAAGTGTTAAGCAGAAGCGTGCTTTTTCCTTTGGCTTTGAGCCCTTAGAATATCTTATTTTCGAGTAAGTGTACATACGAGAATATATATATTCTCTTGATTTCTTTGTATTTTGAACATGAATGTTTCAATCATTAGCATGCCTTTCAAGTTGTAATCCTTGTAAAAATCTACTGCTCCTCTTCAGGCCACAAAAGATGTCATATCTGGAATTTTGTTTGCAATGGCATAGCTAATACTTCTGCTTTCATGTCTATTTTTCTCTCCTCTTGGTTTCCTGAATTCGTTCATATTTCTGTGTGGATTTTTATGTTCTCTTAACTTGTCATAACTTGAAAACAGATTCATGCAGATGAGACTAAAAGTAGTCTTCAATTTGCAAGTAGAGCATTGCGTGTTACAAACTGTGCCYATGTGAATGAGGTTAGTCAACTAACATTCCCTATTCTTGTCGCAATTGCATTAGGAAAGTCTTATGAAGTTCTCCCTATATGCTTGCATTTGATTTTTGTAACTTAAACTGTTTTCCTTTATTTCTCTTCATTGTTTATTTCGGTGTTTATCTCCATTTGGATTTTAACCCGGTGCACATATTAATGCCAGATTTTGACAGATGCTGCTTTGCTAAAGCGTCAAAAGAAAGAGATAGAGGAGCTTCGCGCCAAGTTGCTGGTTAACATATTTTAAATATATAATGAAGTCTGTGGTTCTGTTTTATGGATTTTGTTTTAGAGTTCACCTGACTTGGTTTACTTATACTTAAGGGCTCGCATTCAGAACATCTTGAAGAGGAAATTCTCAATCTTCGGAATGCTTTGTTAAAGGTTTCTAATGATTATCATGCAGTTTGTTTCCTAAACAAAAAATATTGGATTTTTTATCATAAGTTTTACCACAGGCTGAATTAGAGAGGGAAAGGATAGCTCTAGAGTTGGAGGAGGAAAAGAAAGCTCAGGCTGAACGTGAGAAAAGGTTGCAGGAACAGGCCAAGAAAATTGAGAATCTGAGTACTATGGTTTTGTGTTCTAATAGGAATGAGAGTCATGATTTCTATAAGAAGGTATGAGACTGAGTGAGTATGCTGCTGGTCATTATCATCATATGAGATTTGAGATGGAGCTTAACCTAGAAGAATCCATTTCGTTTTAATTTCCCATTGTCAAGGTGTTTTGCTTTGTCTCTAAAGGATCTAAATTTAGAAGTTTCCATAATTACTCAAGCTAGTGTTTTCGGTGTATAAAAATATGTCCGTTTTCCTTTTGTTTTAAATAGTTGGATTTTCAGGAATAATATACTTACATGCATGTGAAAGAAATTTATTATAAGGAATTAGTATTATCATATATTGCTTGAAAAGCCTATCTTAATATGTCAAACATAAGGGCTGAAATTCTTTCTTAATATATTGCTTGTTCTTTGAAGCTAGTTTGTTTATTGGACTTTAGCACTATCCTTTTGGATTTAGGTGAAGGCTAGATGATACTGCTATATGTACCATTATATGGATCACTCCATTACCATTCAACATCATAATACTACACGTCCTTATACATTCTCTTTCTAGTTATTGACATGCAAACTGTATACATTACAAAATCATGTTGTGGGACATAGAGAGGTGTATTTTGAGCTAGAATCTCCGCCGGCCCTTTTCCTTTGCTTTTTAAAGTTTTGCCTTGGGAATTATGTTCCATAAAATAGTTTTGGGTTCAGATACAAACAGATATGCAGTTGATAGAGGAAAAACTCATTTTAATTTTCTCCCCTCTTCTTTTCTTTTGATTCTTGATTATGTTTTTGCTTGTAGGAGAAAAGGCGTGATACCTGGTGTCCTGGCAATCTCTCTAAAGACACTTTAAGTGAGGTAATAGTTGGATTTTGTAATTCACTGATGACTTTGAACTTATTTACTTATCTTGGGCTCAGGTTCTCTGAAGTCTAGTGCACCTGCAATGGGTAATATACAGTTATAGCATCCCAACTAAAATAACTACCACCACGTCACATAAGTTAGAAATGAAATTCACTATATTCACCAAGTCTATTTCTTTTAACATACCAGATGAAGATATCTTTCTCATCAAAATTCCTGAGCAAATGTTATGTGATTTAGATGACCTCCTCAGAATTGAATCTACTAATTTCATGAAGGAAGAAAGGCTTGTATAACYTGAAGAAAAGAGACTCTAGACATTATTGCAGTCATAATATTAGCTAACCTGGGGAGCTTTTAATGCTCCTATCAAGGTTTTGCTGTTTACTTTTTCGCCTTCACTTGAGCCAAAATCTTGACTAGCGTGGTCAAGATGGTGCTGATTTTATGTTTTTATTTTTTGCAGGCAATTAAATTTATCCTTACCTAAGTCCACATAAAGTTGCTGAATGCTATTCTTTTCCTAACTTTGTACAATTGACAAATTGGTCTTCAACGCTGCTTCCATGATTGGAGCTCGACATGGTGCTTTTAAATACACACTCAGAGCAGGCCAATGCACACATAAAATAACTAAAGGATGTCTATCTTTAACATATATTTATGTCTAGTGGTGCAAACATTTATACTCAATATCTTATATAGTTTACATATAGTATAAGATTTTCAACTTTTATGCTGATGCTTTTGGCTTAAGAGTTTCTAGAAGTAGAAGATGCCTACTTTCGTATATCCACTTTCACTTTCACAATTGCATGCATCTATTGTGGCTTTTCTGCATGGGCAAAGAAAATCTATATACTTGATATCACCTATTGCGCTGTACTGGCGTTTCTCTGAATGAAGAGTATCCCTGGAAATGGTGCTGGGAAGGGGTTATGGTGACTGCGGTTAGGGTGACTGCAAAATGGGCCTAGCCTAGTATCTCTGCACAATTAGTTGCCATAGAAAGTCGAAGATGAAGATTCTTAGGCTTCTTATTGATGCATTAAACTTAAAAATACTCGTGGTGCAGAGGGCTATTTTAGAAAATATGCACTGAAAAGTCTCACGACATAATTGTGATGCTCAAGCCTTTTTCTTTTGTAGTGTGAAAGGAAAAATGTAATTTGCTTCAGAATTACAGTGCATGCCACCATACTATCTTGCTCCTCATGGAAGAGAAATTATGCCATTAGTTGGTTGCAATGACTGTTAACTAATATTTCCTCTGTGGTGATTTAGTTATACTCTACAGTGAAGGAAAAGGCTTCTATAGCGAAACCTGGAAGAACAGCAAGTGATGTGGGACCATTGCTTCCTTTTGAAGAACTAGTAAATGAAGCAAGCATGGGTGACCCCTTCAAGGAAGAAGCTAGTAAACGTACTCTGAAGCAAGAGTCTACGCTTCCGAAACCAAATGATTTATTGCATGTTACCAGCAGAAGAAAAGCAGCACCGAGGAAGAAAAGCTTGGAAATGGTTCCTATATATTCTTCTCCATTCCTACTTTGTTTCGTGATTGGAAGATTTCCTCTCTCATTATTTGTTTATTTTGCAGAACAGTGAATCAGAACAGATAGAAGCAGAATATGAGGATTTACTTTTAAAATTTGAAACTGAGGTTTCTTCTTCCTGTTTTGTAGGTTCTACATAAATTTATTATGATAGAGCTTTATAATAACTTTATTCTCTCTTTCCAGAGAACCATTAGGGAGATACAGCTTGACTACTTAAGAAGGAGGCTTGCTGTGGCTGGTCTGTCTGAGGATGGGAAATATGAGGACAATTTTTTTGAACGAAGTGGAGATAAAGCTCATGGAAATGCAACTCAACGACTGAAAGAATCAGAAGCTATTCTCATAATCAAGCAGCTTCAAGATAAGGTTCTCGTTGTTAACACTCTTTCATCAATTTTCTCTCTCTTCTTATACTGCATCAATTCTGCATAAACTTTGGATTTGCTGCTTTGACGATTCTCGGGCTTTGTAGTTTTGTTGTTTAAGTCCATTGTTTCACTTGCAGATCACAATGTTAGAAATGGAGAAGTCCTCATGCCAGCAAAATTTAGATAGTGTTGTTAAATTGGCAACCGAACAGAAGTTATCAGCCATGGAAAAGTATGAAGAGGTAATCGATCAGGCATAAAATTCTTTTTGCTTGAGGTTTTCAGTTGTGTGATTCATGATGATGATTAGCAAGCTAGGGTCGTTTATCATGAGATATTGGGTTGTGGAAAATTGTTTCTTCTACGCTATCAAGTGTAATATTTCAGTATGTTATTGGATTTTTTATTAGCTTTACGCAGCACTTCTGGATGCTCAAGAGGAGGTAAAGGTAGCTTATGAGCAGCTCCATTCAATTCCAAGTGTGAGAGAGGTGAATGTAAGTTTGTACTATTTAATTAATCTTTCGGGGGCGATGGTTGGTGGGAACAGAAGTAATTAAATGTTTCTACAAGTCTGTTAAATGTAACTAACTTCTTTTAGGAGGGAAAATTTGATTCCTTCATCAAGCTGTTGATGGTACTCCCGGAGTTGATGGTGGAAGTCGAGAATTTGAGGAACCTTGTTGAGTTTACCTCTTCAGATATGGGTGAAGTCTTTCAGTATTTTTCTGTCCTTGCAGGCATAATCACTGTGAGTTCTATCATCTTGGAGCTATAAATATGAAAACTGCCCTTTGCATGTTTTAGGAATCTTGTGGCACTGTATATGAGAAGCTAATTCTAGTTGCTTATTTTGAATCATACACTGTTTCAACTGCAGGATTTTAAATCTTTAGCTCTCCAAACATCCATGGAATTAAAATCAGTAATTAGCAATTACGAGAAGTTAAAATTGTGCTTGGAGTGCAAGGTTGATGGTCTTGAGGATGAGAAGGTGCTTTCTTGTCTATGTATGAAATACTTGAAAATCTAATAGTCGGTCAATTTTAACCATTGTTAAGGTTCTCACACTGTTACTTCTTGGAATAGATTTTTCTGCTCAATCAATCCTCAGAGCTACAAAATCAGATCCGAGAGTTAAATTCTAATGTTCAAGGTTCTGTAAATGCTCTATCAGTAAGTTACTTCTCACAGTTTTTCAAGTTTTGCTAGCATTTGTCCTCCATGACTCAACCATTTCTTTCTTCACCAGGAAACCTCCAAAGAGTATGAAGTGGAAAAGTCTGAGTTCCTTTTTCACATTCAAGCTCTTGAAAAGGAAATATCATGCTTATCATCTTCTTCCTTAGCTAGGGAAAAAGAAAGTTTGAGAAAAGAGCTGGAGAAAACAAAGACAAAGCTGAGAGACACAGAATCGAAATTAAAGAATTCCATACAAGTGAAGACGAAACTTGAGGTCGTAAACTATCCATCTTAGTTTTAGTAATTCTCATCTTATTCAATCTAGGCCTAACTCTATGCTGTATATCTTTTCGTTTATAGGGGGAAAAGGCATGCGTAGAGAGGGAAAATAAATTTCTGTGGAGTCAGAAGGCAATTCTTGAGCGCGATATTAGCAAACATGATTCAGTTGTTGGGAAAAAGCACGATTCTGCTGTTGAAAGGAGCTCAAATGTGTTTGAACCGAAACGAGGAAGGAGTCCAGCCATAACTGTTGATCAGGTAATGTTGATATGACAATTGAGATTGGATTGTACAAAGCAAGTTTCTAGTTCTGTGTCCTTTTTGTTTGCCATGCTGCTCAACATTCTACAACTACATAGTTCTTGATTTCCTTTTTGTGCCATTATTTTAAGCCTCCTTATATGTTAGGAATATGCTCAAGTATTTACGAGTTAGACTGTGTTTTCACAACAAACATTAGGGATAAAGCTTCTTTGGCTATACCTTAAGTACTATCTTATTTGACTGTTCTGTTGTTAAGGATGAGTATAAGAGGCTGGAAGTGCTTGCATTTGAGATGGAGACAGCTATTGCTTCTTTGGAGGAGGAATTAGCTGGTGCACATAGGGAAAAGGACGAAGCCATTTCACGAGCTGAAAGTTTGTCCTGCGAGTTACATTCTTTGTCTGAAGAGTTAAACATGTCAAATGAGGAACTGGCTACATTGAAGGAAGAAGTTTCAGACCTTGTAAGCTCTGATTGGTCATCTTTTGACATCACCTTATCTCAGAATTAATACTAGGATTTTGTTTGTCAAAATGGTTTCTATAGATTTCRTTTCTTACACTTCATTTTGTACTGCACCAGAAATCAAGCCTCGAGGAATGTAGATCTCACAATCAAAAGATGGAAAGCTCCATTAATACATTGGTAGAAGAAAAGGACGAATTGGCAATGGTATTGGTTTGAATATCTTATTTAGGCAATCACACATTGAGAAGTTCTAGCATGTCTTTGTCATTGGCTTATTGCTAAAGTTACAGATCTTATGGCTCTTTCAATTGCAGCAACTCACTGATGCACTTTTGCTAATGGAAGAGGAAAAGGCCATATGGTCTGCGAAGGAAAAGGCTTCAGTTGAAGCCATAGAAGAAAAGGCAAAAGCATATAATACTGAGGTTACCATTTTACTGAAAGAAATGTCAGAGGTAACCTTAAAAATCTAGAGTGCAAATAGGTCCATGAAGTGTTCTAGTTCGAAGAACTTGCTATCTATGAATATTCTTGCTATTAAAARTTATTGAGGAATGAAATATTGTTCCTTTATTTACCAATCTRAGTACTTGTAGGCAATCTGCATCGGTAGAAATTATGTAGTTTTACATGTAGATTTTATAGGGATTTTAGGATGAATTTCTTCTATTGTCATTGAGATTCTCCTGTGAAGGGTACTGCAGTAACTCTAGAAATTAAATGATAATGACATTACTTATACTTCCACACTTCTACCRCATGATTATATTGTGGCCTTGGGAGTTGACAATGAAACGTGCAAACAATTTTTTWAGAGGTGTGTTCATGGTCATCTCCTAAATTCTAACTCATGTAAGGGATTGAATTGGATATTTCCTTCTCTATATTGACTTGTCTCATAGGAAAACCTTCAAAGAGTTTCTTTTTCTTTTTTGTGATATTTTAGTCAAACGTCTATATTGTATTCAATTCTATCACTTGGTTAATGTAAGTCACTCGTTATACAAAACATTCACCTGAGGTTGACAACTGTAGGCTGTGATTAAGGAAGGTTTATGTTTCTGATTTCGGGRATTATCTTATACCATCAGGTCAAAAAGGAGCTGGAGTCTTCTAGAAAGGAATGCAAGCTCCTCCAAGATCGATTGACAAATTCAGAGCAAAATTTGGAATTTGAGATGAAATGCAGGTTTGTAAGATATCTGAACGATCTGATTGTGCTGTCCTGTGTTGATCATTTGATCTCTAATCCCATTTTTTTAGCTTGGATAAGATTATAGATGTGATTCTGTTAATTCTTTTGTGCAACTCTTTCTATATTTGCCATAAACATAAGTTAATATTGCCTCCTGCACATTACAGAAGTCCCTTGCGGAATCAAGACCTGTTCTAGTGAACTTGCTAGAGTATTAACCTTTATGTTTGTGATCTAGTGCGGAGAAATTACTGGAGATTGATCAGCTCAGAGAAGATCTAAGAGTTTGTGATGACCATTTTAAAAGGACTCGAGAGGTATTTGTCTACTGTCTTTATCTTGTTATGAGAATCTCTTAGTTGGAACAGAAGAAATAACTAGTTCTTTAACAGAAATTAAATTCCCAACTGGAATTACTTTCTTTGGAGCATMAAAGCACTTGTGAGAAACTCGAGAAACTTCAAATGGAGTTGGGTAGTCTTAAGAAAGAGAAGGAAGATCTGTTAACTCAGTCTGAAGAGTGTAATGCCAGACGAGTCCTGCTAAAGGAAACGCAGGTATATGTATTATCTGGTTCTGCACTAAACTTGCAGTATAACATGTAGCAGTAAATTTAAAATGTCACAATATTAGTTGAGTATAAAGGATAGCCTTGCTAACATTTCCTTCCTATATTTTGGTTTATTATTCGAGAATAAGAAGTTCTTTCCTCTGGGGTACTTCCAGTCACAACATGAGGTTTGAAGTACTGATCTTTAAAGGATTTTGCTGCATGTCATGTCTAAAATTTAATGACCGGAGTCTGATCCAGATTAGTTGAAACAAAATCTAGCTTGTAGATTGCTTGTGTTTATAGATTCATAATTGGGTTATACTTTTAATCATTCAGTTCTGGATGCCCATTTGTGTGATAGTTGTAATTTTGTTTGGCATATATGCATTTTAGATCATCAGAAAATGAAAAAAATAATCATGTGTGTTAAGATGATTTGGCTAGTCACTTGAAATCTTAACCACGTTGCTGATGAAGTTCGTTGGTGTTTTTTCTTATTATGTGCAGTTTGTGTCTTACCAGATTTGTTTTTATAAAATTGGACAAGATTAGAAAGCTCTTATCTTCTAACGTTTCTAAACAGGATCAACTTGTTGCAAATAAGGAGAAGGCAAAGCTCAGAATGAGACTTCGATATACACAAATAAAATTGGATACATTTCGCTATAGACACAAGGAGGCTCTGGATGAAATGGATCTCATGAACAGGAAATATGAAGCGGCTTCTGCAAAGTTGAAGGATCAGTTAGCTTCATATGGGATTGAAGTCCTTAACCTCAAAAAACAGCTTGCTGCTGTAATGGGGCACTAAAGATCTCCATTGTTTTGTATTATAGGTGTTTTAGGCTAAAATATGAAGTCACAAGMTTCTARATTTAGGATGGATCAYCAATTTCTACAATTTGTAGCATTGACTTTCGGCTAGGGGTGCAGGTAGGATATATATGTTATGGTTCTTCCCTAGGATCACTGCCTAGTTGGCCTATTAAAATGTTGTAAACGAATGTAACATTTCTTGTTTATTCAAGTTGTGGTTCGTCCAAATTATATTGATGAATTTTACTTATATAGATCCTCCCGTCGATA
>MEJB01000007.1:3721173-3803183 GCA_001752375.1 Rhazya stricta | reverse complement strand
ATGTCTGAGCACAATATTGATTAAAAACAGAAAAGGTAAACAAAACTTTATGAATGCTAAGTTCTTACGATGTTAGTTGTTACTGTGCTTGCATCAATAATTGCTAGTAAATAACATAGCATTCAAAGACCCATAACGCATCCTTTGGTTCAGATCAAAAGAAGCCGGAGGGATTAATGTTCATAAAACCTTCCACKTCTGCTCCACAGCATTACAGATCCTTGATATACAGTATGCAGCACTTAGTGGATAGTCTGAAACTGCAAGATATGATTACAGAATCAGGTGGTTGAGACAAAACACTCAGAAGATAACTAAAAGCATTATGATAATTTCCTAAACAAGATAAATACTACAAAGCAATTGACAGAAATAGTAAAAACTTGTACAGACATCAATTCCACATATACATATGTAATTTTGGATAATGTCCATTCAGACTCAGTTTCCCTAAGCAGGTTCCCATTAACTGCATTTCTTACTTCTAAAAAAACTACAGCATAGAACATGCAATGCACCATATTATCTTTGTTTAGTCCCTTGGTGTTTACATCATTAAATGCTTATTTGCCTCCGTAGAATCCCAATTTGGCCGTACCAGTTTCTTGTATTAAATTCAGTTTAGTCCCTCGAAAGTATACTGTGCAAAAAGCCCCCTACATTTTACAATTTTTCATCAATTGAACTCTGCATCTTCGATCTGAAGAGATTTTGTTACATGAGTAGCTCAAACGAGAACTAAAAGGATATTTTGGACTATCTACAAATCTTCTCATTGCATACGAGTAAAGCCTATGCCATTACAAGTTGGATTGTGCATCTATGGAACCATGTAATCAACAACCTGGACTCTGGTAGTAGGATCCCAACATTCAACAAACAAAAGAAATCAAAACCAGAAAGAAACATAAAACAAATAAAATAAAAAAATGAATAGAACGTAAACAAGAATTGTCAAGGAACAGTTTACCTGACAGAAACTCATCTACGTAATCTGGCTCAATTTTTCCATGAGCCATTGCACCAACCTGAAAAAGCTCAAGATCAAGAACAATACAAGTACCGATAGAATGGAAATGTACTGGATGTGTTASGTTATAAGCATACCACAAAAACAAGGTTCACATCCTTGCTAACAGCAGCAACATAATCTTGCATATTAACCAATTTTTCTGAACTATGTGAGAATCCTGGGTGAAAGAAAACAAGTTCAACTCACATCATAAATTCATTAGCGGAGGTGGGGTCCACACAGAAAATGCAAAGTTTGTTACCTATTTTACGAGAGTTGATGGGTAAATACTGGGTTACAGGGTTCTGGATAACTCGCAAAAGTTTTTCACGCTTGCCAACAGCAGTTATACTCAACTTTTGTAACAGCTGCACTGCAGAAGTTAAAAAATGATAGGAAACATGAAAAAAGAATGGACCTACAAGTTGGAAAGTAACCCCACGCTGGCAAATTGAGATATGAAGGTAATGAAATAGATCCCAATGTTAGATAGTTGAACTTACACATTATACCAGAGAACCGCTCAAATGTCCTTGGAATACGGACATGGGGCTTAATTTCAAAAAGTACACCTTTCTCTGTCTTCACATACAAAGCTTTCAATCTCCCAGCCTTGTTTACTGTACTGTCCAAAATTGTTAGGATTGCCTGGACAAAGAGCAGCACATCATGAGTAGATCATGAGAATAGCAAAATCATTCAATCTCACAGTATAGTGCTCAAATATCTACAAAGCATATATAGGTAGCTCAAAATGCTGTAACCTGCACCAACTACTCTTTATCAAAGCTACAGAGCAGGCCTTAGATGATATTTGACAAAATGAATATCTTGGAGCAAGGTATGGGACCAGAGAATTTTATCTCCCTTTAATTTATTGCAACAGTAAAAGAATGAAAGTGGTTTCTACCCCAACTCTGGTGACAAGATAGATGAGTGATCAACTGAGAAAATTTTAATGAATTCCATTGCAGACCCTACGTCTTTTAATCAAGCCAAAAGGTTATGAAAAAGAAAAGAACATCAATGATACTACAAGTTCATAGCCTTGAATTATTCCAATTGAGGCATTGCAAAATGCCAGAGACCTCTTTTCCTTTTTCTGGACAAGAGCTGTCTATCACCTCCCTTTGTAACTTCTTCCCCAGTTGACAAGGATTTGAGGTATCAAGACATAATTCTTCCCTAGTTGACAATGCAAGACATAGTTCTAATCTCCACATCCATTTCAAACACATACTCACAAGCAGCAAAAACCATAGCGCACAAGCAACTGAAGCTTATCAGAAAGTGACCTCACAGTTTCATAATCCTCTGCAATAATCTCAGAATTAAACTTAAATTCAGACACTGAATAAAGTCTTTCTCCCTCTTCTTTGAGATTTAATTTATGTACTTCGAAGAAAGAGGTAGTCAAAGGTTTGACTCCTTTTCCTCTATTCTGTTCTATGGTTAGACTGAACCTGCACAAGTGGCAGCCTGATTMTCCCTCACATTTGAYGAACAATTGTAACAACTACCAACCAAATATGCAGTCTTTCCCATTCTATGCAAGAAAAAGGTTGCGGYTGCAATCAAGAAGTGAACTGACTATTGTCTGCTGTTTGAACATGTTATGACGATAAATATTTCATAACATACACACAAATTCAACATAATCACATCAATTAGTAGTCGGTCTTTAGTTAAAGAGGAAAGAAAAAGATCACTAACCTGATGAGCAATGTCAGGGCGAGAATCAGCAGGGTTCCGACCATTCCTCCTCAGAAAATTCCCATGCTTATCCGAATTTAGAAGCTGGTAATTCTGAGTTAAAAAACAATATAGACAAAAACTCACTCATTAGCCCATAAAACTCACAAACCCAAGATAAATTGCYGATAGTTAAACGTTTTACTGCACAAAAACAAACCTTTCCAACTTTGGCAACCTCCAAAGACGCTTTCTCAAGAATAAATATAACCCCTGGTCTGTTGCCATTGTTCTGGTCAAGTTGGACAATAATAGGTAGACTAGGAAGCTCATTTGCTAATTCCTCTGCTTTTTCGGCATCCTCTTTCCTTATCTTCTTCGTAGGACCTGACTCTTCCTCCTTCTCTTTCTCCTTCTCCTCCTCTTCCTCTTCTTCTGTCTTTGCCTCCTCTTCCTCTTCCACCTCCTCTGTCTTTGCTCTCTCCTCCGCCTCTGGAACCGATTTTTCTACTTGTTCTTCTTCTTCATCTTTGTCGTACTTCTCTTCTCTCTTCTTTCTCTTCTTCTGCCCTTTCATTTTGTAATGCCTTACCATTTCTTCGAGCTCCTTGAAATGTTAACAAGAAGTGAGCTTGATCTTGGTTCGGTATCTGTGCGTTTTGGCCGGGAGAGAACGAGAGAAAATATGGTTAGGGTTTTTCTTGGGTTTTCAGCAAATTGTGTTTACCTACTTCACTCCTTACAAATTCATTTTGGGTTTTGTACTACCATCCCTAAGAATAGATTCTTTTCGAAATGCCCCCCTCTAGTTTGTACGTTTTCAAAGTTGTCCACAATTGTATCATAAATATATTTATAAATACTAATTTTCATAAAATGCATAGCATTTAACATTTCTTTTTGTAATTGTATTAGCATTAATTTTGCATTTCATGAGTATAATCATAATATTCTTATTTAAGCATGCGTATAATTCATAGTAAAATAAAATTGTGTGTAATATTAAATGGCTAAAATATTAGCATAATTATACATTTGCCTAAAACATGTCCAATTCAAGGATTTTTAATTTGTCAAGAAAGAGAAAATGTTAAACATCAATAAAAAATAAAGTGAGCTAATGAAAAAAATGTAAGAAAAAGAAGCACAAAAAATGAATAATATTACTTTTATTATTATAATTTGAACTTATGATCGTTGAGATTGAAACGCTCTAAATCGATAAGAATTTATTGTGCAGGGATATTGATTAATGAAAAATCAATATTAAAGAAAATGCAATAACTCACTTGAAAATAAGTGATTGATATGAATATTTTTATGTGTAATTTTTATTCATTTAATAAATATTCAATGTAAATTATATTTAATTAATAATAAAATATAATAATTTCTCTATAAATGAGAATAGACTAAATATACTTATTACATGCATTTTTAGTTCATTTGGATTAACCCAAATTTTAAGTTGTCACTAATTAATGGCAA
Organism: Rhazya stricta; assembly: GCA_001752375.1. NCBI lineage: Eukaryota > Viridiplantae > Streptophyta > Magnoliopsida > Gentianales > Apocynaceae > Rhazya > Rhazya stricta. Next base: position 3,798,991 of record MEJB01000007.1, on the reverse strand, counting down.
GTTGGAGACCAACTAATACCTTAAGGGATTAAATTGGACTAGCACCCAAAACTTTTGGGCCCAAACTGTAATATGCGTTTACGAAGTCGGTTCAAAGCAAAGACTTCCGACCCGACCTTCTCTTTACCCTGCTTAAAAGGCGGCTTCCACCGTTAAACCCCCAACGGCTCCTGTTCGCCTTCTCATTCATAATTCTTCCCCCGCCCCAAAACCCCACGAAGGGACTGGCGCGAAGAGGCAGCTGAAAATATCTTCAATTCTTTTCCAAATTCTAACTAAAAYTTTGGAACAATGGCGTATCAGGGTGGGAATTTGAAGTCGACGTCGATAAATGGAGTAAAGATGTATACAGTCACCGGCCAACACCGGTCGTTGGCCACTTGGCTCAATCCCAAAAAACTCAGAGCCCTCCGCAAAGATAAAGGTAGCACGCTGTGAAGAATGTACATTTTTCATTTTATCTGGTCTTTTGTTTTCAAAAACTGTTTCTTGCTTTTTATTTATTTATTTTAAAGATACAATGCACTGAACCCTTTCTAAATCCTAAACGCAATCCTTCTATCGGGTTAAGATGGTTTATCTTGATAACTGCTCAATGATTTTAGTTGATTTTGAACCTTTAATCATCATTTTTAGTAAATTGTAACACGTGTTTGGAGGTTTTAACTTAGTTATTTCTGTGGCATGAATTTCACATTCTGAAAGCTAATTTTTTTGCAGTAAATCTTTTCCCTTTATATTTATATATATGAGATGGACAATGAATAGKAATCTGAAGATCTGCCTAGAGAGAATGCTGTTGCCTTAATTGAGCGTTTTCCATTATAAATGGTGCTGTGATCTTGATTAGAATATAATTTGATAGGAACTTTTTATTCGTCCATCAAAGTAGGTATTGGAATTGTTTATTTTCAAGCTTACACACTGCAGTCTTCATCATTTTTCATGACTGCTTTCCTAATTCTTCCCAAATATTGATGAACCAGATTATATGSAAAGGGTGGACTTGGTCCAGGACTTGAGGTTTGAAACTGCAACCAGTAGAATTAAAGCTACTCCAGATGGGGAATATCTTATTGCTTCAGGTGAACAATTTTTTGAAAAAGAAGTTCATGCATTAATATTTGCTTCGGCCTTTTTCATTTCTAGTAAATCTTAGGTTTGGTGGCACAGCTTTGAGGGTCGAGCTGTTATAAAATTTGCAAGGTTTAGTGGTAGTAAAATTCAATCTTGAATTTCAGGTATATACCCGCCACAAGTCAAAGTATATGAGTTACGGGAGCTGTCCCTAAAGTTTGAACGACATCTGGTGTCAGAGATCATAAATTTTGAGGTATCCTCTGCTTATTGCGCATTTCTTAGCCTTCTCATTTTATAAGTGATAATGTGGACCTGTTTCGCGGTTAATGATGAATGGTTATTTTTGGAATGTATCTTGCTGGTAGAATGTTAGATATCTAACCAATTTGGGTTGTTGTCAAACTTAATAGACTTAAGTTACTGGTTTAATAACAGGATGTTACTACTAAATGGGAAATCCAAGTGCTTAATTGTTTCACTTATCCACTATATACCTCTATATTATAAATTTTATTATGAATAAGCTTTGACACTATTCTCTAGTGTACCTTTTCTGTTTAGGCTGACCCTCTGCAAATAGTAGATGTGCAATAAATCTAGGTGAACTAGAAGTTTCATAATTATTATCTTTTTTTTTGCAAAGAGTTTGTCCTGCAACATAAACGATTATTGATTGCCAATGTTATTTTTCTCCCTGGTATTCAGTACCTTATCTGGAATTATTTTGCCCACACATCTGAAATATGTTTCGTTCAGCATACTTTTATTATTGATAAATATATTGTTAACTCTTGTGTGCTAGTAGAGAAACTATTCTTGTCTCTTGGTATTGTGAAAATAATGATTTTCTCCTTTTTCTTTTTTTGTCCAATCAAATTATGTAACTCCAATTCAATTTTCTTGTCTGTCAGGTGTTGAGTGATGACTATTCAAAGATAGCATTTCTTTGTGCAGATCGTTCTGTTTGCCTCCATGCCAAGTACGGCAGTCATTACAGTCTGCGGATTCCGAGGTTTTTCCCCCAACTTCTGCTAATCTGTTCAGCCTTGATGATTTTTGTCTCTCTTATTCTCGCTAAACATAATTCTGGAAAATGAACTTTTAATGCTTCAGGATGTGAAATGTATCCAAGTATATTATATCACCCACTTAAGAATTATGAATGATACAGGCTTAGAATTAAGATGATCAATTGCTAAGATAGACTGATAATATTAAAAACTAAGAAAGACTCAAGTATGCTCATAGTTGCTGGTATTCTTCCAAATTAAAATTAGTGACGCAGTCAATTTTCTTTACTTGGAAGGTAAATCACGCGGTGAAAGTCATCTGAACATGGTGGCCCTCCATGCTAAAGTAACTATATTCGATTTCAGACTTAGAAATGTTTCCTTACTTTCTYCAAAAGATTGTACAGTTACTTGGATAGATAGATAGGTATTGCATATGTTARTAAACAAGAGTTTTTTGCTATGCGGTGGAATGAAATGTCTCTTAGTTTATCAGGAAACTTGTTCATATTGAGCTTTCATCCAGTATGTATACTGTTTAAGAGCTTTGGTAGTCTACCTCACTCATAAGAGATTCTTAGTAACTTTTATAATTATTATCCCTGCAAAACTCTTTGTTTTGGAGGGAACTTTAGTCTTGTGAATTGCTTTATCCTGGAACAAGAGAATGGCAGGGATGAAGATTTAGAAAGCRTTGAGAAAAAAAAATTATGTCTGCGTCAAGTCATAAGCTTGGTCACGTGACTGGCTTGATTCTTGTTCAAGTTAGCATCTAGCTTCAATTGCTGAAGCTTGTGCCTTGTTATTCTGCCTTTTCTGTTCTCGTCTAATTGGATATTATTTTCTCTTTATATATTACAACTTTTATTTTAAATCTTTTGCATTTTTTTTTGGAACAGAATGGGAAGGGATATGGCATATGATTGCTGGTCATGTGACTTGATTTGTGCTGCTTCTTCACCCGATCTGTATAGAATAAATTTAGAACAGGTCCATTGGTGATTTCATTAGTTTTCTGCCTCTTAATTATCTCAAGTATTTTGTGTATTCTTCTTCTCTCTTTTTTTCACAATTATTTTTTATGTTAAAATATACTTTCTGATTGGGTCTGGCCCTGGTTTCACTTTCTTGTAATCTTTATTGGCTGTTGAAGCATAAGTTGAAGATAAATGCTCGAGAATATTATCAAACTATATTTATTTGCGTAGGATCTTAAAACTCATAGTATAGATTGCATGATTARCCAACAAAGCACCTAGAAAGTTTGTTATAATTTAATATACTTATGCATCTTTCCACTGATTGTCAATTAACTTGATCTAGGTCGACATCTCTATGGAACAAAGATTCCTTCTGGGGGATTCCAATCTAATATAGTTCACAACATTCAGTTCTCAAGACTAGACTTTTTAACTTTTTAACTTTTTTACTAATAGAGTCATGACTTCCTTTATATCTTTAGAGAAGTTATATAAGCCCCGTCCCCTTAATTTCCCAACAAATTCCATCCTCGACTGTTAAGATGAATTTGTTCCTTTCTTAAAGAATGTCAACTCAAATTTGAAGTTTGAAGTCCCTTTGTGTTGGAAGAGCGCAGATTCAATTAATCCATAAATTCCAAAAAAAAAAAAAACCGAAGTTGTAAGGTGGGACCTACCTCTTTCATGCTGACTCCTTTCCATTTCCAGAGTTGAAATTTGGCTGTGTTTTTCTATCTTCCTTATCCAATGTATTCGATGGGCTCCAATATCCAACGTGCGCAATTGTGATTCAGCTGCGGCGGAAATGTGATTAAACTTATATATATATTCAAAATGCTTAAACTACTCTCTGTCAAGTATTTCTGGACCATCAGCAATCACTATTTGTCATCTTTTCTATTTCCAGGGGAAGATGCAAACTTAGACAAACACTAGGTGACTTAAAAATGCAATTTATAGTATCTCAAGAAAGAAAAAATGTTGTATGTTTCGAATTAATTTACTATTTCCTTGTTGTAGGTTTTGATATCTCCAAGTTCTTATTCTTAAGTTACTAAGAATATTTTCAAGTTCTAAATTGGTTTTTTACTTTACAGGGCAGGTTTCTTTCCTCATTAAACACACAATCTCCAGCACTAAATGTTGTCTCTCGAAGGTGGTTAAAACTAATCACTTTGTTCCCTTCCCTGTTCAAGCCCCCAGAAAAGGAACAAGGGGGTGACAGCGGGAGGTTAATRCTTTTATGTTTCATGTCTACTAATTTAGTTATCTAATTATGTTTGATTATGCAACTTAGCAAGGTCCACGGCTTAGTTGCTTGTGGTGGTGAGGATGGTGCCATAGAATGCTTTGACATGAGAGCAAAATCATCAGTTGCCAGAATAAATGCTGTTGCTGATGATGATGACCAGGTATCAAGTAACAAATGAAATTGGACTGCCGTTATGGTTCACAGATGCTCATTTTCTTTGCATTAATGAAGTGAATATAAATTCTTGTCTAATTTAGCAGAATATGGTTGTTCCATACAGGTAAAAGAAGCATACACAGAAAACTAAAATATGCACTTTCTCCTATGGGTAGGGGATAAATTGCACGTTTATTTGCACAAAGACTAATGATCACATAGATTGGCATTCATCTTAATCTGATTAAGGCATGGATAATCTGGAGTTATGTAAAGAAGAATGAAGTAATGGATACTTAGAATCATATACAGGAATGATAAAAAGAAAATTCTTTTGGAGGATATAACAATTTAACTGACTAAATTAGGATTGAGATATATAATGACAGGTGCTTTTTTAGATGAAAGACATCTCTGGAGTAAGTTGCATGCTAAAGGTGTATAATTGCATAGATTCTGTGTTGCCTTAGTGAGCGATGGCCTGCTACCTCCCGTTTTGAACAAATTTCTATCTTCCTATGCCGAGAAAAAGGAAAAAAGGAGGCTTGTTATTTGACGCAGCTGTTTGCACCCCCCAAAAAAGAAAAAAACAAAAAAAGGGGAAATAAAAACAGAAAAAAGAAACTGCCACCACCAAGAAAAACATCAGTTTCTCCTTGGGGCAATTTGAAGGTTTCTATGCTCTAGTGAGTTGGTCACTTGTGAGAAACTAGTTCCGGTTTTGACTATACAATGATGACGTTGTTGTAATGGCTGTAATGACCATGTCCATTTTGTTTTTTATTTGAATATGCTTCCCAATAATTTGCATTTGAATTTTTGAAGGTTACTGCCATAGAATTTGATGGTGATGGAGGGTACCACATGTACGTAGGAAGTAGCGGTGGGAAGGTATGCATACTGTGTTAAATTGAGTGTTGCGTTTTGTTTGCTCACTGTGATCTCATCTGGAGCTCATATTTCCTATGGAATATGCAGGTTTTGATTTATGATTTACGTGATTCAAAGCCAACTCGGGTAAAGGATCACATGTGAGTGTGCCTAAAAATCTGATCATTGGCGCTGTGCGAYAAATGCTTGCTACAAATTTTATTTCATTTATGTTTATTGTTATTATTTTGTAGGTATGGCAGTCCAATACTGAACATTAAATGGCATAAAACTCTGAACACTGAGAGGCCAAAGTTAATAACGGCTGATAAACACATTGTCAGGATCTGGGACCCTGATACAGTACGGAATTCTTGTGCCTTCCTCTATATCTTGAAGATACACGTAAATTTTTCATACATTGCGGAGTTTCAAGTCCTTGAGCTCAAAGTGACTCGAAGTGGTAGATGTAACTAGGTTGTAAAGTAGATAGCTCTATTTATGAATATGTAAAATGTCCTACCTGCAAGTGTCTTTTTGTTGTTGATTTACAAAGAGTATCAACAGAAAGAAAGAAGAGAGCAACTGTCAGCATGGATAGAGTGGCATCAAGTCATTGTTGTTCTGCGTCTACTGTTGTACAAAAAATGCCTTGTTGACAGAGCTGCTAATGACTTTTTATAGCGTTTTAAGTAGACAAAGGAAATTACTGCACTAGTGGTGTATACTTTTGAGATAAAAATGAAGGGGCATGCCTGAGAGTTCTAGCAGCTAATCTGAAACTAAATTGTCATTACRATGTTAAAGGGTCCTAGTGCCTAGACATGTTTTGGTAAGTGATTTATCTTTTTGGACTTAATGTTATGTATCTCTAGAAGAATGTAAGAAAGGTTTCAAGAAAATTTACTGAAAAGTTCTGGTGATCATTGGATAGAGTTTTTGGAGATGGACCTAGGTGGATGAGAGGGAGATTTAATTTAATGTGCGTTAGGCGGCAGAATTTCTAGGTGCTAAATCTAATAGCCTATGACATGCTTGATTGCAGATAGCTAGAGAAGAATTCTACAACAGTTATAGATGATATATTATTCATTCTACAAAAATTGAGCTGCAATAAGTGTTTTATCAACATTTTTATTGCTAACAACTCTATGAGCGCCAAAGGACTTGATTTTGGTGCATTACAGAGTAATGTTTGTTCTTGTCATGTTTTCTTGTGTTCTGAGCAAAGAACTGACTAGCAATCTATGGTTGTCTTCGGATAAATGACAGATCGCGGAAATAGGATTTACTTTTAAGTTCATTATAATAATGTTTACAACTAGTTTAGTTCTGGCCTCTTAAGTGGATGTGTCTCACTCCAGGGAGAAGGTATGACCAGTATTGAACCCTCGGCTGGGAGAATCAATGATTTGTGTGTTTTCAATGGAAGTGGGTTAATGTTGTTGGCCTTGGATAGCAGCCAGATTCCTTCTTATTTTATACCTGCCCTTGGACCTGCTCCAAAGTGGTGCGCTTACCTGGAAAACTTGACGGTATGGTTACCAAGTGGATGTGATTTGATCTGCTTCTTCAACCAACTAGTCAAGTGATCATGTTGTTCCTGATTTTGTGCTCATCATCACAGGAGGAGCTGGAGGAGAATGCAGAAACCACTATATATGATGATTTCAAATTTTTGACTAAAGAAGACCTTGTGAAGTTGAATTTGACAAACTTGATTGGAACGAATCTTCTAAGAGCATACATGCACGGGTTCTTTATTGATTATAGGCTGTATAAAAAGGTAATAATGAGATTATTTTACTAGATCATTTGGTAATATCTATTTCTGGTATTCTCTTCATCCTTTCAGCATGACTGTTTTTCTGACTTAAAAGAAAGAAAAAAGGGAAATAGAGAGAAACTTTTATGTGCAATGTTTCAGATTATGATTATAGTAGAAATGACAAACACACCCCCAAAAAAAAAAAAGGGAAACAAAATAGAGGAGGGGGTTTTCTAATCTATTGGAAGAGATTTATCATCAGATTGCTGCATCTTCAATGATCTTTCACCTTGATTCTTGATTCTTGCAACTTTTCTGCAGGCACAAGCTTTGGCAAATCCATTTGCTTATGAATCTTACATAGAACAGCGGAAGCAGTTAAAGTTGGAAGCTGAACGTGCCTCTAGAATTACGGTCAGTCTCGAACTTTAGTTTGTTGGGTTGTTACTTTCTAAACCAGTTTGCAATTGGAAACATGTCAAAGTTTAGCCCATCATGCCCTATATAGACCTGGTGGTTGTGATTTACTTCAGCTGATTTGGCTAGCTTAACTAGTCAAAATTTGGATCTGATGTCATGCCCTTTTAACTTATATCAATAATCCATTGAGATGTGTTTCGTCTTTATTTAAAACGCTTTAATCTGTAATAAGTCAGGAAAATAAATAAAGCTGCAGTTTTTAGTATCGGACCAAGCAAGCCCTTAGTTTTTTCTACTTGGCTTCATTTTGGACTTATTTCTCACATTCTTCTTTAGAGCTTATTGTTATGCCAAAGCTATTTTGGTGATCCCAGTATTTATTTTGGCTTGTCTATGGGTATTTGTATTGGCATCAAATTATGTTGTTTTAATGTGGCTATTCATGTCCATTATTGTTCTATAATAGGATCAGTACCCCCCCCCCCCAATGTACACATGGTACTTGGAGAACAAAATTACATATAGCTTCGAAAAGTTGTAATCACACCGCCTCATCTCTTTGTCCTACTTCTTAGGGACGTTTCAAGATATCTGACACTTTCTATAAAAGGAAGCTCTTATATATTGTATACCCTAGAAAAGTTAATTTCCGCACCATATATTACTTTTATATCTTTAGTTTTGATATAGAGTACTTCGGAGGTTCATGTGTTCTGTACATTTTTATTGTACTATGTTACTACTATTTATAATTTTAATTTTTGCATAAGATTTCGTGCCAGGTCAATTACTGTCAAAAGGGAGTAGTAATTATGACCTGTTAAGAGTTTASGGTTCATAAGGATGGAAAATTATTGACATATGTTCTATGTTGTATCATAAGCTAGTATCTGAAAAGTCTTRGTTCCTGTGTCTTTCTGCAGATTAAGACAAAATTGCCGAAAGTTAATCGGCGTCTGGCAGCTCAGCTACATGAAAATGAAGTTGCTGAGAATGAGAAGGTGGAAGTTGAGGGTGCTGATACCAGCAAAAAATCTAAGAAGAAGAAGGGACTCACCACTGAGATCATGAAAGATGATAGGTTTGCAGCAATGTTTGAAGACAAGGTAATTCAAGTTTGTACTTGAGATATTTTTTCCTGTTCAGCTTCTAGACCTTCCTATACAATTAATTGTAGCAGATAAAGACTAAATTTTGTAATCACAAGGAGAGCACAGCTGCAGAAAAGAGGAAAAAAAGAAAGGAAAGAGAGAGAGAGAGCAAGGGGCGAAAAGAAGGGTGTATGGGAGAGCAAGGAATAGATAACCGAAATTTGATGAACTTTCTGTTTAAGTTTTCAGCAATTTGACTACCTATGTTTGTTCAAGTTACAAAAGATTGATAAATTGGTGCCACTCGATCTCTGTGTGCTAAAAAAAATGTTCTATCACTATATTGCCAGGAATCAGTATTTTTTTCTTGTTATGATTCTTAGTGGTCATATTATATGTGCTGGAATTGGAAATTTTGAATTATTAAGTTCAATCTAGGGTTAATTATGCTAATTCAACTCTGGTAACGTTGGGCTCATTCGTTTTGTTTGTTTTGTATACTTCCCTTGTAGGAATTTGAGATTGATGAACTTTCACAAGAGTATCTGGCGTTGCATCCGATGGYCGCGGCTAGTACAAAGCAACCATCTTTGCTTGAGGAGCATTTTGAGCGCGTAGAAGATGAAATCTCAAGTGATACAGATGTTTCAGCAGCTAATGAATCATCAGAAGACGAGCATGCTGATGGCAAGAGCATATCTGGAAAGAGATCACGAGTCCCAAGGTGAGATTATTGTGTCTACCCTATTTATCTATACTTTTATAGCTTAAAGATGGTTCTACATCTGCATGCATGAACTTTAGGTGGGAGATTGAAGCAATACTTTTCAATCTTAAGAATGCATCTCTAATTTTCTGATGCCTCTTGGAGGATTTTGAACTGCTAAAAGTATAAAGTAAGCACGATCTTGTTTGACTTTTTCTTTTTCTAAATTTTGAAATCTTCAGGCTGTACGAAGTGAAAGATGAGCGCCACGCAGAAGCCTTCTGGAATAGAGCATCACTAGCAAAGGAGGATTCTCTTTCATTAGGAGAAAGGGTGGCAGCTCTGAGAAAGGCACAGCATAAAAGTTCTGATAACGTTAAGGTTGGTCCTGGTGGATCACGTGAAATTTCCTTCACCGCGAGAAGTTCAGAGAAATACAAGGAAGATGATGAAGACAAGGAGACAATGCCTCATAAAAGAAGGGGGATCCAGTTGTTGAAGCTGAAGCCACATAGATCTAGTTATCAAGGCAGCAGTGGCCGTGGAAGAGGAGGAAGTCGAGGAAGGGGGGGCAGAGGAGGAAGAGGAAGAGGAAGAGGAAGAGGAAGAGGGCAGGGGCGGTGGTGAGCTATCAGCTGACTCTATACTCTGCCTTGAATTCGCAGGTCTCTTTGGTTCACAGATGATGACAATAAGATCAGAAAAATGAGCTGATTACCATGTTGCTTGAGAGGAGTCTATGAAACGGAACATACATCCATTGATTGAATTACTGCGCAGTAGTGTTGGTCTTAGGTTCGGGGAAGGCTTGATAGTGCTAGTTCCTTTCTTGTGTGACAGGTTTTGCTAGGTTTTGCCTCCAATTTTGTCTTTTCTTGAACGATACCTTTTTATGTAATATTTTCCCTCTGTAAACCTTGATTCATATGGTTAATTGTAAGAGTCTTTTCTCTATTCTTACTGAAGAAATAAGGGGAAAACGAAAACGCTAGTTGACTTCGACCGAGTAAAAGCTGTTGTAAAACCGATGGTGTTTTCCATGCGAATTATGAACTAAGGTCTCAAAAAGTATTCTTTTCTTAAAGATATAGCCGAATGTTTGATTTTAACCTTGCATAGTTTTCATTACCAGCTGTGGGAAATGTGGTCTTTGGATCTGAAGTACGTCCCACATCATGTTTTGTCTTTTAACTTGAAGAAAAATCATCTATAGAACCCCGGAAAGTATAGTCAAAAAACCCAGAAATTAAGGCTAGTTCCTTCGAAAAAAGTAAAATAAATACCTCCTGGAAACGGACAGGAAGCACTTGGAGATCACATTGTAGACCAGTGCATTTCGCTTCCTGGTTGTATTTGTTAACTCGGAGTAATGYATTGGATGTAACAGCCCAGCTATTGTTTGTAGGGTGATAATCTCAGTATTACAACTTAACAATATGAAACATAAATTTATTATCAAAGGCAAAGTACACAGATCTCCTCAAATTGAATTACGATAAAAGACCATGAGCGCCAACTCTGTCACGGGGAATTAGACGCAGATCTGAACCATGTTTAAGAAAGACATTGCCTGCAAAAGCAATGTGAAAAGTATTAGTATGTTACTGAAGCAAATTCAACAACAAAAGGACATTTTGTATGAATCATTAGATCTATGATTTATTACGAGTCATTCTCTTTTTCTCTTTCTATAACTTTTCTAACAGGAAATTTTCTGAAAGTGTTACATGATATAATAAATTCAATCGAGACTGACTTACCCATTTGTAGCAGATAATCAGCAAAATGAGAAACAAATGAAATTTTGAGAAGTGTAGAAAAATTACTGGTGGATCAAATGATTCATTTCGATTTTCATTGTTATTACACATGAAGCTTTTGATTGTTAAGAATCCAAACAGAAATACAAGACAACAGACTCTGTTTAACAAAACGTAATATGATCCATCACAAGATAGCCAGCAGGAATCTCCAGGCCATACTAAGTTCTTAGTTTCGTATGTTCCATCCCCTGAAACATTAGGTCTACTATAACGAGCTTAACTTATCACTTTCTCAGTTCGAGTCCTAAACAATCATGATCAAGTGCAAGGCAACCAGTACTACTTGTTAAGCAACTGGTCAAGAGGTGTTTGTTTGAGCAGCACACCCCCAAAACGTGGAAATGTGGATGCAACACTATTCTCCATACCAATTGAAAAGTTAACCACACATGTATCATGCGATTATTTATGTAGAGAAAAAGCAAAAGAGAAGAGAGACAGTTCACACACCATAAATAAACATCCAAATTATGACAAGAACCCAACTAAAGCATACTATGGGTTATTTGGGCAAAAGCTGTGTTCAATCTTCAGTAATGCAGTCGAACATTTTGCCTACCAAACTATGAAGATAAAAGATGAATTGGAAGAGCTAAGATGGGGGAACAACTGCAGTTTTTTAAATAGATAGCAAAATAAATCAGACAAATTTCATCTCTAATACATCCGATGGGATAAGTGAGGATTAAGTAAATGATGAACTTTTAACATCAAACATATGAAAAGAATGGATCACACCAGACCAAATAACTCCTCAAGAACAGAAAACAATATACAGGTACCTTATATAAAAAGGGAAAAAAAGACAAAAAAAAAAAAAAGGGCAGAGAAATTAGAAAGGTCATTCAGCAAACAAGTGAAAGGGAAAGCCAGAAGTACCTGCACTTTGTTGAGGATTGATTCCAACACCATCTGTGTGAACAAAGGAGCCGATTTAACGCATTTAATCTATTGACAACTAACAAGTAGTTGACCCAGAAAATTAAAAAAAAAAATGAAAGCTATCAGATTCACATATATCAGTTTTTGGTTCCTAATGTCAAAGATTAGTTCTCAAATGGGAAAAATCCATTTCCGTCACCACACTACAVGAAAGACTTTTGATACTGAAGCAACTCTGAGAATAAACCAAGAAAAGCAACCACACCTATTAGTAGAAAAGAAAACCCCAACAAAACAAAACTCTTGAGACTATAATAAACTCTCCAACAACATATCTAAGCCATTTTGGAGTTCATGTTGTTTCTTTATCTACAMTTTCTGTTCTGAACAAGTTTTCCTAACATGCAACAAATTTACTCAAGAATATTCTGAAGTGCTTTTCTGCTGACCTCTGACCGATAACTTAATTCACCATGAAATTCACACGAATGAATTTACTTTTAGCAAGAGAAAAAGGATGTATAACCTAGGAATTCATGATGACCAAGTAACAATAACAACTAACTCATGGTCAACCTTATGAATCGACTGAAACACCAATTGCCTTTCCAGCCTCCCACTTCAAATCAAGACTCTAGTGCAGCCATTATGCAATACATGACATTGAATGTCTACTTTCTAATTGCGCTCAATCCAGGTTCCACCAGTCTTAAATGTGGATCGGTATCTAAATGTATTTAATCCCTTGGTTTCTCAGTTGAATAGCTCGGGATAACAGCTAACAGTATATTCAAATTTAAAATAGATAGCGAGAATAGATAATATGCATTATTTGATATTCTATTGGAAGTTCATACGAAGTGACATCTCCACTGTTAATGTTTCCCATCAGAATTTCGCTACTCTTTACGTTATTAATCACCATACCTTTTCCAACGATACGAATATGAACACACACTGATATATATTGAATGAATGGCGTATACTATCATTAAATCTTCTTCTGTTGCATTCTGAGACATTCTAATTTCATCTAAAAATTCTCAAAATAAGAAAATCATAGAGATAAAAAAATTCGAACACAAAGGAATACGCAAAAGAATATTGAATACCGTTGGTGATTATAGCGCTGGTTTGAGGTGGCACTTTGAATTCCTCAGCCGCGAATTTGAGAACGGCAGTGAACGGAGCAGCTTCTGGAACACTAAACCTGCAAATCAATTGAACAGAACAAATGAACAAAAAACTTTTAAAAGAAGARACCTTTAGATGTAAAATTAATTGCAAAAGAAAAGAAAACCTATACTAGAGAGATGCTGGAGAACTGGAGTTTAGGAAATTGCGTACACTTTGAAGGGCAGTTTTGGATCGGATGTGAGAGTGACCTTAAACGACACCTTTCCGCCACCAGCACCGCCGCTAGCCATTGCTGTCGCCTTTTCTTYCTCCGCGTAAATCGCACGATGTATTATCGATACCTCGTGAAGGAGTTTTTGCTTCGTCCACACAGGGGCCCGCGACCACTGTATTTGTTATAGCAAGCCACAAATGGAAAAGACAACTCACCAAAAACTTTCTTATTCTTTTAATTTTTTTTCTTTTTTCCGTGCGATATTTTTTTTTCTTATAAGTCCTATAAATTATTTTACAAGTGAATTTAATTTCGTCCCATAATATTTAAGGACTTGATGAAAGTCTTTACTCATGACCTTTTTACAATTTTAAGAACTTAATACAATTATAAAAAAAAATTGATTGATATTTTGTAAGAAATGGAATTAAAATTCATCCTATAAGTAATTAATGTGATTATAAATTAATATTCTCATTTTATTTCTTTAGAAGTGCAWAGAATTTAGCAGTAAATCTTAGAGTAAGAATAAAATTTAAGWTCTCTTTTATACCATCTTTGAAAGTGGATAAAAGATGATGTAGAATGTTAAAATTATATTTGATTCTTTTGATGAATGTGATGGTATAAATGTAAATTTTACTTGTATATTGTTTTAAATTATAAATTTAATATTGTCACAAATATTTGTCTAATTGAGAGGTTATTTGGGTAAATACGTGAATTTTTAAATGTGTTATTTGGTAAGAAAATGACATTGCAGTCATTGATCTATTTGAATGAAGATGAGTTTGATTGTCTTTGGTAATCAAAATTGTAATTGCCTCATTAAATYCTTTAGGACTTGAGCTTAAACTAAATTCTTTTGACTAAGTGTCGCACGAATGTGAGGTTACTTAGTTAATACAAACTAACAAATGCGGAATGCRTAMAGTCATCTGATTGTCTTGGTTTACCCAAGTAGAATTGTTATAACATTTTCTAMACCATYGCATATTCATTACAGATTAGGAAATTCGTCGATTCTAACTAATTTATCATTAAATTAATAATATCTCTTTAATGGTTATCACTGTTGCGCTGTCACCTTGCTACTGAAAATTTGAATCATTGTGGATTTACTTTTAATTTTAGTTTTAAATTATAAACCATCTCAACTTATTGTTATTGAAATTTTTGCATCGAAAAGACATAATTTCAGTCATTGTGAGAACAATACTTGACCTACTTTATATTACTTGTGAATCAYGWATATTTATGTGCCTATTTGCGATTCTAATCTGACATCTTATATAAATGGAAACATAATATAAATTTAAAAACTAATAAAATTTAATAAATAATATAAAAGGACATCATAAAAAAGAAAAAAAAAAGAGTCGTCTTTGAGAATCTTGAAATGGACCAGAACTGTTGTATTGACTAAGCACAAACGAGTCCGATCCCAGTGTAACCAACATTTATCTACATTTCAACTAAAATTTTTTATTTTCAGTTGTTAAAAAAWTGGAGTAAAATAGTAATTTAAATGTATATAAAAAAATAAGGTTTGGATATCCCAATATATTGGCATTTTACYTAATGTCGTATGAGTGAACAGAATTAGAGACTGAAATGTTTTGAAAGAGGTAGATAAGTATAAATATTATATATCCGATGAGCGAAGAGAGTTTCAAAATATATATTAGAATCCACTATTTACTTATTTTTTTAGGAATTAACTTTTTATTATTGACTTATGTTAATTTTGGATTTCTTCTGCTAAACTTTATTTCTTTTTTCAATTCACGAAAAAAATACTTTTTAAAAAAGTAATTAAAAATTATAATATAATATTTTTATTTTTAATATCCTCAATAAAACAAAACTATTTAAAAAATACATCCAATTTATTCTTAAACTTTTAAGTTAAAAATTATTTTTAAAAGTAGTCAATATTAATTCAAAATAGCTTTAGTATAAAAAAGAACTAAAAAGCAATTGCTTCTAATAAAAAGGAGAAAAAAGTCATTCTTCTAGCGGCTTCGAGATATCCYATCCCCTACTATAGAAGAGATGTCTTTCAGTACACGTTATTCAAAGATAAGGTATCTTAAAWAGTTTTAATTATAAAAAATATTTTTTAACACACGTCGCGCTCAAACTATTTCGAACAGCAAAAATTACCTATCTTGTTACCCTTGTGTTGCTGTAATCAGTTACTCCTATAACATTGAAAATACCAGTTACATCCTGAATTAACTTATACAATGCATACAGCCGACAGACATATTTTACTTGAAAAAAGAGCAGATGGACAATGGCGATAGCTTAAGGATAGGAGCAAACCAGACATTGACATGGAAGCATCAAAGCAGAAGTTTTATGAATTGTTTTTGGCTATAAAAATGTGGTTTCGCACGCTGCAGAGCAACATCCCCTCGAGCTCTGCAGCAAAAGGACATGGTCTTTGCTCGTGGTTACCATRCAATACCACACGAAACAAACGCGATTTCCTGCTTCTGCAACCACCGTTGATCTCTTCCTCTCTATATGCATCGGCGGTGGAGTGTGATCTGCAAAAGCAACCACTTATCCGGAGAGTCACATCAGGGTTCTTCTTTAGATATGATCACTGTTTATTATATCCATTTTTAAATTAAAGAATTACGACATCTCTTACCTAATCAATCATCAGTACCTGAAAATTTTGTGTTAAATGAGATTGTTTACTATTCTTGACAAGTACATATATTTGATGAACATCCAACTAGAGTATAATAAATAGTGGTTAAGTTTCTTGTATATATGTATCTCTATCTATGTTTATATATACACAGACACCACTAGTAGTATAGGATCAACTCATTTTACTATCAGAAAGAGGAGTCCAAGCTGATCAGTAGTCTCTCTGAAAACAGAAAAATGCTTGCAAGATCTCCACCATTATTTGGATGGCCTTTGGAGGATATGATAAGGCATGGACAGAACATAAGCATCCACGAAGAAACAGAAACCTCAGACTCACTTCTTCACTCTCCCTCGTTTCAGCAACAAGATCGACACGACGATTCCAACCACTTCTCACCTGCGAATGAGGGAAACAGGACGGTCAAGAAGCTTAATCACAACGCCAGTGAACGCGATCGTCGAAAAAGGATTAATGGCTTGTATTCTTCTCTTCGTTCGCTGCTTCCGCAGGCTGATCAAATGGTAAGGATTTCATCTTCCTTGGTATATAGTAGCAGTAGTATACCACATTTCCAGTCTCCCTTTAGAAGGTGGGGGGGGCTCAAAGCTAGGTGTATTAACTAATATCACTAATTTCTAATTTCTTGAATTACAATTAAATACATATTCTCTAATCGAGAAACAGTGACAAATGCACAAAGAAAATTAGATCATCAATGTTTGTGTTCTTCATGTATATATGCTTTATTTCTGCCAACAAAACTACCATATAAATACGTTAAATTTTCTTCCTACATATGTCTCTATCATCATAGAAACATAAAGGACATGTCAGATGATTGATGCTCATGATGAAACGGTTCTATTTTTGCAGAAGAAATTAAGTATTCCGGCCACAGTATCCCGTGTACTAAAATACATACCGGAACTGCAAAAGGAATTGGAGTCACTGCAAGAGAAAAAGGAAGGTCTTCTGAAGAAGATGGCAAAGCAAGAAAGTTCATGTCACTTTGACAAACAAAGAAAAGATTATGCTCTTCGCTCTTCATCAGTTGCTTCAGCAACTCGACTCTGTGATAAGGAAATAATGATTCAAATATCAACCGTGAAAGCTAACAAGGGATCATTTGCCCAAGTTCTTTTGAATCTGGAGGAAGATGGGTTTATTCTACAAGATTCATCGTGTTTCGAGTCTTTTGAAGAGAGGGTCTTCTATAACTTCCATCTCCAGGTATATATATATACCTGCATGCTTTTCTTAGATTAATTACCATGTATATGAGTATATATATCGTTTCCATGAATGAGAAAATTCCTCTTAATTTGATTTCCATAGGTTCAAGGGACTCAAGCTAGAATGGACCTCGAAGAGTTGAAGGAAAATGTGTTAAACTTACTATGCGAGAAGCAAGGATCATTATGCTTAAATTTTGGCTCTAATGATGTAGCAGACGGATTTTTGTAAGCCTCTAAGTTTAGATCATTAAGAAACTCATTCATTAACTTCACCAAAAGTTGTATGTATTAATTCTGCTTTTCTCTTATCTCATGAATACGAGTATGATCAAGTGATTCCAAATTTTCTGATACCCTATGTAGCATAGGTTCTCGAGAAAAGTACATATAATCTGATGGACAATTATGCTAGCCAAAATTGATGACATGAGGGGAATATTTGAGACAGAATAACKCCGAAAAGAATATTCTTTAGAATAACTAGATGCCGTGATCTATGTTATATAATATTACCAGGTAGAAGCTGCCTTTCTCTTTTTTATACTCTCTCCCCCGCGGCCTCTCTACCCTTAGCGACCATCCTTCATTAGGGAAGCACACCGACATGAACATGTGAATGAGACATGATGAGGTGGATGGAGGATGTTGGTCATCTCATGTGTCTATCGGTGCATGTATTCGATGTAACAAATGAACAAAGATTTCAAACCTGTCATCACACTACAAAAGGACAGAAACAGAAGTCCCCCAATTTAAGCCCAAACAACAACCTTAAAACAGTTCCCAGAATCTCAAGAAACTCCCATCTGCACATTTCGCTATGCTTCTTCTTACCCTCTTGATTCTTGTGCTATTGAACTTAAAATGAAACTGCCCCATCTGGATCACAGACTTTAAGGGGAAAAAAAATGGAGAAGATCTTCTTTTCCAATTGATTAAGGAGATAGAATGTCTACTGTTCTTACCGCAACTCAACTTTGGTAGAAGACCAAGAACAGCACATTTAGTGGCTGTGAAATATCAAAATTTTGATAATGAAGATTTGGCGAATTGGCTTCACTATTGGAGCTACTATACTGATAAAGCTAAATCGAAATGACCCATAAATAATTTGAACAAAAGTACAATTGGGAGATGTTTTAAGGGTTTTTTACTGTAAACTTCTTCTGCTGGCATCCAATTTGGCCATATACTTCTTCTCTTTCAAGGAAAACTATATGATGAAATATTTCAAAAGATTACATTTGATACAAATTATGTATTATTCATATTTTAACGGAAAATAGAATATTTTAGTTCTGTATTCCTTTTTCCCCTTTTATTCAAAAAAAAAATAAAAATGATGCAGCCAGGCTAAAAGGATTTCTATATATATTGCATTATTTGGCCCATTAGCTCAGTTGGTTAGAGCATCTTGCCAATAACGCCAAGGTTGCGAAGGTCTCAGGTTTTAGACCTTCATGAGCCATTCAATTAATTTTTCTTAAATCCTTTGGATTGACATTTTCCTTTTCTTCTTTTGGGTATATTTTCCCTTTTATATTTTCCCTTTTTTCTTTTGGTATATATTCCCCCTCATATTTTGGATCAGCATCTTCACTATGTATGTTTTYCCCTTCATATTTTGGACAGGCATCCTCATTTTTATCTTTTGGACTGGCATTTTCACTATGTATATATGAATTATAGACCTATTCCTGATGTTTTTCCCTTTTATMTTTTGGATCGGCATTTTCCCGTAGACCTATTGCTGATGTTGATGTGAACTTCTACTTTTGGCCAAGCAATGAATCAAAAGCTCAGTCAAAATGGATTGGACGAAAACTTTCAGTCTGCTGTCGAAAACTCCGACATCGTTAATAGCAAACGCACGCATTTCTGGAACTGGTGCCATATATACAATAGTCCAGATGTAACAAAAAGATAATGTTGTTCCTCCTCGTTCATAATGCTCCTACTAGACTTTTTGTCCAAACAAAATGTATATAGTCTCATTGCAGGTTTGAAGCTTCATAAGGGTTCTTCCCTATCATGAAAAGAAGGGACCCAAATAGTGGAATTTTGCCAACTTGGTATCTATTGTTACAGAAGTTGATTCCTGGGTCCTCCATGTTTGTATTCTGGATTATCTTACTGATTGCTTTGCGTWACACGCTAGCTATAAAGCAAASCAAATTTTCCTTTTTGTTTTTGTYGAGAATCTTCAGTGCTCATTGAATGCATTGCAAATATTTATGATAGATTACCACTTGCCATTTGCAGGAAGGTACAGTGTTCAACGCGATGACATCTCGCAATTTCATAAGTACTATATATAGAGTCTGCTTGGATTTAGTAAAGATATTATCAAYTTAAGAAAGAAGAYTGAGAAATTTCGAAAATCATATATAATGATGTGATAACTATAATTTGTGCATATATCCCRCATAGAAAGACTAGTTGTCATCTTCCGACTCTTCAAAGCTATTAAAGCCTTGAATGATATTTTTTATGTTAAAATATTTAATTACCATTGAAAATATTAATTAATTGATTATATTAAATGTTATATTAATTATATTTAAGGACGTATTACTTATTGTACAAGTGATCAAAGTGATTATTGACGTGTCTTTGAATTCTTGAATTATGTTTGAAGAAGAATAATCTTGGCAGTGATGAGATTCTGATCAAATATCAAAAGATGAGATAGGGCATTAGGGTGTAAACAGTGTACGTTCTGCTCTTGAAGCCACACTAGAGTTGCTAAAGTGATTTTCAGATGCAAAATATGAATGAAAAGGACTGGATTTGGGTAGAACCATTCTCTACTTTATTCAAAGATTAGAGCCTAAGCAATGTTCATTGAATCATATCTAGAGAAGATATCAAAGCCTTCAAATGAATGGTGTAGGTAGCCACTGGTTTGACAGACGCATTAGAAGGTCAGAAAAATCAAGTAGGTAAAGGCATTTACAAGGATCAAACGTCAAATAGACAGCAGCGGAACACTTTCAGCTTTATTAGACATCCATGGCTCAAAGTAACAGGCGACCAGATCTCCAGACAGCCAATGGTCCTTGGCCGAAACTTCTGAAATTTTTACCTACCATTAAGTCAAGGAAAAAACAGTACCCATCTGGGTATATTGCTGCACACCAGTAAGAGATCATATCTCTGTCGTTGTAGAGATCAAAGTGACATATACGCATCATTATTACTTGTTTCTCTGTCATTGACTGCCATGAAATCCCAAGGTATTGAATGGTCACGATTAGCAAGGTTTCCAATTCCTGCTGCATGCCGGAGGTTGGTGTATTATGACATTTGAAGTCATGTCATTTTCCTTTTGGTTGAGAAGTTGTTTCTTGGAATCGTGTCTTCTTGATMGCCATAATTCTAACTTTTATTCTTTCAACCAGAAAAATTTCACTCTTATAGATATATACCCAAGCAAGATATAATTGAATATTATTCAATATATTTTCATACTAACAATTAACGTGTATATATTTGCATGATGTAGCTTTATTTTACGATTCTTTTCTTTTAGCTCTTCCTTCAAACATTACATATTAGGCAAATATGAAATTAAAGACAAGAGTGATGCCATTCTTAATATTTTTTAAAATTTTATGCAGAATTAATATGTTTTTAAATTCATTTATAATTTTTACTTCCAAAAAAAAATATTATCTCGCCTTCGGTTGTCTTCTACTCTTATCCGTGAAGCTTAATTTCTAATTCAGTCTTTATACTAAAGGCAAAGGCTTCTTTGACGAGATTCAGTCCGATCCTTCTTTATTTGAGAAGAGCATATCAGCCGCTTTTTTCTTKTGTGGTCGAATTAATACCTTCGCCTCTCSTAGTTCTGCTGTGACAGTCGTCTTCCTAGATTCAGCAAAGAAGTCCAYGGGTGCTTTTGTGGGCTGCTTTGGCTCCTGCAACTATGGCTTCAGACCTATTTCCTCAATGTTCGTGTCTAGACAATAGTCAGCGCTAATACTGACCCCATCCATCTTCGCCTCTCTTCCTCTATGGAATTGTTGTTTACGCTCATTTTCTTCGCTTCCATTTTTTCCTTTTTTGTCACTTTTGGCCGGGCGAAAAGCTTTGAGAGGATTAGGAAACTGAGCCACAGACCRAGTGGCCAAATAATAAATATAATTACATGGAACTTTACTGCTATTGCTGCATGGAAAATATGATTCCTCTCATGACTTTCTAGCCTTCTGGTGCATGCACAATGCAGCACCACATTCAAATGGAAAGAAAACTAGGCAATTTCCTTTCTGTCTTCCTCGGTCCAGGTTTCTCCAATTGCAATTCAAGTGGATCAATTTATAATTTTTTATTCCCACTAGATAACTATTTCGGGGAAAGCCTGCACCAGTATAAGGAGGCCAAGGAATTCTTCTTCCCTTCTAATCTGTCGAATGTTATTATCTCCTGTATGGAAACTTCTCCTAAGAGTCCAAACGAACCACAAGCAGATCATCATCGTCTGTAGTCTTCTTGTTTTACTATAATCTTTTGAATCACGTAAACAATTTCTAATATCATGTACAGCAATGTTTCGGATTAACAAGCCGAACTGGAATCAATATTGATGCAGAAAAGTCCAAAAAATAAAAGCATATAAATCATTGACATACGCAGTTTCATGAACCTTCGAAAAAATTCTACGTATCTTGGCAGCAGTAGTACGACAACCAGATTTATCTTCTCAGTGCGCGGCTTTTGTGATCTCGATTTTTTTTTCCCTCTGAAWAGCTGACTCCCTTGATGTAATTACTATATATGCAGATGCATGCACAAGGATTATTGCTTACCTCATGCATGGATATTTGCAGCATCCTTCAGTCATTTTTGGCCTCATCTAGAACAGGTTGAACAGTTTCACTTGGGTTGATTGTTGGTGGAAGCAGATCAAGTGTATGACAATGACTGCAGAGGAAAAATTACTTCGCTCCATTGAAATCCTCAGAAAAATAATCAAGATGAGGGGAATTCTCCATGCAATATGCTAACAAGTTCAAGAAAAGTGCTGTCAATGTCACTTAATTTAATTAATGTTATCTCATCGAACAGAGCATCTGAATCTAGACAAGGTTCAATTCTGCATAAAATCTGGAATTTGTAAAGAAATGTTTGTTTTCAACTTTCCTTATAGTTGATACACTAAGGGAGTTAAAGAGCTGCATGAGCACAATCATTCCCTTATACTTTTAATATAAAATATTAATATTTCGTCTCTTGATATTTTTTACTTTTTTAAAGTAAAATTTTAATTCATTCTTCGATAAGAATCATTGATATCGTTAATAAAATATGATTCGACGTCTTTCATTTTTTTAGTGAAAGGCAAATGCAGTGTATATGTTCCATGTTCTTGGTAAAGCTACTAATTAGTTAATTCAGCAATCAAGATATGGATCAAACTAACCCTATTGAAATTAAACATGAATCATTTTTCCTACTCCGCTGTCTTATGTTGGTGAATCAATATCTTTGTCACATCAATCTTGATCATGCATGAAGTCGACTGAGTGGATCGGGTTTAGGTTATTAACTATACTAACCTATTSGACTGAATCATCACTATGCGAATGCATACTTGTATATATATTGAAAAGATCATAGTACTAGGAAAGTCTAAGAAAACTAGAGATGTATATCGGGACTAGAAGAAAAGCAACAAAACGGGGCCAGAACTAGAATCAGAAAGTAGTTGGAGCCGGTGATTAGCAAAGAAGGTTATATTCAATGCCACCTCAAACATATTTACCCAAACACCCCCCAGGTACCATGAATCAAGTCTCTCCTTTGATACTACGTTTTCGGTTGGTCAGGTGACGTGTCGGCTTGACTAAGACACCCGTTACAAAGTCTCTCTCTAGGCCCTCCTCATTCTCACTTCTCCTCTGCTCCCCCTCACAGCCTCCCTCATTTCTCCTCATTCAGCCACGCCCCTCCCTTCTTCTTCTTCTTCTTCTGGGCCGCCCTACACTGAAAAGCAGAGAAGGCCTTGACACCTGGTAATGCCATAAAAAATCAGCGAGAGTGAAGCTTTGCATGGATGAAGATGATGATGTATAGGATTGATCAGAGCGTTAATGTAGAGGTAATTGGCGATCAGAGGGTGATGTCCAGATACTTTAGTTTAAAGGCTTTGGCTATCTTGACTGTGTTGATATTCACTCTTTTGGTCTTGCCGCTCCTCCTGCCACCGCTTCCTCCGCCGCCTGTCGTGCTTCTTGGCATCCCAGTTTTAATCATGGCCCTCCTGATTTTATTGGCATTTTCCCCCTCATCCCAGCCACCGAAAGTACCAAATGTACCTTTCGGTTCTGTATAAATCAGGCTCTAATCCTAATGGACTCTAATTTGTATAAGTTTTGCTGAGGCCACTGTTTATACTACTGGCGATTAATGCATATAGCAGAACGTAGTTTGGCTAATTAGTTCCTTTGTTCGAAGTAGTCGTGTATGGTGCTCCTTCGTGGTTTTCGCTACTAGTTTACCAGTGAAATGGTTTGATCCGAGTGCATTGATTCTGTCCAGTGACTTCATATCATTAAGTCTACCTATAGATTTTGATACAGGTAGGTGAGACGAAATTATTCTTCCTATTAATTGCTTTTCTATAATCTAATCTACATTGCCGCAATGGCTCAGAATTTGATTCTTCCCTTGCAAAAATTACGTTGATATCAACTTACAATCAAACAACGAGTATTTACCTTGATTTGGTTGATGAAAACTTAAAGGGATCTATAAGTTAGCTAAACATTAATGGTTCATCTTTTAATGGCTCAGTTATAAATTCAGAGGTTCTGAATCTCATGATGCATATCAATTTTCATTTCCTGGTCCTAAACAGTAAAGCTCAGACTTTGGCACTTCAAGTACGCTGCTGGCAATCAGCAGTTSATCACCACCGTTCTTCTTTATCTTTAACAGAAAAAAAGCTGAGATGACAAGCTTACAGACGTACGGCCAAAACTGAACCACACAAAAAATGTGTAAAGAAAACTTACGGTTCTGCCAAGCATACGCAGGTTTTTAACTTTCTACATGCCTGTGAACCTTGCAGCACTCTCCTCCAACAGTTGGCAAAGTCAGCCTGACTCTTCTTGGCAGACTGGAAAAGTTCGATCGATATGGCAGTTTGTTTAACATACGAATGACCGAGTCCGCATAACATTTGTGGGACTAGTAGGTAAACCTATTGTCGGTTTAGCGTTTTCAAGAAATGATCAAATAAAATTTGAACTTCTCAGAAGGGGCGACCTTACTAGGTCAAAAATCGTGGTAACCTGAACGCCATAGAATGCAGATTGCAGACCTGGAAGCTGCTTCGTTTCCATGTCTGTTTCAGTAGGAAGAAGAAACAAATTTTCAATTCCTTGAGGGGGTTTTGGGGTGGACGGAGTACACGAGGAATGACATTTGGATCATACCTGGCGAGTTAACGTTTGACAAGCTTCCCAAGGTGTAGACACGTGGGAAACTTATTATGAATTGTTTGTTTGGTAAGAGAAAGTTAAAAGGAAATGGAAAATGATGACTAGGGTTTGCTGTGGGCTATGAAGATTAATGAATTCATCTGTATCTGGACGTGGAAATCCAGCTCTTCAAGGCGGTTTTGTGGTTAATTAGAAAACCACATCCTACATGTAATTTAGTTAGATTTTTCTACTTGTACGCCTGCAGTATCCTACACGTACGGCTATGGCTGCAAAATCCACTTTCCCTTGGGCTGTGTGCTTCCGGCAGCTCTCCATCGGTCATAGCATGTGAAGACCTATTCGCCTATACATACGACAACGTGAAGGAATAGAAGCCGAGTGTGACTCTTTACTTGTCGAGCCGTTCTGTAATGAGCTGACAGGAATGTTTACGATTAGTGCTGCAATTGTTCTTAATGTGTTCGTATCATAAATGGTTTGAWCGACTTATGATTCAATAAACTTAAAGATAGATTAAAAACTCATATTTTGTTATATCAGAATCGAAAGTCTTTTAATGCATTCTTGTAATATTTACTCATTTATGTTAAGAGATATCAAAGATATATATGGCATTAAAATATATATATTTCTCCTTAGATGAATTGAAACCCTCCACATTCATTAGCAGGAATGAAGTCTATAATGACCAACGAGCGAATCTTTCYATATAGAATAGAATCTGCAGTGTCGAAGTAMTGGAAAATCGGGATGCGTATTTCATGTTCAATGAGATTTACAACTTATTGTACTTGCTGCGGAGGAGATTTCAGATTAATGGAGATAGAAAGATAGAAAAAGAGAAGGGGAAGGAAGCTTTCCAAGTCATATTTACAGTTCATGCTTTCATATTGTAAGATTTTTAAGTGATGAACATCTGTTAWATGTAACGTACAACTTCAGTGAAGAATCTGAAGTAATACCCGCCATCACTGTACACCCATTGATGCATTTTGAAAGATCGGTTGCTGGATAAAAGATCATGGCCTCTGCCTTTAGGTGAGGATGACCTTTGCTTGATCTTTCATCTTAGGCAGTCTCATTTCCAGAAGGCACAATCTTCTATACAATCCAACCTTTGAAGGGACCCTGATTGCCGCTGCTGAAAGATATCCAATTGCGGGCTATACTGGGATGTCATCTATGCAGATTGTAAAGTCACTTGCCCGGCGGCTGTTTGCTCGTACTCAGCACAAGCCTCTGGTGTGTCCTCTTCGCTAGGTGGAACCAGCTGCCAGAAGAGGGGCAAATATTTGTCCCATTCATTCAGAATGGCAGCGCCCTTGGTACTCCCAGTTTTCTCCTGAATAGAAAGTAGGTGCATCGAAAAGAATAGCAGGACTTTTAGTAATATAACCAGCATTTTTAGGTAAATTCGTTCGACAACCCAACTTTGTAGCTTATACTGTGTAGAGTGTAATTGGGCATATCCATGCATTTAAATCATTTCAACTTACAACATGAGCTTCAATGAGACTCTTAAGCTGCATCTGGCCAACTGGAGCAAGAACTCTCTGGATCTTCACGATTTCCTTGTTAACCTGTTACATTTTCACATTGAATGACTCATGAGCCAAGAAACCATACAACGAAGCACCCAAGAAAAGAAGTATCAATTTAAGGATCAAGGGCAAGAAAGTAGTTAAAGCCACCAGAGATCAACTTTAAAAGTTCCACTTCACCAGAGTGCAAAACCATAAACGAGCAGCTCTTCGAAATATATTCACTGTTCTGATGTACATATGTCCCCATCTTTGATTAAATCTAGATGCCTAAGCTGGAGACTACACTAAATTTATATTCTTGCAAAAAACCATAGCAATCTACTTCACTTTCATCACTTAATTGAGTTTTCATGATCACCAAATGTATGTTAGTGGCTGTTGAAAACTTTCCGGGAAACATCAAAGATTGATTTAGTCAAGCTATACAATTGATGGTTTGGGAATRAGGTGTCTATAAGAATGCTAGAACCGTAGTTGTAACAAGTTCATTGTTAATTAGGAAATACAACGGAAGGATGCATAAAAGAGAGAATGTTTTACACTGTATAAGCTTTTCACATTAAGGGAAGTTGAAGAGGCATGCTCAAGTGCCCAGATACTAGTTCTCCATAAGCAAAGCGACTACAACTGCTTAATATTAAGTGCCTCCACAATAAGAAATCAGTTTATGAGGAAAATATGACTGGGGGGAATCGCATTATAATCCAAAGTGACAGTTCTCCAAAAGCAAAAGAGCTACAAGCAGAGTCACGTAGGTAATGAAGATTGCATCACAAACCTTGGGAATAAGAGTGTCATCCTCATCTAGAATGTAGGCTAAGCCTCCAGTCATTCCAGCAGCTACATTTCTACCCACCCTATGATAAGTAAGATATAAAAAATTTCTTAGAAGCAAAGTAAGATAGATAATTTGCTAACACAGAAAATAAAAAGTATTACAAACAGAATGTTCGTACTTTCCAAGCACTACAACACAACCCCCAGTCATGTATTCACAACAATGATCTCCGGTGCCTTCTACAACTGCTTCAGCAAGCGAGTTTCTCACAGCAAAACGCTCCCCAGCTTTTCCTCGAACAAAGACTTGACCACCCGTCGCCCCATACAAACAGGTATTTCCTACTATTGTGGCGTCCTCGGGACAAAATCCAGTATTCTCAACAGGAGTCACAACCAATTCACCACCAGCCATACCCTGAAGTAATTGTTGGGCTTAGTTTGGTCCACAGAGGAGAAGGGGAGGGGAAGGAGCATGTTCACTTCCTCCGGAGGAAGTAAATTATGTTTACATCCATCTTGTTTAGTTTGGTCCACAGAGGAGAAGGGGAGGGGAAGAAGCATGTTTACTTCCTCCGGAGGAAGTAAATTATGTTTACATCCATCTTGTTTGGTGTGGAAAGAAGAGAAGTAAATCAGAAATACTTCCAATTGTTTAGTTAGGATGAAAAGTGGAAGGAAAATATTCATTTTCAGCATAAACAGCTATAATCCATCCCAAACCGTGATGGAAATCTGATGAGGAGGGAACCCTTCCACATTCACTTCCCCATCCCTCTGACATCCTCGCCAGATGAAGTAAATAACCCAAATACGTGCAAATTTAATTCCCCTCCTAAAAAACATGCACTTTACACTCCAACCAAACTAAGGCTAGAGCAGATTCTACATAAGCATATGACCATAGACCTACTTCAGAACTTGTAATGAATCTTTCTTTCTTCAAAGAATCAGATCTTTAAGATAAATATAAGCTATATAACATTGAAGAAAGGTAGTTTGAAATTGAACAGCAGTTAAATATTAAATGGCCACATAAGTAAAATGGATGATGCAAGATCCAATTGGTATTCCAGAGGAAACATGAAAAATAAAAAGGCATTAAATGCGGTTCAGCCTTAAGGCCCTAATTCCTAACGTAATATACACCAAATGACATTTCAGGCTTGGCTTATTGACAGGTAATAATTGATCAACAAACCTTTCCGACATAGTCATTTGCTTCCCCTACAAGCCGAATGTTCATTCCAGGGGTGAGAAAACAAGCAAATGATTGCCCAGCACTCCCCGTGAATCTGCATCAGAAATTATTATTAATAATAAATTGATCTCACAGTAAGTCATGAAATATTGCAGTGTATAATAGTAAGTGGATTTTACGTAATATTGAGGTGCCCAGCAAAACCAGTGTCCCCATATTTCTTTGCAACTACGCCTGCAATACGGCCACAAACAGCACGGTCCACATTGTAGATCGGTACAGTTTTATTTACCACCTTTTCATTCTCAATTGCATCTGATATCTGTATAAGTGATTAGAATATCAAGAGTAAGGAAAACATATCTAAGAGTAAAATTTCTAGAAAGAAAATAAAAATCATATCAACCAAATAGCATGATTTTACTTCTTCCCCCAGTAGTACATCCCAAACAAAACAAAGAAGCGGACTGACATCTACTACTTCAAAGCTATAGAGTTCTCAAAAAACATTTTCCAACTTTCAGCATACTGAAATGCTTTCAGTGAGTACAAGCAATTAGATTATGTACTTGAAAAATGTAGGAACAGGAAAATTGATCAAGAGCTCCCTTAGACGGATTCCTCTCTAAATGAAAATTCAGCAGTGCAAAAAATGAACTCGGAAGGGGATGAATTTCAATTCCAAAATAACATCCCCACTCTTTTCAAGTTTGCTCAAAGTAAATGACATAATATATTTGTTGGCACGTATATGAAGAGGAAAAGAAACCAACAAAACACATTTTCCATGCAAATAATAAATTTATCTGAACTAAACACTTTTGTAACAGAAAAAAGCTTTAAAGATTCTAGCGGCTGAGAAATAATCATGTATATAACCTCAGGATCTGACAGCAAAGTATCATCCAGAACMGGACCATTGCTGTGAACTTCCTGGCTTCTGATAGCAGTGCTGCTCCACGTTGGTAACCCAACATTCTAGAAATAGGAAAGAAAATACCATCACAATAGAAACAATAAGAATAATTGACAAATCATCGGCAGAAAGGCAAACTTTTGGAGCCATACCGAAAGAATATAACTAAGATCAAGATGTTGAGTCTTCATCAATGATACATCTCGGGGTCTTAATATATCTGTGCGCCCAATAACATCATCCAGTTTCTCATAACCCATTTGCGCCAACATGCCTCTTACCTGGCAAAAGAATACGGGGAAACTTTACAGTCGTGGCAAAACAGGAATGCTACTAAGCATTTTGGTGAAGGGTTAGTTAATCCCTATGAACATAAGAAAATTTACCTCCTCGGCCACATATAAGAAGTAGTTAACAAGATCGCCAGGCACACCAGGAAAACGAGCTCTTAGTTCTTCTCTCTAAAGAAAATTGGGTTCAAAATTTAAGAAATACTATGGTCACATGAATCTAAATATTGATAAGGAATCAGAGAAAAATTTGTATCAAACAAATAGGTTTACCTGACTAGCAACACCAACTGGAAATTTGTATCAAACAAATAGGTTTACCTGACTAGCAACACCAACTGGACAATTATTTGTGTGGCAGATACGAGCCATGACACAACCAGTGGCAATCATTGCAACAGAACCAAATCCATACTCATCAGCACCCATTGCAGCAGCCATTAGAACATCCATTCCACTTTTAAAGCCGCCATCAACTCTAAGTATGACCCTTTCTCTGAGCCCATTTTCAATAAGCGTCTGCAGGGGTAAAAAATAGAAGAACCATAAGGGTTAAAAGAAATCTTCTTCATGGTGAATGAGGGATATCACTTTCTCTTCAGCCCCAAGGTGATTGTGCAAACCTGGTGTGTTTCGGTAAGACCAAGTTCCCAAGGACCACCTGCATGCTTAATGGAACTTATAGGGCTAGCTCCAGTTCCTCCATCATGTCCTGATATCTGAAAAGCAGAAAATTCATATGAATAAATAAACATGAAAGAAGGAAGACGGTGTCATCAAAGAAGCCATTTTGAATTGCAAAATCTTAAGAAAGATACCGAAAACAAAATTTGTTCAGAATATCTTTCCAACTCCAGCCACAACTGTCACAAACTGAGTAAGAAGGAACAGAACTACAGAACAAGTTTTGCTACCAAAGTAAGCCTATTTGAATTATAATATTTTCAGACATGGGAAAAAATAATAAAATAGATAATAGCAAGTGGCTGMAACTGTCACCAACCTCATTACAGGTCCCAGGCAAGGATGCAACAGAGACATTCATTTGAACTAGAAACTTCGAATTTTTTTAAAAAATTTGTTGTGGGGGGAGCAAAACTTATAAGGAATTATTGAAATTCTTATTTTTTTTCTAATTTAAAAAAATTTGGGTGGGCAGCCACCTCCACCTGCCCTGCCTAGATCCATCTCTGTTTGCACAAGCATATATAAGACAAAAAGGCATATGACACCATAAAAGCATTTCCTAAAGAAACGCACTCAAGAATTTAAATATTAACAAATCTCCAGATACACCATTCCAGTCTTCTCTTTCCTGCCTTAGGGATGCAGTGGTTTGGGGAATACAGCTTTACACAGTCAAATACTAAATTAGTTTCGATCCTTAACTGGTGTTTATCTATATATGCAACAAGACTGCGTGGAAGAAACAAATGTTGTGAAGTTGGAGACGTAATTTACACTTAAACGTGCACATGGTACTCATGGTCTTGCTCTCTAGGTACAGACATACGGATCAAGTGTCATTTAACGATGTCAATGTAAACATGATCCTTTTTCAATTTAAAACCAGTGGTCAAACTATTGTTAATTCTACAATTTATTTGTTGAATATTAAATAAGACAAAATCGGATAAAACTGCAACAGAATATGGATGCTGAATATCTTTAGAAAAGCAGAAAGACAAGAGACTGCTTGTCTGTACCTGTATAATATCAGCATTACCCTTCGCAACCCCAGAAGCAACTGTGCCAATGCCAGCTTCTGCTACAAGCTTTACGGATACTTTAGCCTTGGGGTTGACCTGTTCATTCATTAGCATGCTAAGAATCATGACCTTTACGGCTCTCAACATAATTATACTTGCAATTCAGAAAATATGGAAATATATATATCGGGTATCATCCATCCTACAGCTGTATACCTGATGAAGGTCAAAAATTAATTGAGCAAGATCTTCAATAGAATAGATATCATGGTGTGGTGGGGGAGAAATAAGAGGAACTCCGGGTTTTGAATTTCTTAATCGTGCGATGTAAGCACTAACTTTCTTCCCTGGCAATTGGCCACCTTCACCAGGTTTTGCACCTTGTGCAATTTTAATTTCCAATTGATCAGCATTTGCTAAAAAAGTTGGTGTGACACCAAAGCGACCAGACGCAACCTGCAAAAAGCAAAAAATTTAAACCTAGCTCTTCCTCATACAAATCACATAATGAAGAGACAAATTATGGTTGRAACATGACTATAGATATTTGACCTGTTTGATGGCACTAGTAGCAGTATCCCCATTTTGAAGACCTTTGAGGTGGGGCAGTGTTGGAGAATACCCGTCAACAACATCTGTCAGTGGCTTCCAGCGAATTGGATCCTAAATAATGAGGCATTAACTACCAGTAATAAGAATAAAATTGAAAAAGGTAGTCCATAGATCATGAAAGACTGCCATTCTCTTACAGCAGGAACATGCGTGGCACAAAATATAAGAAATTACCTCACCACCTTCTCCTGAATTTGACTTTCCACCTATTCTGTTCATTGCAATTGCAATTGCCTCATGAGTTTCCCTAGAAATAGCTCCAAGTGACATTCCACCTGTACAAAAGCGCTGCACAATAGATGAAGCAGGCTCAACCCTTCCTACGGGGATTGGTGATCGATCACTCTTGAACTCAAGAAGATCTCGAAGAACCTGTACCAATTTTAACACAGAGAACATTACTTGAATAGTTGCCAATTCTTTTACAGAGTCTATAACAATTGTATATCACCCCTAAAGCAAGGGAAAAAGTGAAACTGTGATAAATTCCATTAATCATCAGTTCCACATACATGTATACCCTCATTGTGCCTATTTGATGATTGAATGATCTGAGATATGATAGATTGGGGAAGCTAGGAATGAAGTTGCAAAGTCTAGATAACATAKTATGGAAAATCCAAATGTTTTCCTTGGCAACTCACATTCACAGGTCGGGTAGCCAAATGCTGCTGATAAACAGAATATGCGCTTTCACTTTTTTGTCGCACAGCTTTGTGAAGCAATTTTGACATCTCCGGGTTGTTGCCATGATATTCTCCTATAATGAGAAGGAAAATGGTTTAGTAACACAAAGGAAAAACTAACATTTCAACAAGATAATGCCACAAATTCTTTTTGACTACGAAACTTTGCATATACGATCATCCACTACGCCTGCATATATTTGGTTAGTCAATAACATATGTACAAGTGACAGAAACTTTACCAAGTATGATTGATTCGGAAATATAAGCATGTCGAAGAAATGAGATACCTCCTGGTCTGAATTGTATAAATCCAAAATTCTCAAGTCGTTTAGCTGTATCCTCAGAGAAAGCCTTTACCCAGAATGATAAACTCTCCCTTGCTAACTGCAGGAAAAGAAGAAGATGTATATGAAGTTATATGAATATTTGTATGTAATAGCTAAATGAAAATCTCATTATTAGATTTCCCGTCAACAAAGAGAAGCAATTTGAGCTAATCTTTTGCAAGAACAGCTKCTGGGTTAGAAATCTTGGTATGCTCCACATCCTCTTTAGTAGCTTGTTACTGGATCATAAATTATCAAGCTAATGTTTTCATTTGTCAGGAATATTGCACAAATTAACTGCTAGAAGCCATCTCCTATAGCAAAAGTAATTTGTTCAAAAAATTCAAAGTATTAGTCTTTTCAATAACAACTTGCAGTCAAGGATTAGCTGTATTCTCAAGTGAGAAATTAAGTACTCGAGTGCCAAAAAGATGTTATGATTAATTAGATTTTATCAAGTATAGGTTTTAAGCCTTATGTTCATTCCTAGTTCTTGGAAAAGTATTGACCCTTGTGCTTGCAGAGTCAATAGTTGGATCTCAAATGTTATTTCCAGTTCAGCCATGATAGCATCCAAGATATGCCAAAGGTTTGCTCATTTTGCTCCAATAAAGTAATACATATTTGAATGAAGATTTTGGTAGACATTTTTCCTTTAGTATTCTACGGTTTAGAGGACTTTATTACCTCATCCAGGGTTAATCCACCAATACTTGATTTACTCCCACAGAATGCAATGTCAACAACTTCTTTTCCCAGTCCGTAAATCTCAAATATCTGAGCACCACAATAACTGAAACAACGAAACTTGTAAGGAGGATCTTCAAAAGGGGAAAACAAAACCCAAAAATGAAAATGAAAAATGAAATTTAGCTAACCACTGAAGAAGTGATGACRGCATGCATAGGCATAGGGGACGAGAACTAGAATAATCAAAGGGGTGAACAATAGTAAAGCAAAAAGCACGAACCTTGAAAGCAATGAGATGCCCATCTTGGAGAGAATTTTTAGAAGGCCAGACTTAACTGCCTGAAACAAGAAATACCAACAATCTTTTTAATCCTTGGCATGCAGTAATGTCAACCAAGTCGAACCAAGCAACAGTTATCTGCTTGAGAATACAATGAACATCAACTAGATATCTATTGCACAACACCAAAAAGAGCCTATGGCACAAATTCAGTCATGCTTAAAATTTTCCCCTTCTATCCATCCCTCTTTCGTTTGTTGGTTTTAAGATCTTATTTTTAGGAATAAATAATGCAATTAAGATGAAACAATCATATCATATTAGAAAGTAAAGAAACAAAATCACGCAGAGTATTTCAACATGCCATTGTGCTCGTGATGATGCAAAATTCAGGTAACAAAACCATGTTTTAAGTTATTGGCCCTACTTTTAGTCCTAGCAAAGTTAGTAATGGGTGACACATGTATTTCCTTACATATAAACATAACTTCCAATTTACTTTGCAAGTAAAACCCACCCAACTAATCCTAAACCCAACCACGCGCAAGACTTTAAGAACAGTTGCCCCCATCATACTTGGAGAACAAGTGAAATGTGACTGAATGTGGGTCATCTGTTAATCAGCAAGTGAGGCACTTAACGAGACAAAATTTTGATAAGAAAAAGGGAGAGCAACTATGCTTTGGCAATATTAAGCACCCTTTGATGCTGTCAGGGACTTAGAAACAAGTTACAATCTGTAGAAAGTGTGCTACTAGTTTGGTTAACATGGACTTATATTGTCTTTATATGGACTAAAAGCCACTTGACACTGAACCAAAATATGGATATGTGTTAAACTGATAACCACAAACCAGCACAACCAAGTATTTTCATGCATGATTGCAGGATGGATTCAGCAGATATCTCAATGTATAAGAGGACTAAGATCAGACAACATCAATGGGACGGTTCCTGGTAGGATTTTGAGATATCACAAACAATACTTTCAAAGCACAAAAAGAGCCCATGAAAACATGATTGCAATTGAAGAATGCAGAACGTGACATTAGTAATTGATAGTTGACCTTTCCTGCTGAAAGGAAGAAAATCGAATGAATATCTTCATTTAGTATAAGAAAACTTCAATAGAAATGACTGACGAGAATGAATCATGCAGACAAACATGGGGGCGTTTGTCCAACAGAATACAGACCTTGCAATAGTTCTTTTGAGCCTGTTCAATTGTAACTGTAGGCATTTTTCCATTCCTCATCAGGTTCACAGTTTTAGTGCTCAAGCGCCATTGTCGGCACGTCTCAAGTGCCAGATGTGGACACACAGCACTATACAATAACAATGATGTCTGAATCAGAAAATTGCACTATAGGTTACCATAGTGAAAAAGAAACAAAAGCAATATGGTGGGATCCAGAGAATGAAGACAGCAAGAAAATTCTGCTTGCACGATTATTACGCATTGTACTGTCAATGAAATACATCAACAATGAACATCGAAAACATTATGTAAAACATTCTACCGATACTTATAAACAAAGAATCAAAAAGAAAATGAAAATAATGGAAGACAGAAACAACCTTGCACCATATCCAATTAAACATGCAAAATGGTGAGTACTGAAGCACTGAGCAGTATCAGCAACAATAGAAGCAGACATTCGTAGACCATTCTGAATCAGATGCTGGTGAACKGCACCAACAGCAAGTAGTATTGGGATTGCCGGCTGAGTTGGTTCCTAATACAAGTAGATAAATTGGAATCAACATTTCAAAGCTTAGATAACCGAGCATCAAATCGGGAAGGTAAATGAACCATAAAAATGGTATTCCAACAAGGGAAAGAAAACCAATAACGAATAACCCAGGGGGCTAGACACATGAATTTGTGTTTGCACAAAAAGAACACGAAATCCACAAATTTAAGCACAACAGAAAACAAAACAAAATTAACAAACTGTAACTGAAAAATAGTAAAGAAAGCACAGCATCCAAGGGTGAAGCACGACCAGTAGTCCCCCCACCCCACCTGGCCCCTTTTTCAAGAGAGTTTTCTATGCAGAAGCAATTGGTAAAATGAGCCACAAGAAAGGTCAGCACTCAAAAACCATAGCAAATAATCTAATCTAAAATGTTGCACAATGCATAATGCTAACAACAAAGCTAATAACAAAACTAGCACATATACCAGTTCATCAGATCTGTCAGAGAGAATAAGCAACTGGGATCCATTTCTAACAGCTTCGTCAGCTGCTTCACAGAGCTTGTTTAGTGTCTTCTCTAAGGAACCTTCAACCCCTTTATTTATGCTGAAGAATGTGCGTAAGACTTGAGGTTTCAAGATTGGATCTTTGAGCAAWGCCTCGAGCTCTCCTTCATTGAGTAAAGGACTTGACAAAATCACCTAGTTGATAGGTATGAAATGTAAAGCACCACAGGCAACATAGGTGGTGAATAAATAAAACAGAAAAGATCTGATAACAAAGAAGATAGAAAAAAATAGAAAACAGTCAAGTAATCTGGGAAGAATAGATAATGAAAACCCAACCTGAGAGGCATTTTCAGGCCCAACTTCAAGTATGTTCCCACGTTTACCAAGATTGACTTCAAGAGACATAACTAGTCCTTCTCTAAGAGGATCAATAGCTGGATTTGTAACCTGTGAAACAAAAAGAATGAACCAAGTAGACCAAAGAACAAGCAAAAAGATTACTCCACCACACTAATAGCAAATCAATCCAACAAGAGGGCACACATAAATAAGGGTCCGAAACTGTGTYGAATACTTCCCTTTTCAATTGAATGTCTTCAGTTCATTTTCAGGATGTTCCAAAATAGTGTCCACTTTATTAACATGAACATGCTTTTCAATCCAAATTTTCACCATTACCCCCACTTGCAAAGAAAAAAGAATGTGGGACCTATTATCACATATTGGACCTATAATAATTTATTAAGATAAGAGGGAAAAAAGAAAAGGAAAATGGTCAATACTCATCTAAATCTTTGTGTACTAATATTAATGCATTCATTTCAGAACAGGAGAGAACGAAAATCATTCATTGTTTCACCAGCATTCTCAAAAACACATTAGGACTTGTCAGGAAGTGGGTTACTCAAATTTCTGCATTTTGAAACCATGATATCAGGGTACGACTATCTAGAACATACAGTAGAGGCTTGCTAACCTGAGCAAATCGTTGCTTGAAGTAATCAAATAGCATGTGTGGCTTCCGAGATAATGCTGCCAGGGGTATATCATCTCCCATACAAAAAGTAGGCTCCTTTCCTTGTGCAGCCATAGATTCAATAACCATTTGAACATCCTCACTCGAATACCCATATGCCCTTGAGTGAGTAAACAGGAACAACAATTAGGACCCAAAATTATGAATACTGCACAGTCCCTCTCCAGATAAGAAAAGCAAACAATCTTTATCGGTTCAGAACAGAAGCCCAGATTATCAATGTAGGATCGGTCAATAAGTTCTCTTTTATTTGGACAACCAAATAGATAATGTACCCAACAAAAATATGTCATTTCTCCAACCTCATACAAAAATTGATTCTGGATTCTTTCATTAAAACTATATGTGCATCCCTGTGCATATAAGGACTGGCCTGAGGTTGGCCCGGATATATTCGGCTGAGCCTAATTCAAAGAATGGCTATCCTACGCTCAGGCCTAAATTTTGAGCCCAGATTCAAAACCAGCCTAGCTCAAGCTTAATCAGGCTATGCCCCGATATAAATTTTTATATAAAAATAATAGTATAATTAATACAAAAATGTACAAAAATATATAAAAAATATAATATATAAATGTATTTTCATAGCAAAAAACGATTTTTTCCTAAATTTCAAAAAAAATAGCTTCATTGACTATTTCTTGTAATAAGTAATCGAGTGTTTTTAATTGTTATTATAAGAATTTTTTTTTTGTATTTTATTTTTAAAATAATAATAATAAATAATAACAATAATAACAATAATAATAATAACTACAACAACAACTTATAGATCGGGCTGTGTTTCCCTTTTCAAATCGGGCTCAGTCAAGCCCAGCTAACAAGGCCCAAATCGACAACCCTCAAAAAACTATACTCTTCTATGAGAAATACAAAACGAGTTCACAGTGAACCCTTAGTTTTTGCAGCAATAGAACCAATAGTCCAACCTTACATAGATAATCCCAAACCTTCCCTACGCCCCAATAAAGGAATGCAAATTAATCCTCAAAAAGAACTATTAAATATATATACATATTTTGCCAAGAGTGAGAACAAAATGCTAAACATATGAAAGTCATTACCATGTACACAAAGGTCCATGAGTAAAGACAACTTTTAGTATGTTAGGCTAGTAGCTTATCTAACTATTTACACAATAAGGTGGCAACAGTTCTTTCCTAAGACAATGATGTACTGACTTAAGATAATTTCAGTTCCATCTTATCAAAAAGCAAAGTAACCAGAAGAACCTTCAAAATGCACAAATGATGATTATTGATGATAGTTCAGACTTCCATACCAAAAAGGAACACCATAACAAGAATAATAGTCAAGTTTAGGATAGCATCTATTTGACCACCAATCTCATGCACAAGTGGACCTATTTGAACATACCTCTCATGAAACGTTCTACACATGAGAAATACCAGACTACTGCTAACAACCAACAGGAAATTCCATAGCTGTACCGTTACAGTTTCACTAACAACTAACAACCAACAATAAGTATGTGCATCTCACCCTTCTTGATACTGAAAAAAAATGAGAAACCAAGGGACAAGATGTATGTAACAGAAGTGAGGAAAAAAGCAAAGAGGCATGAGCACTTCCCATACAAGAAAATAGCTTCTCCAGAACATCTAAAGACAGAATAAGAAATTTGAGATGATATCAGAATGTTCCAGAGGCTTACTGCTGACTTCTTAATATTGCTTCATTGTCCATGACTGTTGTAGAAAGGAAGTTTGCAGGCTTCAATGACCTTAAATTTTCATTTACCCACTTTCCATAAGGATTTGATAATGCAACTCGTTTTTTGACTTCAGTGTTCTCAAAAACCTGTTCACATCCTCAGCATCAATAAAAGATATCCTTAAACACTGCCAGAAGCCTTGCTCAAATGATAAAATAGAGAATGAATAAAAAATTAATGGTTTCATTATAAACATCGAGTCCAAAGAGTTAGATGGTTTAAGATCAGGAATCATGAACTGGTAGTAGAGGCATAGGCGTCACAGAACTAACATCAAGGACAGTTTTCACGGGTAAATAT
Organism: Rhazya stricta; assembly: GCA_001752375.1. Taxonomy (NCBI): domain Eukaryota; kingdom Viridiplantae; phylum Streptophyta; class Magnoliopsida; order Gentianales; family Apocynaceae; genus Rhazya; species Rhazya stricta. The sequence goes on along the minus strand of MEJB01000007.1, from coordinate 3,759,931 downwards.
ATTCCTTCCATTATTTTTCATGATAACAACCAAATAATAAAACAGGTTAAAGATGAAACAATCAGGGGGTTACTTGGCTKGCTATTTGTCGTAGTACTGAAACTTTGTGTGAAACTGAGAGATTCCGTTGATTACCAGGTTATAACTCAAACAAGATTCTTCTACTCTCAGGTTATAATCAATCACAATCGTAACAGCGATAGACCCCAAGATAGCAATCAGGTACTCTCAACTAGTCCAGTTCAAAGAGTTAAATTCCTTGAACAGACATGTTGACTCATTATTCTCGTTACATGAATACAAATAGGTTCTACATACCATTACTGCATTCAATCAAAACAGAAATATAAGTAGGTTCTATATAGTAATGAATATTTAGGTCACAGACTAAGCTTTCTAAAGTATACAATCCTCAATTAAAGTTGTCGAAGAGACTTTTAGATAAATTTGCAGATGGATGCTAGAGAAATTACTGGAACATCAAACGTCAACTACAACATGAAAGACAACAGAGATGAATCCAATCCACAAAAGCTGTGCATGTAATTCACCACTTGAATAGAATTACTGATCTTTTGTGAAGATTCATTTTACAAACCTGACCACTTGTTAGATCAACAGCTATCATCATTCCAGGACCTAACCGCCCTTTCATTGTGACTTTTGCTTCATCCATTGGCAGAACACCAACCTACACGGAAAGTAAAAGAGATTATGATCTGTGATTGTAATTGAAGATGAGGTCAGYATGTACATGCATCCAAGTTCAACAGCTCCAAACTTTGCTGAAAACATTGAAAAAGAAACTAATCATAAGTCAACAGAATGACTCTCAATTAAAATAAAAATATCTTTTTTAAAAGAAGGATAAACTAGACTGACCTTTCCTGAGGCTTATCACAATTACAGTAACTCCCCTCTTGGTTGAGAAATTACATAAACCTTCCTTGGGGTATGATAGTTATCTTCAACTACCTCCCTTACTATCTATATTTTGTTAATTTAAGCTAAAAAATGTATTGTTTTCCATCTTTACCCATTAGGAAGAAGCATTAACTGTTATGCTCTCATTTAGATTGTCTAATATAACGATAAAATAGAACTTTTAAACTTGCATTGGCAAACAGCACACTCTCCTAACTTGGATTAAGGGTTGAGAAGATAGATGCACATTTCTAGATCCCCAAACCAAGAATAATAATGAATGAATAAGTAAGAGAGTGAGGGAAAGAAACAACAAATTGGTTGGGATTGGATAATATCAAAATGATAGTTGAATTACACTTGAGGCAAAGAGTTGACCAATGAGAAATTTTACCAAAAAATAATTGTATTTAATTCCCGTCTTCGATAGCCTAGTCCAAACACCAACAGCCAGTGCTAAAATCAATATTTCAAAAGAATTCATTAAAAAAATAAAAGGAAAATATTTTATTGCATTAGTATATGAGTAATTGATGTACTTGAAAAACAAAATTATCCTATAGAATATCTTCTAGCATTGAAATAGCAAGCTTTGTCTTTATGAATTTATAGAAATGTATTTAGGTGTAATAGTCATATTATAAGTGAAAGTCAACGTTATGAGGTCAAGGGAGATCAATGTAATTTCTTAATCAAGGGGAGGACACTATATTTGCAATGAACATCACAGTGGTCACTGYAATTTCCCCCAAAAGAATAAGGATTCTTTTATGTATTCAGCACTTTATGTAGCTTTTGCTCCATGTAATCATAATATAAAAGACATTCTAGAAGCACCCTTGCTTTCTTCCCTTTGTAGATGGAGGATAGAAATGTGAAGAGAAAGGGATTGATTAAAATCCTAATGGTGGATGTAATTCAAAACATTCATATGCATAACCAAAGTTTAATACAGAAAACTTTGTTTGCAAAAGAAATGCTCAAGGGAATYGGTTACAATTCTAGGATTCAATTACTGATCAATCAAATCTGCAACTTCAGCTTAAGTTTCAAGGGGCACCAATAGTAAAGAAATGCTGAGTTTCAACTAAGCTTCCATTAAATTGCCTACAAAAATTAGGTTAAAGATTCAAGAAAACTTCAGAAACAATTCTAAGGACTACACTACTCCAAAAATTAAGCACCTTATTTATCTGTATTTCAAACATAATTATAAAAAACACACCTCAGATGCGACATAGACAATGTTGTCTTTTGTCCGCCAATATCTAGCAGGGCGAAGTCCATTACGATCAAGGGTGGCTCCAACAGTTTTTCCATCACTGTGACATACAATGGCAGAAAAAGTAACATAGCAATACAAGAAAATATGAATTAATAGAGAATGATAATCTTGACAAGGTTCTTACAGCATGCATGCAAACTATCATGTAATGTTGCACTTAGGAATTGCCTCCATATACCCAAAATCAAGTACATACATTTATGTACAAATTCATACATACATGTCAAAAGAAAAGTAATTTACAATTTCTTCTGACTGTGACAGTAACACTTGTTCCAGAGAACTTAAATGAAACTTGGTGAGCAGAGTTTGACAATTTGATCTCCAAAAACCTAATAGGACATAATTTACAAGGCAGCTCTTTGAGCTAGAAGTTCTTATATATTAGGGTATGGCAAATCAAACTAAGGGGCAAACCTTCACTGGAAGTCATCAMAAGGCTCCACTCCACAAAAATAGCAATGCCTTCATGATTATGTCAACCAATTCTGACTAGTAACTGCTTACCAGATAACTCCGAATACCTTCGGAATGAAATGTTATTTGTAATCAAGCATAAAAAAGTGTTGAAATGTATTTTATGCTGCCCACATGGAAAAGCATCCTTATTTTTCAAAAACACATGTGGAACAATAGGAAGCATTTCAAACAAACAGCAGCAAAATTTATCCTCTTGTGATAGGGATTCATATTATTATCCAAATTTCTAACTAAGGCTTAGTTTGGTTCACCGAGGAGAAGGGTGAGGGGAGAGGCACCTTCACTTCCACTAGGGGAAGTGGGATACACGTACGTCCATCTTGTTTGGTACAAGTGGAAGGGGAGGATTCCTTAAAACATCAGATTTTGTCTTCCATGACTAGATTATCGATTATCACCAAACTGACTATTGATTATTAACTTTCATTAACCRTCCAAATCCGACCAACTTTGGACGAGCCAAATTGCTGACATGGAGGGGATACTCTCCCCTCCGAATTTACTTCCCTCCCTCTTTATCATCCAAATCAGATAACATGTATATCGTCCATTTACATCCACATTTACTTCTCTCCCTCTTTTCCTCCCATAAGTCACCCTTACTGTAGTGGAATGCAGACAGCAACTTAATGAAGTTATACCAACAGTCAACAGCCATATTGTGTTTGTTAACACTAGAGGGAATCAAGAAAACAAGAGATTTCCCATACACTGATACTTTCTGGGGGCTTAATTTTTAAAGACTCCGTGACATCAAGATGAGAAGTACATAGCCAGTAAAAATGATGAATAATTTAACCACATTCGAGGACATGAACACTAGAGCACATGTTTCTTGAGCCTTCTGTATATGCAGTGTGCGTAGTTACTTGGACACAACTTTCCAAAAAGAGAAACCAACAAAAAAAATTCAAAGAAACCACATCTTTGGATGACAAATAAAGGACTTCTACAAATTCAACCTTGAGATTGTTAATGAATGAGTCAGTCATATAGTAACTAATGGGACATGACAATAAAGTTTGTATGTTAAGTTAACCTGAACAATAGTAAGGCAGGTCCATCCCAGGCTTCCATTTGACCTTTGTAGTAATCATAAAAATCAACAACCTAAATACGAAAACATTCGAGGCAGATTAACAAGAACTTGAAACTAAAGTAATCTAGGCTACAATCAATGAGAAGTAGAAGGCAACAGTTGATATGTCAATTTCAATCACAAATTTCCTCTTGTAAAATACCTCAGGGTACTTTAACGACAGTGTTGGATGGTTTTTATACGCCTCTGGGACCAGAATCATCAAAGCTTCCTCAGGAGTACGACCACTTCTTATCAAGATCTGCATAACAGAAACCAAAAGATCAAAAGTGTACCATAATTCGTCGAAGTAAATCAATCATTCAAAAGTAGTCAACCTATTTGAATCATCAAAGCCATTAAATTTATGTCAGAAAACATGTAAACTACTTGAATGTAGATGGAACTACATACTTCTGCTGCACTGTCAAGATTAGCTGAATCTGATGCCTTTGGGTTCCCAAAAGGGCGAATTTCATTTTCACGACCACGCCAAACAGGAGACTTCAGAGAAGTTTCCCTAGATTGCATCCAATTCAAGTTTCCCTGCATAAAGTTTTTTGTGTTACAAAAAGAAATAAGAAAAATCACAAACATCGCAGGAAATGGATGGGGGAACAAAGGTAGGGAGGCACATTGCTCAAAAGATCATACCTGTATAGTGTTGATCTCTCCATTATGGCCAAGAAACCTCATGGGTTGAGCTAGAGGCCATCTAGGGCTGGTATTTGTACTGTATCTCCTGTGGTAAATAGCAAATGGGGATTTATAGAGATCATTTTGTAGGTCCGGATAAAATGTCCCAAGAACTTCTGATCGTAGCATTCCCTTGTAAACTATAGTTTGGTTGGACAATGAGCAGAAGTACAGGTCACTCCCCCATGTTTCACAGTGAGCTGCTTTTTCAATCAATTTCCGACATATATATAGTTCTCTTTCAATGTCATCAGTATTTTCTTCTTTGACAATCCTGACAAAAACCTGTTGTATGTTGGGTATGGTTTCTCTGGCATAGAAACCAACAATGGAAGCATCAACGGGAACAGGCCTCCAACCAAGCACTTCAAGACCTTCTTCTTTAAAAATATTTACAATTGCTGCAGAAGTAAACAACACAATCAGAACAGAGAAGATTTAATTGACATTTGCAGAATGTCAACATTTTACCCACAATTGTGAGCAGATTCCCAAAAACAAAAAATATACCCRCAAGGGAAAGTAGATTGTTAGCTTCACTATATAAGATTGTTAGTACTTGACCTCTACCACAAATACCATCTAGCATTTTAGATGTCATGAAGTAATCCTATTATGTAATGATCCAATACTAAAAATACTTTGCACAATCAAAAGATGGAAAACCACTCGAAAGCCCATAAGTTTGCAACCCTTGTTATGCACTATAGTAGAATTATAGTTCTCAATTACTCTCAGTTTCTCTTTTGCCAGAACTAAGTAAAATCATGATGCAGAAATTTCTATTATCTGCAATAAATATCCTAGGCCTCTTAGGAGATTGAACTTTAATTATCCCTAAAGAAAGTCCAGTTATTTAAAGAGAGAAAATATTTGTTCAGTCCTAACTGATAAATGATGCACCAGAGCATCAAGTATACTTCTGCAAACATCCGTTTGTGGATGATGCAACATTCCCCAGAATATTCATCATATTTCTCATCCTTATTGCCATTACCATTAATTCATTTTGAAGCTTTTCGAGACTTACCTGTTTTCGCTTCTTTCATTAGTACTTCATCTTTGGGGAAAAAAATCATTCCAACACCAGTGTGTATTTTATCAAAAGCTGCAATCCCATGCTTGGTTGCCCAATCATTAAAAAGGTCCCAAGGAATAGATGTCATTACTCCAGAGCCATCACCGGAAACATTATCTGCTCCGCAGCCCCCACGGTGTTCCATACAACCAAGGGCAGTAAGAGCATCCTTAACAATTTCATGCGATGCTTTATTTTCCAAATTGGCAATAAATCCAACCCCACATGCTCCTCTTTCAGAAATTATATCGTCCAAGTTTGCAACCTACAGAAATGGAAACAAATCAAACACCCATAAGCATTACGCATAAGAAGGAAATAAAGCACCAAAAACACACAAAACCAAAATGCAGAATGTTTTTCTAGGTATTAAATCTGCCCTGACCTTTATACTTTGCACTTGAGGTAGAATCTAATTTGAGTTATATAACTTAATAGAAACAATGAGAAGTACACTCTTTATATGAAACTTCTAGCAGTACAACACCCATGTGAAGAACTTCTGCAACAAATAAGTCAGTTGCAAGCAAACAAAAAAGGGGAAGATCACAGTAATTATCAGCAGAAGAGTGTTCGCCCACGTGGCTACTTGGAGCTTCCAATACTCGAAAGTGTCAACTGATATCAACCGCAAATAGCATTCCATGGATCACTTTATGCAACGAATACATATTAAGAGGAAAATTTTATCATGGCATCAAAATAGCCTGGAACAACTAACGTTCATTGAACAGGAACCAACTTCTTCAGTTACTTAAACCTTTTACATTTCAAGAACCACCATCCGAACACTCGAATTAGAGAATAAATTCTTAAAACGCAAAACAGACACGAATAAAAAATAATTGAAACAAACCTGGGGCTTCAAATCATTGGAAGGCGACTTAGAAACACTGCCAATGCGTTCAAGATCAAGAACAGCTCTAATAGACGACGAAGACCAATTCTTTCCCAATAGAGCACCACCTGTCAACCGAGTAGACGACCCAACTCCAAGTCCCCGGCGAGTTCTCTTAGAAGACTTGCTACACAATCCAACAAAATCAAGAAACACCAAGTCCCTCGAAGCCAACTGCCCGTTAGAGTAGAGCAGTTGCGGGACCCGTCCCGCCACTGTGTTTACGGACATCTCCCGGTTCTCCCAGCACTCCTCTTAGTTATTATTACTGTGTCGATACGAGTAAAGAGTGGAAGGAGATGGTGAGACCGAGAGGGTGGGCGGGGTTTGGTGGTGGTGGTGGGGGAATGTGTGGAGAGAGAGGAGGATGTGGAGATAAAAAGTCGAGAGATTTGGAGCCTCAAATGTGTGTATGTTTATTAAGGCCTTCAATTCCGACTTTGCTGATGACGATGATGAGGATGACGAGGATGTTACTGACTGTGGAAGCAGAAGTCGACCACTGAAACTGATGGGGGCCTCTCTCCTCTTCCCCTCTGTGACTCTCACTGTCTGTCCGTTTGTCAAGACCAAGGGTCACTTCTGTTAATGCCTACACGTAGAAAAAATGGTTCATTTTTTTCACATTCCATAAGGAAATTTATAAAACTTTTATTCGAATTATTCTGAGATGAATACGTCAAATAATCTCGATTTTATAAAATTTAAAATTCATTTAAAAATTATTAAATTTCATACAATCGGATATATGATGATTACTAATCACTTCATAATTAAATGCTTAATATTCAAATATTTAATCATAATTTATAAAAAATAAACTTTATTTCGAATATGTAATCTTTTTATGAAAAATTTCTCATCAAAGGAAAAAAAAAAAGTTTAATAGAATTCATCTGCCCGAAATAATTTCTAAAATTTAATTCAAAAAATATTTTTTGGGAAAATGTAAAATAAATTATATAGTCCAGAACTTTTTTTTTGAGAAAGATTAAATGACGATTTTATCCTGCATATTGCCCAATCATTCTCCTGTCTTGGAGACCATAAAGTAGTATGGTTTGACAGCGAGCGCGAGGGGAGCTTAAAAAAAGGAGAGGATGAAGGAGGAGTTTGCCGTCCGAAACGGGTCAGGTCGAATTGGACAAAATGGTCCTACTATGCACCAATCAAATTTTTCCAGCCTTCAGCATGAAATTGATATTAATTGTATTATTTGTCCAATGATTGTGTGGATTCATCAGTTAAACCCGAGGGGAGAATGAAAATATTCCAATTATTGTGTTGATAATCCGAATTTTTATTTTTAAACAAATACTAATATTTTTATAATTTAGCGGGAATTATTTATTAATTAAAATGACTCAAAAGTGCTCTTTTTACTCATAATTGAATGTTCTATATTAATTTGACATGATTATTTAAAATATTATTTCATCTACGATAAAATTATTTATTTTATTTTTATTTATTGAGTAAACATTGCTTTTTTGATCAAGTTAATACTCAATAAATGTAAATAAAAATGATTAGGATCTTTAAAAATAAATTTATCTAATTAATACTTTTCTATAAGTATTCTCCTTGTTAATTRAAGTGATTAATAACGGAAAATATATCTCAGTACACTTCATATCTCTTAAATTATAAAAGATAATTAGTATAAATCAAATAGAAAATATAATATTTAATAAGGAAATAATCCAATTTCTATACTAGATAGAAGTTGCATTTAGTTACTTCATTTGTGTATTGAATTACTTGATTATTTTATCATCATTACCAAATGAAGTAATATGCAACGACAATAATACTTTTTTTAATTGCTCGATATCTTCACTTAATTAAATTAATTTAAATTTAATCGAAAAAAATAAAGGATTTCATTCACATACTATCAAATACATTAATAAAAGTAGTGATAGTAACAAATAAAATTCAACTTTATGCTAAGTATATTTTTGTTGATTCCTTTATTAAATGTCTTTAGCTTTTTGTCTGCTACCGTTGAGCCACTGAAAATATCAAGAAATGTAACGACTACGATTATGCTATTCACTTGCTACGTTATCTCTTTAACGTACTTTTTCTTCAATTTTAAAAAAAAATTAAATTAAATTTAACTTTATTGTGTTTGTTTTGGGTCCCAAACCATTGGGTATGGGCTATGTGCTTTTCTAGACTAGGGGTTAGTATTCATTCTCTCTCCTACTTAGCTCTAATTTTATCAAATCCTAATTTGCAGGCATGACATTTGCTGTAAAATACGATGATCTCAAAACTCATAAAATAACAAATAAATTAAGTAATTTGACTGGTTGAAAACTACACATTAATACTTTAAATGAAACTCTTCTATATAATATTTTAAAATTATCAAGTATTGATAATAAAATAATATAAAACGATGAATAATGTCTATAATATTTAATAAAATAAAAATTATTTATTGATTAAATTAGAATATATAATAATATGTCCGATATAAACTAGTATTCTATCCCTCCCGTTCGAATCCTGACTTGAAATCTAAGAAATCCTCTAATAAGTCTTCATGGACCATAATTGTTCCCATTTCAAAATAATCAACTCCAAAAGGAAGTGAAGTTTTATTAGTTTAGAAAATTCAGTTTTTAGAGAGTTTTGATTCTGTTTGATTTAAAAAAAGTTAAAATTCAATTAAAAATAAACTTTTAAATTAAAATCGGATGAATATCCTCTAGGTAAAATAAAAAAGAGGAGATGAGAGATAAGGGAAGATAGGAAGAAAGACAACCATATAGGGAAGATAGGAAGGAACRTGACAACCGATGATTTAAAAAATGCCATCGAGAGAAAAAAAAGAGAGAAATGATGACATTATAATTAAATAGAAAATATTTACTTCGACGTGATACGTATTTATTTAATTAATAAACTAATAATTTCTTTTTTCTCTTCCTTCAATTTTGTTAGAAGATTCCGAGCCAACCATAATATGAAGAATAATTTTCTTTTTCTCTTTCTTGTTTATTGTCTATCACATGATCAAACTAAAACACAAAAAACTAGAAGCAAAATTTTATTTCATCACTAAATAAAAATACACAGCCTCTCTCTTTGGCTATGCCTATCCGCGCGGATTAACCCCTTTTAAAATCCGCAATGCCATCAAAAGAGAAGCTCGGAGATTTTGAGACAATGGATGGCAAAGAAGGCTCACCAGGGAGTTCTCTCCGTGGAGTTACAGGCAAAGAACAAACCTTCGCCTACTGGGTAACTTCGGACCCAACTGTTAAAACAGATACAGCAGCGAAATTTGCCCTTCCAGTTGATTCAGAACACAAAGCAAAAGTTTTCAATGTCTTCTCTAGCCAACCCTCATATGGGAACTTTCCACCTGGCCTGGGTTTCATTTATCACCTGTCTCATTTCTGCCTTCGCAACTGTACCCCTTGTTCCAATCATCCGTAATGATCTCAATCCAACAAAAAGTGATATTGGGAACGCCGGCATAGCTTCAGTCTCTGGGAGCATCTTCTCTAGGTTTTTCATGGGCGCTCTCTGTGATTTGATAGGACCAAGGTACGGCTGTGCCTTCCTTCTGATGCTTACGGCCCCTACCATGTTTTGCATTTCGTGTCATCGGCCGGAGGATATATTACTGTGCGGTTCATGATTGGATTTTCTCTTTGCCACCTTTGTTTCGTGCCAGTACTGTATGAGCACTCTGTTTAACGGTAAGATTATTGGACTTGTAAATGGTACCGCCGCCGGGTGGGGTAACATGGGAGGTGGCGCAACACAGCTCCTGATGACGCTGCTTTAGCAGGAGCCACCCCCTTTGTTGCTTGGCGAATTGCTTTTTTCATCTCTGTATTTCTTCAAGTATTGATGGGTCTCTTGATTTTGTGGCTGGGCCAAGATTAACCTGATGGAGAATCTTCTCATTCTACAAAAGAATAAGGCGATGTTCCYGAAGATCAATTCTCCGAGGTCAATTTTCTTCTCATAAATTTAGAATATCGAAAATGTTGATCTTACCACCTTTTACTGTCGTTTTTCTTGCTATCGTTTCCAATTAGTGGATAAATTAGTGCTAAGAAGAAGAGAGTCTTACTTATGTCGTCGGTCACTGCAGACATACACCCTTAATAACAAAAACTTAAATAAATAAGTACATCATCCTACCCGTATGGATAAAGACTAACCGTTCAATATCTATGTTTTTTTACAGAAAAATTTAAATTTAAAAAAATTAAAATACAAATCGCTTTCATTTTTATTTTCATTTTCAATATCGATTTTCAAGTAAATAAACGGAATGTATACATAGAGCTTGAAAATACTTTTGAATGAATATTCATGATCATCTCTTCAATCACGATTAATTATGAAAGTATAATAAATAAGATACACGAATTTAACGTGATTTTATTAGAATTAGTTACATTCACGAACGTAAAGGGAACAAATGTCAATCAAATCAAAAGGCAGGAATACAAAAATGCATACTCTAATACTTCTCGCAATCTTAAAAACCTAAGTAACTCAACATCAGCAAAGTAAAATAAAATAAAAACTATCATTAATTAAATTATAATACAATAATACGTACTATACAAATTAATATTTTCAACCTATGTAGAATTAAAATACATGACAACTCCCTTGCGAATTCACTCCAACTTGAATTCTAACAAATCCTCCAATAAATCTTCATCAACCAAAATTGTTTCAAATCGTATTATCTCTTAAATTTTAAACTATCAGAATAACTAACAGTAACTCTTATGCCTTTATTAAAATCAGTGAATTTGATAAATATCTCTCCACATGATCCTCCGAGATCGATATAAATATTTAGAAAGAACCATCAAGAGTAACTAGTTGGAGTAGCTTCTCTTTTATGTAATGGTTTTCATTATGTAATAATCAACCTGATGGAAGTGGATTTACTCAAAAATAAATAAAATAAATAAATGGAAGTGTATGCCAGAGCATAGAAAATAGGTAGTCTGCGACCGATGGAAGGCCCTAAAATATTCATTGGGCCAGAATCAATGTGTATGGGCCTAGTGGTCTGATTCTTGATTGGTTTCAAATACAATTTAATACGAGAAGGGAACTTTCTCGTTCTGTATATTCAGAGCTGGAAAGTGCTTTTCACATGKAGCCACTAGCCAGTAGTTTATTTTGATTTTTGGATGAATTAAAATTTTTTCTTTAACGTTTATCTTCCTTATAATCTTAACAAAAAAAATTATACGGCAAATAATTAATTAAATACAATTAACGAAAAATGAAAAAAATTTCATCTAATATCCAATATTATAAAGTTTTATATAAAATATAACTATTTAATCAATTATCGCATCCAAAATAATTTTTAATACTATACTATTAATAGACTAATATAATTACTTATTCGCCCTTAATTTGTCTCTCTCCCCCAAACTAAATCTCCCTTCCTTTTGATTTTCTTGTTGCCTCCATCTCACTATAGAAATATTTTTGATTCATTACAAATTTAGTGCTCAATGTATGAAATTTCATTAAAAAATGTAATATATAAAGTACAAATTATTTTTATTTTCGTCTAAAAGAAAAAGTGTACCTTCCATGTCGGGTTTAAAAGCAGACAAATGCGATATATTCATGCGGTTTGGAAACGCTTTGGGGGTGAACAACCGTGACCTTTGCTATGTAGTCCTGAGGTCGCAGGCACCCCGGCAGCTGACACCAAGGGTGGAATAGCGAGTATTCTTGTTTGAATTGTTTTAATTAACGATTTTATATATATTTTGACAATTAGTCGAGTRAATAATCCAAAATAAAAAARGTTTCATTATGCAAAGAGCGCGTTATGACTTTCCATCGTCTGTTTGATGGATTGCTGAATGATGTTAAATTTGAAATTGTCCCAATGATATCGTTACTGATATAATAAAAAGTTATTATTTGATTTGATAAAAAAATATTAAATGTTCTTAATTCTTCGATCAATAATGAAATCTCAAAACTCCGATAAAAATATTACTTAATGAAAAATTTACTCTAAATAGGTAAACATTAATATTAAAATATTCGTATGTGGAGATGTAAACATCTAATTTCGAATTAAATATGAAATAGCGGGTGATTTTTGCATAATCATCTTTCTAACACTCTGGATTAGAGGTGTTGTGAGGAGACATCCGATTCAGCGGAGATGGGATAATCGGGTCGGATAGGTCCGGCCAGGGCTAATAAGTCATAGCCGCCTAGACCGCAGCGAGAAAAAAAAAAACCACGCCCACCGATGATTTTCATGTAAAAACAAAAGTCTTTTCCTCTTTCTCTCTCTACTCTTCCTCCCTTCATCTTCTTCTCCTTTTCAACTTAGAATTTTAGCCCCAAATTTCCAAACCCTATTTCTTTCTGCCTATCTGCAACCGTAGACCTGTAAAACGATAAAATCCGGTTAAAATCGAGGCGAGTATCATAACATTTGGGAAGGGATCTGCTAAGATCTGCTCTATGATTAGGGTAAGTCTTTGGGGTTTTCTGATTTGGATGATTATTTTGTTCAGTTTTTGTGCTGGATTTACTTGTCTTTATATAATTGTCTTCCTCGACGTTTAAGGGGTTTTGTTGATTTTTCTTGAATAAATTAACTACGTATGAAATTTGGGATTAAAACCTGAAAGATTTTGAAGGTGGAAAATAGGGGTTTAAAGCCCAATATCCGGCAAAACAGAAGAATATATCGATATGCATATACTTGAGGTAGTAATTATTGAGGTTTTGGGGATTACCTGAAACACACCCTGCTTTTTTTGTTTTGTTTCTTTTGTTTTTTATTTAGCTATTTTATATTTTGGGACGTGTTGCATAAATTATCGGAATAAAATATAAAACGATTATGAAGTAGATTTGATTTTTCCCTCTTTTAAAAGGTACATWAAAAGTTGTTTCTTTGTAAACATCAATTTCTGGCTTTCTCAAGTCTAACATATATTTGGGGATTCTGTGTCCATTTTTATGTGTACAATGTAGTGTTAAATTTGGTAGGAGGATAGTTATCACCGGCTATTAGGTATTCCTATTTGTTTTCTTATGGGCTAATGTTGTTTTATCTGATCGACTTACATACCTTGCTTGGGGGAAGATTTTAGCACCTATGGTTAAGGCTCTTTGACTGCAATTGGTTTTATTTCTATGTTCTCCTTTTTATTAATTAAGACATGTACATGTATTACTGCATGGTGTTTAGTGTATTCTCTCTACTGGTAATAAACGGATGGTGGTGTGGCTCTTTGAAATTCAATGTCTGTAGTAAGTTTCTGGCTGTGTTTATTTGGTATATGTGTTAGGCTTTGATATCACATTATATTCTCTTTCTGTGGTTTTTTCTACTTGTTTGTTTGCGATTATCATGTGAGTTTCCAAGCTATTCTCAGTTCTGGGAAAGTGGTATCTTTGGCATTTTCTTGTTGCTTTGGGGTTTGGATGGATGGTTCAGTGTGTTTGGGGTCAAGATGCCAAAACTTTCAATCACGGTTTCAAAGGGTTCCACCTTAATTGATCAATGAGTACCTATGCTAGTTTGGGTGGGCGATATTTTGGGAGGCATTTCTGCATTCCACATATTCAGGCTGATCTTATCCATGTGATGTTTTTTATCCTTGAGATTTGGAGAGTCTTACTCTCAGGAACTTTCCTTTCACATTCTTCATGTCACGTGGTTGGTATGTTGCAGATTAAATTCCAGATAGATCTCGTCTKTCGCTATTCAGGTTGCAGATTTTGGAGTTGATATTCATGTCACTTGGTTGATGGATAATGACAATTCCGATGGATAATAATTCGGATAATTTATCAAGGGAACGTGTCCAACGTCTCTTTAACAAGGTAATAGTTTTTCTTTTTTGTCGTTTCCATTAATTGATGCTTGGTGTCGTGAGTAGCATGCTTTACTTATAAAATACTCCTCCAGGATACTGGTGCATGTGGGACCCACATGACTGATGCTTTAAATGTTGACGAACTTTCGGCTGTGCTTGATTATAGATTTTATTTAAGAAATTACCTTCCTGACTAAGGAATAGAAACTATTTACTCRTTTGGAAATTGTAGCTGTTATTCTTCCTTTACTGAAGTAGTTTCAAATCTTTCTCCATAGAATGTTGAATTGGAGAATAGGCGTCGCAAGGCAGCCCAAGCCAGAGTTCCTTCTGATCCAAATGCATGGCAACAAATGCGAGAGAATTTTGAAGCTATTGTCCTGGAAGATTATGCCTTTTCTGAACAACATGAAATAGAATATGCCTTGTGGCAATTGCATTATAGACGAATTGAGGAATTGCGTGCACATTTCAATGCTGCTGTAGCATCAGCAGGATCAAGTCCATCACAGAATGGGAAAGGGCCGACCCGTGGAGGACCTGATCGAGTTACAAAGATCCGTACTCAGTTCAAAACCTTTCTTTCAGAGGCAACTGGGTTTTATCATGATTTAATGGTGAAGATTCGAGCAAAATATGGTCTGCCTCTGGGTTACTTCTCGGATGACACAGAGAGTCAGATTCCTTTGTCTAAAGATGGGACTAAATCTGCTGAGGTGAAGAAAGGCTTGATTTCCTGCCACCGTTGTTTGATATATTTGGGGGATCTTGCTCGTTACAAAGGATTGTATGGGGAAGGCGATTCTAAGGCTCGGGATTTTGCAGCGGCATCAAGTTACTATATGCAAGCTGCTTCTCTTTGGCCGTCAAGTGGCAATCCACATCACCAGGTCCCCCCCCCCCTAAATATCTATCGTGGCAATAATATACTTGAATCTTCACCAAATCATTTAGGCACATTATGCATATTTTTCTTTGTTATTTGCTTGATCTGTTATACGGGTTCATACTTTTCAGCTTGCTATTCTGGCATCCTACTCTGGCGATGAACTGGTAGCTATTTATCGGTATTTTCGGAGCCTGGCCGTAGATAGTCCGTTTACTACAGCCAGAGATAACTTGATCATTGCATTTGAGAAGGTGAGTTACTAATATCATTTTATCTTTGTTCTTGGTTTTATCTTATGGTGTATAGTTTCTGCTAGTGGGAATATTTGTGCTCTTGTAGTTTTCTGTATGTATGAAATGGGAATTCATATATTTGCATTTGGTGTTACTGCTTGGTGATGCTTACCAAAAACTGGAAATATGCAATTAGTGATTTCAGCAGTATCTAGATAAGCATTTGGGTACAGTTCCCCCCCTTTTTTTTTGGGGGGGGGGGGCGTTTGACTTTTTGTCCGTTATCCATGTCTATGCGTTGCTTCCTTTCAAGTAAAAGCATCTTTGACTTAGCTTGTAGACATAAGTACAGTGCCTTTCAGATTTTATTTTACTGTTACACCTGCCTTTACTTTTGTTTGCTATGAAAGAAACGGGTATTTAGGATATTAGTTGTTCAAATTTTCTCTTTCTTGACTGCCAGCTTAATTTTTTTTTTTTTTTTTGGGGGCAGAACCGTCAGAGTTATACCCAACTTCTTGGGGATATCAAAACTTCTCCTGCCAAGCCTGCATCTGTGCGTGCTACTGGAAAAGGACGTGGTAAAGGTGAGACAAGGCTTCAACCAAAAGAGTCCAGGCAAGAAACAAGTTCAGTGAAGGAAAAAGTATCCAGTGTATCTGAACTCTTCAAAGCATTCAGCACACGCTTTGTTCGTCTAAATGGCATTCTTTTCACCCGCACAAGGTATTTGACTCGACCATGACTCCATTATTTTCTAAATAGCATAGTAGATTCTAACAATTAAGTAACGATTTTGCTTTATCATCTTGAACCAGTTTGGAGACGTTTGGTGAAGTCTTTTCTGTGGTTAGGAGTGATTTGCTAGATCTTCTTTCATCTGGGCCTGATGAGGAGTACAATTTTGGTTCTGATGCTGCTGATTGTAGACTGGCTGTTGTTAGGCTGATTGCCATTCTCATTTTCACGATTCACAATGTGAATAGGGAAACTGAGAATCAGTCATATGCTGAAATACTGCAACGTTCTGTTCTGCTTCAGAATGCATATACTGCTGTTTTTGAGTTTATGGGCCACATACTTGAGCGCTGCAGCCAGTTAAATGATCCTTCTGGAAGCTATCTATTACCTGGCATCATGGTTTTTGTTGAATGGTTGGCTTCTCATCAGGATGTTGCAGTTGGCAGTGAATTAGAGGAGAAACAGGCAAATGCAAGATCATTCTTCTGGAATCATTGTATCACTTTCTTGA
Source organism: Rhazya stricta (assembly GCA_001752375.1). Lineage (NCBI taxonomy): Eukaryota > Viridiplantae > Streptophyta > Magnoliopsida > Gentianales > Apocynaceae > Rhazya > Rhazya stricta. The sequence continues at coordinate 3,743,253 of MEJB01000007.1, read as the reverse complement.
ACAAGCTCCTGGCAGATGGATCTATGTTTGTTGATGAGGATGAAGATGAAACTTGTTTTGTTAATATGAGCCGTTATGATGAAGGTGAGACCGCCAATCGCCTTGCTCTGTCTGAGGACTTAGAGTTAAGAGGATTTCATCCTCTTGTTCCGGCACAGCTTATTCTCGATTTTTCGAGGAAGCATTCCTTTGGAAGTGATGGCAGCAAGGAGAAAAAGGCTCGTATTCAAAGGATTGTAGCTGCTGGAAAGGCTCTTGCAAATGTAGTTAAGGTTGGGGATGAGGGTATCTATTTTGACATGAAGTTGAAGAAATTTGTTCTTGGTATGGAGCCTGATATTACTGATGATAATTCATTCGGTGGTTGTCTGGAAAATCCAAAATTGAATACCATGGAGGAAGAGAATCCAGTTGCTCGTCAACTGATTCCTGGAGTCTTGCATCAAGAGCCCCAACTGTTTGTGGAAGCTGAGGAAGAGGATGAAGTGATTGTCTTCAAGCCATCTATGGTTGAAAAGCATGTGGATGGCATAGTCTTAAATCTTTCTTCTTCTCAGGTCCCTCTCTCTGGTGGTAATGCTGCCAAAGTTGGTTTAGGGAATGGAATTGGTTCTCTCTCTGCTGGATTTGAAAGTTTTCTTCTCCAGAATGGCTTGGGTGCAACTTCAAGGCCCCCAACGTCTACTGTTAACACTAATCCCCAGCATCTGCAACCAGTGCAGCCAAGCACCTCAATGTGGCTAGGAGAGCAAGGAAGTCTTGTTAATGGGCTGGCCAATTTGAATATGATTGAAAATGGTCTTGCTTTGAAATGTGAGCCACAAAATTATTTAGGAGCTGCGCAGCCTCCTTCATTTTCAGCTTCCCTCCCTCAGGCTGTTAATTTTGGTAATGGTGGAAATTATCCTGTTCAGCTAGCGGAAAATGCGGTACCTTCAAAGTTTGATTCAGTCATATCTATGGGAGCTGATAGCCTGTCCATGAAGCCTTCATCAGTTGCATCAGCAGCTCTAAAAAAAAACCCAGTGAGCCGACCACTTAGGCATTTGGGGCCCCCACCTGGCTTTGGTTCTGTTCCTTCCAAAAGTGTGGATGAGTCACTATCTGCTATGTCCTTGAAGAATGAAAATGCCGTGATTCCGCCGATGGACGATTATAGCTGGCTCGATGGATATCAATTGCCTGCTGTCAATAGAAGTGCTGGGTTTAGTAATACTGTCAATCATTCAGGACAGATGTACCATACTGCTAGCAGGAGCAATAGCTCAATGGGGATGGTGAGCTTTCCTTTTCCAGGGAAACAGGTATCAACTCTGCAATCTGCAATGGAAAGCCAGAAAGGTTGGCAAGATTACCAGTTCTCTGAACAAATGAAGCTATTCCAGGAACAACAGCAGCAACTTCAGAAAGGGAATCAACAGTCGTCTGTGCTGCCACAGCAGTATCAGGGACAATCTCTTTGGGAAGGCCGTTTCTTTGAGTGAGGGGTTATGAAGCGTAGATGGTAAGATAAATTCTGCTTTGTGGAGTCTTCTTACTGAAATAATAGCTTTTCTTTACATTTGAGTTGGTATCTAGTGTGGTCTTGATATGGTGTAATTTTACTGATCATTTTTTGTTCTTGAGCTGTATATGAAGGTTGTGAACAGTTTACAGCGGCAAATATCCAGTGCTTGGTGCTGCAAGTTCAGCCATCGCATTTGCAGTGTGGCCAATGTTATTAAGTTTTTCTTGGAGCATGGATGGTCTTGGAGTGTAGCAGGCACCAGCTGTTGAACAGGTAATGTTCTTTGTCATGTCATGTGTGGAGAGTTTGTGGTATCTTTCTTTAGCTGTTTATGACTGCATGCTCTAATATGAAAAGCTTGTGGTATCTCAGCTAATTTGGGATTCTTTAAAATTGACTATTGTATACAGCTTGTGCCGAGCTTTCCTGGCTGGATAAATGGAGATTATGACGTCAATAGTGCTGCAATTGGAAATTTTCTGATGTTAAAAGTGGCCTTGTCTTCTTGCATGGGTTGTGGATGGTGGTGTCTTCCGGATATTGGTGGACAGCTGGAAGGAAATAAGAGAGAATAGCAAATTCACCTGGCTCATGAGAGGTATTTTATCAGAAAGTTGTAGTAGTTTTGGTGATACATCCCTTAATGAGCAGTTCCCATTGGTCGAATGAAGGTAAGTTTCTTGCGGATTCTTACGTCTGCCTTGAAGTTCTCAAGCGGAATCCAGGGGGGAAAAAAAAAAAAAAAAAAAAAACACTATGGAAGATGGTTCCGTGTCATTGAAGTTACCTTGTGGATGTTGTTTGGAAATAAATAAGCGATCGTTAACGCATTTGGTATTCTAGAGGATTGATAAATATATATCCTTGATACATTTTGGTTTTACTGTTTGGACCAAGTGGTTATGGTAACAATGGCAGCTGTTTTATCTTTTCTGATGGTTTGGGACTAAGCCGCATTATGAGAATGAGCATTTATTTTCTCGTCTATAGTCTTTGGTTTTATCAATTTTCCCCCTTCAGTCCTATATTATATTTCAAGTCAACAGATCGGCGCTGCTTTCCGACATTGTTTAGTTTGTCGTCTTGATGACATAAAACCTCAAAGTACTATTGTTGAAATGCTTTAATCCGTTAAAATCAGTTTTAGCTGTCAAGAAAACTTTGAAACACAAATATCCTTCCTACTACGTTGTTTTCTCCCCCACTCCCTTCATGGGCAACTAGTTTGCCTAAATACATTGGGTTTTAGTTTAGTGAACCTCCAGTATGGTACGTGGTTGGAAGTATCTATTAGACATTAGGCTCATCCACCGGTATACTAGTCCAATGCGCCCGAGGTTGGCTAAATGTGTAGTTCATTACTGATCGGGGCTTGTCCTGGGTTATGTTTTCGATATGGCTGGTGACATCTTTGGTCACTACATATGCTCATTATCATCAATTATTATGACTTGAAAACTCAGATTACTGTAGCTGCAACCCGTGGCTGTTCAAATTGAAAGTTATGATAATATTTTACTCGGGCAAAGCAATCTAGCGAACAAAAAGGCTGTGTCTATCTTGCAATCTGTGGATCGCACCATTTTGGTCACTCTAGAGAAATTGAGTGGTTTTTGTAGATTGCTTTGTGTTTAAGGTTTGTACGGGCGAGTGACCGACTCTTAAGGAGATGAGAACAGTACCATATATAAAGAGCAAGTGGTTTTTGTTGACGGCCAAGTGCTTGCTACTCCATTTTAGGACTCGCATGCTGATTTCCTTACTCCGCATAAAGGTAATAATAATAACCRGAGTGTTATCTAAGAAAGCAAAAGAATTTACGGCAAAATTCTTGAACCATTTCTGATTATCTCGTAAGGTTACAACGTTTTCTACAGGTTTGCTGTATGCTACTCTGTACCCATGTCTAACTGTTGGTATGTTATGTATAAAGAACGAAAGAATACAGCGGAAGAAATATATGTATAAAGAATGAAAAGAATAAACAAGAGGAACTCCAAATTTTCCTCTAAGCCTCGGCCATGTGACGCCAGTAAATCCTCCAGAAAACTTGTTTCCAGAAGATGCAGCAGAGTCCCTGGCGGGCTTGTCTTTGAATGAAATGTGGCAAGCTCCATCTTTGGCATCTCAAGGAATTTTTCCTTGAGAAGAAAGAAGAAATTGGAGCCTTGCAACAGTTGATCCTTCAAGTGTCTTCTGCAAATACTTTAAATATGTAGTCGCGAAATCGCCTTGAGTATTGTTTTGGATCAACTGCTGAGATGGTGTTTGGATCATATTGAATGGATTTGTATGCATGCTCAAGTTTTTTAGTGATGTCGTAGTCTTGAAGGATGTCTATGATACCGAAGAACATCACTACATCATAGTATTCTCCGGTTGGCTCTCCAACTAGCTGAATCTCGGTATCATTCTTTCTCTCACTTCTTTCAACTCTTGCAGGCATATTCACTCCTAAACTGATACTAGCCCACCTGCAAAAAAGATTGTTATAGTGAGACTGGAGGCTAAACATTAGTGAAATCTTCATGCACTTGTTCAAGGCTTCCGATGCATATGACTGCCTAATGAGAATTTTCGTTCAGTACTATATTCCTGAGTGATTGAGGTCTTACCCTGCGGGATCCAAAAGCAATTGATCCATATCTGCTCTGGAAAGGCGGGGAACAGATTCGTCTGAGGCACCGTTTTCTGCTGAATGAAGAAACATAAGTGTTCTTTTAGCTATTCTCAGAATGATCAGTCCTAATCTGTGCGAAAGCCTCAGTAACCACAAGAATGAACACAAGAGTAACTATTGTCGACAACTGATGCTTGAGAAAACTGTAGATCTTTTAAGAAACAAGAATTCCTGGTAATTTACTCAATGATCTATAACAGCTGAAATGAGAAACTAAAAATGTTCTTYGTATGTTTCCATCAAGCAGAAATGATAAGTTTACCTGTAGGGGTTTGACAGCCGGGGGGTGTCTGCTCACTGCCATTTATTGCTTCTCGAAAATGCAGACCCACCAAAAGACTGTAGTCCATTATTCTCTCTTGCTCCAGAAACTCACAGTCTCTGTCTACTTGTCTGCAGAATACAGAGGTTATTTCTTAACTCCAGGCAAAAGGATGCAACAACATGTGAGGGCACGCAAAAAATAGAGTTTCTTGTCATGTAAACTGTATTTTTGTGGATCATCAGTTGAAAACTTAGAATCTTACGACAAACTTGAACAGATCACATGAAGTAGCTCCAGCAGATATGAAGTTAATAAATAGAAATGGAATGCTGAAAACTAAGATTCACCTTCGGAATTCTTGAAACCAATTCTTCTGCAGTCGGAAAATAAAGTTAAGATCTAGGTCCTTAAGTGTCGTATTTGCATCAATCTCCGCCTCTGGCTTGTCTGTTATACGGCCGAAAGTAGACCCCTTCAAGTCATATCGTTTGTGAATTGCATATTCGGAGCAGAAGAGGTTCCCCATGATGATGAAGCGTACCTAAATAATTATCACATTAAGCATTTCTATAACTCTCATGTGTATATTGATTCTGCTGCTGTGTTTTTACCTTCTTTTGTGCCGGCCCATTTAATTTCACGCAGTGAAGACCGTAATACTTCGTGACAAGAGTGTTCTCAAATGCTCTCACATGATTATAATAGGCGTTTAACATCCTCAGAAGCACCTAAACAAGAGATGAAAGATGAGAACTCGGCTTGCTGAAAAGAAATGATGATCTTGGATTACATATATTGGAAGGTACGAGGGATCTCACTTTTACTTCTGCCTTCTTCATTGTCTTTATCATGTATCGATCATCGTTTGTCAAGTAAAAGAAGCTTCCACTTTTTCCAGGCGAACAGAGTTCCCGAAGGGCATCATTCCCGCAAATAGACAGCATGTAATCAGCTGGATCAACCTTGAATAGCATCCGTAGAGTCCTGAGTAGAATACCTATGATGGTTAATTCTACTTTATTCGCCTTGGTGAAGAAATGATCTCTTACATCCTAGAAATGACAACCAAAAAGCACCTGGTGCAAGATTTACTATAACCTCTGTGTAAGACCTACCTGAATACTTTTGGGCAGTAGTCCTTCCACTTAAATTCACATGATTGATGAGGTGGAGTGCTTTTGGATCCCTCTGGTGGAAATCTTGTCCAGTATTTTTCCTTAGGGTCAAAAGCTGATGGTTTCAGATCAAGTGATGGAGGTGGACCAGGTTTTCCTACAGAATGCCTGTGTAATCAATGCATACAAAGAAGAAAGATCAGAACTTTGGCAAATTAAATGTAGAAAAGGCATTAAGACCTCAAGTTGCTTACGACCTGATCAAGAGTTGCAATTTAAAATTACTCAGCAAATTAATAGCGGTAAGCAGTGTTAGGATAATTGTGTGTCCTATGTACAGTAAGCAATCCGAGGTTGTTCACTTTTCGCCCTTTGAACAAATTTAGTCAAAAGAAAGTAGTACTAAAACAGGGAGAATTCGAAATGAAACCTGAAAGCAAATTGATCAGATTTTGGAGAAGAGATGAGAAAAACCATTGAAAGTACGAGCATACCTGACTCCTAACTGCAAATTGAGCATTAAATCATAATTTTTATGCCCTTTGGAGATTGTCTCTCCTTGTTTCTTTACAACCTTTGGTATCCTCAGTGGGCTTCCTCTTACAGTTACGTCTTCTAGCTGACCTGGGAAAGCATCATCGATTGCATTCCTATCAGAAGCAAAAGAACTCGATGAAGGACCAGCAGCATCAGGTATGTGCATTCTAGCAAATTCCCTTTCTAGACCTGGATCTAGTCGGCCATCAACTGACATCCTCCTTGGCCTAACGTTTGTATCAACAGCCTTGGAGGACCTCCAAACGGCCAGCTTCTTATTTGATGGCAAAATGGAWACTTTTTCACTTGGACATACCTTACACTCCTTCAAATCATTATTATACACCTCCTGAGGATCCCATTCAAGACTGTCCTCCAATGACCCTGCCGGATAATAAGTACCGTTCCTTTCGTTAGGATCCTTGCTCCAATTTCCCACATAAAGGCTCCCATCGGACCATCTGAATGTTCCGTTGCCCTTAGGCAACCCATCTTCCCAGTTCCCTTCGTACACATTGCCATTAGTCCAACACAATTTTCCTTTTCCGCAAATGCTTCCATTTTTCCATTCACCAATGTAACAATTCCCATTACTCCATTGATATTTCCCATGACCTTCCTGCAATCCGCGGCACCATTCTCCTTCGTAGGAATCTCCATTGACATATTCTTTCGTACCTCGCCCGTGCTTAAAATTCATCATCCAAGAACCTTTATATGTATCACCATTAGAACTCGTATGTGTACCTTCACCATCCATGAAACCACTCTTAAAATGRCCTTCATACATTGCCCCGGAAGGCCAACTGAAAATACCTTTACCCATAGTTTTGCCTCTAAACCATTCTCCTACATACATACATCCATCAGTCCACCAATATTTTCCATGTCCATGAGGAAAATTATCCGACCAATAGCCTTGATAATAGTCGCCATTGGGTAGAAATCTCTCTGAATGATATACCTCTCCACTTGGATGTTCTTCGACGTCTTGTTCATCTATGTCTTCTTCGACGTGTGGTGGTGCTGCTGCAAATGGTGTCCCAAAGATTGTGTTTGCTCTCTTCTTTGCCACGGCCTGTGTTTTCCGCACCGTAGCTTCCCAAGCCTTCATGATGCGACAGGATTATCTACCTATTCTACAATATTGCATACAGACTATCTGCATTGGTTTCAATATTTTCTTCGTTTCAGAAACCAATGCAGATCAAAGATTCTATCTTTCATGGAAAATCCTACCCTCCCAGATGAGAAAAAATGAGAAAAATTCAATCTTGATGGACATTCAAACCACATTCAGAGATTGGAACTCTCTTTCTCATCCCTCTCTCTCTCCTTGTTTTCTCTCTCCTCCTTATGTGTGAAGAATGTGGAACGGAAGGATGTGAGCAACACAAACCACCAATGTTCAAAATGTTTGCCATATTTGGGCAACATTTTTTGTTAAATTTCAGGTTTTGTTGGGGTGRGACAGCAAATCCACAGAGACCCTATGATCATGGAGAAGAGAGGAAGACATGACATCTGTTGAGACGGTAAAGGTCAACATGTGAGAGAGGAAGTCTAATTCGACTATGATTAGAAAATGATCATCAAAATTCCTCTAACGAATGAAGGAGAACTTGCTGGAGTAAAGAATTATCTATGGATATGTTCGGTATTTGACGGCAAAAGTACGAAAATATCTTGCAAAATGTTGGTCCAAAAAATGGGCCATTTGGTTTCCCATTTTGGGGTCTCGTTCGTATTTTGGTGGTTCGGAAGGAAGACTGATTCAGCTTCTTTCGATCGCGAGAACCGCTACAGGGTGTAAGGCCCTTTTGAAATTTGGAGCCAGTGGTGGATTTAAGGTGCCAATATACCAAACAAGAAGGAAGTGCTCCATTATATCTTCTCTCTCTGTTTCTCTTCCCAAAAAAAAAAAAAAAAAAAAATTCTCTTGGGAATGATAGTCTCGGTTTAAACCTTCGCTGCCGGGGATATGAATGTTCAGTTAAACATTAAAAACACAAGCTTTACCTCGAAATGGTAGTAACAAGGGAAGAAATGGTAGTAACAGAGAACCTAGCAAACGAAAATGACAACTATTTCTTCATTTGTTGGTTATCTTTTCGTGCTATTAGAAATACTCTTTGGAATCATACTTCGCCTGCTTATTTAGTTGCCTAGATTTCCTTTTTACTAGTAATAGTAAGTAATTATTCCACTCAGTATCTCCTCTTGGACACTAGAGTATTCAGCATCAACCACCCCAAATACCTTATACAGATTCGGTACCTAACAGACCAAATATGTCATCTCTCTGCAACAACACCAAAGCYACTGGGAAGAAATACAAAGTAATGAAACCCATTCAAGAAAAAATTTGAGTACAAGAGAAAGAAAAAGAGAGGTCCAGATACAAGAACGTAAGAAATTCAATTTTCTGAAATCATATCTTGTTAAGTTTGGCAAGAAGAAAAACAGCAGCAGAAGTGACCCCAGGGATGAAGATTTCATTAGGTATTGCTCGTGGGAACAACCGTTGCTTGAAAAATAGTGCAGTCACAGGAAGACCAAATATGTACATTAGAGTATCTTTTGCGCCAATACCAGTTACTCCTGTTTCCACAATCACATCCTGCAATATCTTCTGGAATTCTTCTTTACTCAATGCCTTTCCTTTGTCTTGGTGATGCTTCTGAGAATCAAAATACAACTGCCAAATTTAGAGTTTGATCATGCTTTTTAACAAAATAATGTATGTCATGTAATGTAATGGTAACAGATTTCTTGTGCTAGAATAAGGTTTCAGATTGTTCAAGAATATGATGTTATAAATCCCTTTTCATTCACAGATGTGATTGAGGCATAGATCTTAGTACCGCGTCTAGGAGAAGCTTTATGCCTAAAACAGAAGCTTGTATTGAATTTTCTTTGAATTTCCATACCTGCAGGATTATTAATAGTATATGCTTATTTAGAGAAGGGACAGAACTCTCCATTTTTAATTAGATGTGGGTACTTTTGGTTGCTCTCTTTCGTTATTGAGAGACTCTCTCATGGCTACTACTTGATKCAAGAATGTTCGTAAGCTTAGAAGAGTACTTGGTATGCTTGCTCGAGTGTCGATTTCTTGGGCACGCGGAACTGTGTGCTACCAAGCTTTTTGTTGATTTCTCTGCCGATGGACACAGAATAGCATTAGTACTATTATTATTTTTTTTTTTTGAAATATAAATTGAGGACATTGAAAGTTGAAATACTCGACTGTCAAGCACACTGCATGGTAGAAATCAGCCAAGCTCCAATCTTTGGTGTCTGCAAAGTACTTTTCATAGCATTCTTCCAATGCAGGCCCGATTATCCTCAACTTCGTCTCATCACTTCCTGCATGAAAATTAGAAATTTTAAAGGAGAATACCAACAGTGTAATAGAGCAAGCAGAATTATAGGAAAAACTTAATACACAGAGGAGAAACAGAGAGAGAAAGAACCAAATTTCTTGAGGGCTTGGCCCATGTTTGGGGAACAAAGCAAGAAAAGGGAGAAGAGATTATGGCAGACAGCTAGACGCAAAAGCGAAGGCCTAAAGCTTTTGAGAGATCCATGCAGGTTTATGAAGCTTGACMGAACGGAAGAGAATCTGAAGTTTCTTAAGCAGAAAGCACCATTTCTGGTTGCGTTTTTTGTTTATCTTSGAACAAAAATAAAGCATTATAAGTGAGGGATTCGTGGGAAGAGTGTGTTGACTGCTAAGGAAGGCATATTTGTGGGCTTCTTAACTAGGAGAGGCAGCTAAATATGTAACCTCCAATATAGACCGGAATCTGGATTCCTAGTTCTTCAAAGTAATGGGGTTCCATGATTCCATTTCAGGTAGACTTCCTGTTAGACGGGCCTCCGGTAGCGATGAGAATGTATGCGTACATCATTACATGATTATCATCTAGGACTTAGACTTAACTAGTAATCTCTTAATATATTATTTTTTATATTAATCATAACGTAATAAGTGTAAATATATTTAATTTCATAACTTATATATTATCTTTCTTTATTAATTTAATTATTTTTTACTAATATATAAACACGTTTCGACTTAAATAATTATCATTAATATTAAACTACGATCCCATTGAGGATTTCTCATACTACAAAATTTACATTATATTTTGATAATTTTATTATGTGAATTGAGATATAAAATTAAACGTTAACTATATTCAATTAAGTCATATCGATCTAAGCTCGATTTTAAACATTCGATTTCATTAGGCTGTTTATGTAGCAATGCCACAAGATATATGGTCCAAGCGATCTGGTGATGTTGATGTACGTTTGCTGTAGGAAGAAGAGACAAAACAGTCAGCATGAACGTGGTAATCCTTGTCATTACAGAGGCAACTCACCGATGCCCAGTTTATTAAGAAATGATGATATTGTTGGCAGATCTACTTTGATTGGATGAGGATATACTACCAAATATAAGATGATATCTTTGTACTGGCAAAAGCTGACCTTGTAAAATTCAAGAGAAAAGCAGTGAAGGGAGAATCTGCCGCTGTAATCTCCATCAGACAATGGGACTTCATCAATGAAAAGGAAGAATCATAWAATCCCAGCTTCAAATTTAATGGAGTAGGCAAAAGAACAAGAGAAGAAATGGGGGGGGGGGGGGGGGGAAAAAAAGGAAACTAGATTTGCTGCCCTAACTTCACTGATCAGGAAAGGAAGAAGACAACTGTGTATAAGGAGTAGAATAAGGATATTGTTAGAACTTAGAAATCAAGTAGGAAATGATAATTTAAATGAGAGGCCGTCAGGCAGGGGGCTTGCTGTTTTGTCTCAGCCTGAGAAGCGAGCCAAATTAATTTCCCTCAATTCTTGGGCTTGCATGTATGTCAGCTGCCTATTCGTACGTAATATCATAGTCAGCATCTCTATCTCCCTACTCATTTTCTCTTTCCCTCTCCTCTTCTTTCTTTCTTTCTTTCCATAAATCTTCTATTTTTAGTCACCTTTCGCTTCTCTCCCTTGTGTTACGAGTGTCTGAACGATTCTTCCAATGCTAGCCACCCAAAATCGCCCTTCCCCCTCGAGAGAATCTCCTTAATCAGCAGTCACAAACAAGAAACACAGCCCAAAAGATCATACAGGGTTTGGTCCGAGGCTATTTTTCCTTTTATTATTTTTTTTTGGGTGTAGAAATTTACCAGATTTTGAGAATGGCATTGGCTCAGAAAGATACAGAGAAGGAGACGGACATATTCCTTGGGGATGATGGAGACGTTGAGGGGAATTTCGTTTCAGACGATGATGAAGAGGGTAATAATGGTATTGATAATGATGGTAGTTCGTCATCTTCTTCTTTCACTCATTCTCAGCAATGGCCTCAGAGTTTCAGGTACTATTCTACATTTCCATTTATCAGCCTAACCCAATCAATATTTATTCGTCTGCGAGAACTAAGTACATCATTGATAGGAGTTCCATTAGAATGAATTCTTAGACGTTAAAGAATGTTAATTCAAGGAACTTGGCTATCTTCCTTTTAAGATCTGGAGTTCCATCTCCAACATTGTCTTGACAACACTCGTTTCTAGCTTCATTTATATCTTCATATGAGTAGCTACTGATTTTGCCTGAATTTATTTATTTGATTTTTTTCACGTGTGATTCAACCGAATAGTTATTAAGTTCATCCTACTATCAAAAGATTCTGTCTCTCTTCGCTTGCAAAATGCTGACTGATTGCGTATTAATGACAGTTTGTGTTAGAATGGTCCATTGCTGACTTGTAGCTTGAAAGTTTTAGCATTTGGAATTAGATTAGATATTAGCCAATAAGGATGATCACCTATTACCATTGGCGTATKGCAAATTCTTAGTTAACTCATCTATTTTGTTAACAGAATTTCAGCTACGGAGATTATTTCTTCTAAGAGAATTTAGGCTTAATATCTAGGGCTGCTTACATTTACTGAGCATCCGGGCAACAGTGCATAGTCTTTTTGGAAGAATAATAGATGAAATAGACCCTATATTTGTTATGTTCGGAATATTGGTGAGTCTCCTGGTTCTGATCGATTTTTGTCCTGATGCAGAGAAACAACAGATATTTTATCGCTCGCTGCATCACCAGGTTTTGGAACCACCCTTAAGCGCCTATCTAGTGTTGCTTATTCAACTGATACTAGCTTTCATGGACCAAATAACCTGGATATTAGTAGGAAGACACCATTGTTATCTGACTACAGAAGCATACTACAGAAAGAAGATGTGAGCCGGAGGTCAAGGATGCACTCTGCTTGGCTGGAAAATCCTTCATTCCAAAGGCAGCTGACAGGAGAACTGCCTATTGGTCATGGATGTAGTTTACTTCAAACTATATTCAATGGTCAGRGCTGTCTTTGACTTATTGCAATAAGATATATGTTATCTTTTTCAAGTTTTTCTTATGCCTTTGGGTTCTCTAATTGCTTGCTGGTTTAGTAGAGAGATATTTCCAGGATATGGAATCGAGTGCTGAATAAAATCTGATTCTTTCATTACATTTTCTTCTCTGTCAAAGAGATGTGGTTTTATGTTTTTGGAAAAAGAGAAYGGGAAAGAAAATTCTTAAGAAGGGAGACCAAGCAAGATTAAGAGTGAATTTTATTTGACATATTAAAGTTCTCCTGGAGGATTATCTTACTGATGTTTTCGTATATCAAGAATTTAAAAACAGCTTATTAAAACTAGGGAGTCCAACATATACCTATTCCCTTGAGGAGGGGGGAGCAAGGAAAGTTTTATTTACAGAACCTTCTCATGAAAATCAACACTTAAATTTGTGTACTTTTCATTATTGAAACTGAAAGAACATTTAACATCAATGCTTTAAGGGATTATGTTGCAATTGAGCAGGAGTAAATGTAATGGCTGGAGTTGGAATTCTTTCTACCCCATATACCATCAGAGAAGGTGGCTGGGCAAGTTTGGGAGTGCTTGTACTCTTTGCTTTTGTCTGTTGTTATACTGCCACTCTTATGAGGCATTGCTTTGAGAGTAAAGAAGGCATCTTAACCTTTCCAGACATGGGAGAGGCAGCATTTGGGAAATTTGGACGCATTTTAGTTTCTGTAAGTGTCGCTTATTAAACCTTCAGTGCTTATCTCTTTTTAAGACAAAAATGAACTTGAAGCCTTGATAGAAATTAATTGGCAGTTTCTGTTGGGTTATTCACTGACATGGCAATTTCTTTGGATTTTGGTGCAGATCATTTTGTATGCAGAGCTTTATGTAAGTGAAGCACCTTGTTCCCCTGAATTTCCACATTGCTTTTTGTAATTTACTACTGACTAGGATTTCTATATATGGTCCATGCGATGCAGACATCTTGTGTGGAATTTATCACTTTAGAAGGAACCAATCTTACCCGACTGTTTCCTGGATCATCTATTTCTTTGCCTGGTGTTAATCTGGATTCCATGCATTTATTTGCAATTGTTGCTGCTATTGTTGTTCTTCCGACAGTTTGGCTGAAGGATTTGCGCTTGATCTCTTATCTTTCAGGTATTGTTGTTACTGCTCTTCTCCCATTTTTACATGTACATCTATGTTTTCCTTTCTTTCGTTTTCATGCATCAATTTAAACTTAGCTAGTTTTTGGCAGCTGGAGGGGTCATTTCAACAGTTCTGGTAGTCATTTGCCTATTTCTTCTTGGTACAGTGGATGGTATTGGATTTCATCAGAATGGTCCCCTGGTAAAGTGGAGAGGCATTCCTTTTGCCATTGGTGTCTCCGGGTTCTGCTATTCAGGACACTCTGTTTTCCCAAATATCTACCAATCAATGGCCGATAAAACCAAATTTACTAAAGCAGTAGTAATATGGTAACAGAAATTTGACCTCTAGTGTTTTCRATGTGCTTGTGGTTCTAATCTTGGAATTCTTCAATCATGAACATAACTTTGATTGTAGTGCAGCTTTACTTTGTGCATCTTGTTATATGGTGTTGCTGCAGTCATGGGATTTCTTATGTTTGGAGAAAGCACTCAGTCACAGATTACTTTGAATATGCCATCACATGCAATTGATTCTAAAATTGCTTTGTGGACGACAGTGAGTATCAAAATCTGCTGCAATATACATTGTTCGCATTTTCCGTCCTTTAGCCAATCGCAGAGCAATATTTACTTTTTCTTGTGGTTTTACAGGTTGTTAACCCACTCACAAAATATCCTTTGACAAGCATTTCTATATTATAATAGCGTTCGTTTATGTTATTACCCTAGAAGTCCCCCATTCAATTCCTTAACATTTACTTACATATGCACTGTTGCTGAACCCACTGGCCAGAAGTATAGAAGAGTTGCTTCCAGCTAGCTTGGCTGCTAATTTCTGGTTCTTCATTCTTCTGAGGACAGCACTTGTCATATCTACTGTATGCATTGCATTTGTTCTTCCTTTCTTTGGTAAATACTGTTTTTTCTTGTTCATCTTAATTTGATTAAAAATGAGATATTATCTTCAAGGTTATATCTTGGCTTGGATGTTATTGAATAGCTTACGTCCAATCATCTTCTGCATAGTTTCACGCAGGGACCACTTTCTAGAGGATAGTCAGTTTGAAGATTATATAATGCTCTATCTACACACTTTATGGCAAAATCTACTAGTAAATGCACCTCCAAGAGCATCTGGCCTAATTTGCCTGGGAGGCATAGATTGTGTGGTTGATGTCTACCCAAGTTTTTCTTCTGTTAATGGAACTATTTGTGTACTGAAATAAGTTGTTGGTGTAGTTTTCAGATTTTATATTCCTGTTGTTTAAGAAAGCTTAATCTACGAGATTGTGGTTGCAAAGAGTCGCAGAAAACTTTTGAAAATCTGTTTTCTAGACAAAGAGTTCTATTTTGCTTACTGATGCAGAGTAAGAACATCAAATAATGCACATCTTCCTTTTATTTCAGGCCTTGTGATGTCTCTAGTTGGTTCTCTTTTTAGCGTACTTATGGTAAGTATAACATGCCCTTGGAGCTTGATATTTGTGGACATAAGTTGTGAAGCATATATAATCAATACATTCTGTCTCGTGGAAATTCTCCTCCTCCCACAATGATTTAAAAGATGTAATTAAGTTGGCTTATTAACTGACTGAATGGTATTTTTAACCAACCAAGAAAAAGTGGGGGAAGAAAGCCATTGCTAAAGCCTATGAGGCCTCCATGGTATTCAACTCCCTGGATATTATGCCTGGCTGAAATGCTGCCTGGTTCCATTTTTTGTTGTAGAGGGGTCGTGAAGTATTTTCCATAGAATAGTACAGGTTTTTCAGAGAAGTTCTTACCAAATACATTCCCTTGAGAAATTTCCCAAGATTTGTAATATTGTTCTGTAATTTTTTAGCTTGCCCCCAAGTTCAGTCTTCGGGTTTTGTCTTTGGTTATTTGATTGACATCAGCAGTCAAAATAATTAGGAAAAAAACTAAAAATCTGTCATGTATTAGTGTCGGCAGTCAAAAGAAAATATCGTTCATTGCTAGTTTTCTTTGGAGTGGCATTGACACTTTGCATTATTGCATTTGTTCTGCCAAATAGGGCTTGTTAAAGATCGCAAATATCTCTAGTGCTCCTCCCTACTTGGCCACTTTGGCATGGATGGGAAGGGGAAGGAGAGCCTTCTGATCTTGTACTCTTTTGTTCTTTTGAAATGTTTCATGAAATGACTAAGATGTGCTCATATGTGCAAACTGTATACATTGTTCCAGGCAGTGATAATGCCAGCTTTCTGCTTTTTGAGAATATTGAGACATAAGGCGACCACAACACAGGTACTCAGGTGTTTATACAAGTACTAATAGCTTTGTTTACGAAGATCTTTTCTCTTTTTCTCATATTCTAGGGAAGTTGATGTAAATAATGTCAAATAAAACAAACTYTAGTTTTASAATTCTACCATAGATTGAAGAACAAAAGCATTGCAAAAACTTCAAGGTAAGCTTATAATTGAAGAATTCGAATATGTATAGGAACAAAGCATTACAGGAACAGTGAGCATGCAACCATGAGTACTGTACTTTGCCAAATTGGTTGATTACTTTTTCATGTTGTTACATCATCTCATAAAATGCTAACAGCGAAAGAATAGAATCCAGGTTATGCATAATTCCATTGTTCTATTTAAATACTTGGATTTAATTATTCTTTCTTGCTTTCGTTCTAGTAAATTGCCTTGATTAGAAGTGCTTTTTTGCCTTATTCAGATTGTGCTGAGCGGTACCATTTTTGCATTTGGAATCGTCTGTGCAATCGTTGGGACCTATTCTTCATTGTCAGAACTTGTGGAGAAGTACTAAATCCGTCGGATTTCTGATATTTGCTCACATGGAGCCCCAAACAATTTGTTGTTTCTTAAACATCTAATATTTTTAGTTTTCCGAGCTGGAACAACATGTATATCATGAAAGTGGTAGGCTTTGTAGACATTCCAGTCTGTTTCTTGGTTTTCTTTCTATGGACACCGTACTGAAAAGATTTGCAATCTGCAGAAATGCATTATCTTTTGGAAGTAAATCTACAGATTAACAGTTATTGGCTTCATTTTTGCTATCAAATACTATGATTTTTCTTGTAATGCATTGTGAAACATACGTCAGATACGTAAATTTTCAATAATTGTCAAGAATTCTGTCTTTATAAGAGAGTGGACATTGCAATAAGAAACGTGATAAAAATAAAAAAAGTAAAGAAATTGATTTTATAACGAAACTTGATTGATGGGATTAATTCAATATTTTTATAACTTAGGAGAGATTAGCTTCGATCATTTATATGAAAAAATATTAGTTTGCTCAGTATTTTAAGGACAGATCAGTGTGAGCCGAATTATTCTGGGCATGGGCTCTAATGAGATCAGCTGAAATAAGGACATTGCCAAAGTAAGGAAGACGACTGAGACTACAGTCCAGTCAAGAACTATGTTACTTCGCCACCGTTTTGCGCCCATCACTACTGGACATGGGCCGCAAAAGACATCGCCTCATTTTCCGTGTTATGGCGTTGGCCGTTACTTATCCAGGAACCGTCCAATTGAATTATTCACCGCAGACAAACTTTTCTCTGTAGAAGCAGCTAGAATTTCTGTACTTCTGTCTCTATTCGCTAACAGCCACGTACCACCGTGTGATTGATACTTATATGCGCAAGACACCCATTAGCGGGCTAGACTTATCTAAAATTTGCTGCTTAATTCACAGGAAGTAACATGGCGGTGAAGGCTGAACTTGAAGAGTTGTCAGAGTACTTCTTGGAGAATGATGATGATGATGATGAAGAAGAAGATAAAAATGACGTTGAAGGCACGAACAAGGAGGAAGATGGCACCAGTGAAGAAGAGGGCTGTGATGTAGAGGCTCAGACTTCACCTTCTTCTTCGCCTTTCTCCTCTCACCAGTGGCCTCAGAGTTTCAAGTAAGATGTTAGATGTTTGATATATGTTAGGTTGCATGTCAAGAAAGTGGGATGCAGATATCGCTTTCGATGTAGTACATCTTGTTGCCAGAAAGTACTGAACTTTGAAAATCTATGGAATSAAATWGATTTTAAGAATCACATTTATAAATTATAATGGAAATAGTTTCGTTTCGAACAAAAGAAATCAATATTTAATGGAGATTTTTCATATTTATTTATTTCTTCTCCAGTAGCTATGACTTATGATGTGACATTTCTAATCGACTCGCATAGAGCTTTCTCTTCCCTTTTCTTTGCAGTTTGCAGGAAAGGGAGAGTAAATTTGTTGTTTGATCAAACCATTTTTTGTTGCTTGAGTAGTAATTGTTGTTACAGGGAGACAATTGACTCGTATACAATCGCTGCATCATCACATTTGGGGATTCAGCGACGCAGATCAAGCATTAGTCATTCCCCCCCCGAAGTTAATCGCAAAAATAGCTGGGATTCTGATGTGAAGACATGCTTACTCTCTGAAGACGATATCGTTCACCAAAAAGAGGACATTAGAAGTATCTCCTTTACGCGGTCATCGTGGTCAGGAAAGGCTTCTGTGCACGAGCAACTTACTGGAGAACTGCCTGTTGGCCATGGGTGTAGCTTAACCCAAACAATATTCAATGGTGAGAAACTCATTCAGTGGTTTTCTCCATTAATGATTACCTGGATGTTAAGAAATGGGGGGAAGCGGATAATAGATGGGAGATTTATTATGTCTACTATGACTGGAAAATATTATGTGATAATATTCTTCAGTGATATGTCTGGTTGAAAAGCTTTCTGATTTGCATTTTTCTGCTYTCACAAACTTCTTCTGTTGGTATATTTCCAGCTTACACAGTTCTTCATCCATTATGATATAGGGGTGAATGTGATGGCTGGAGTTGGACTTCTTTCGACACCTTATACCATGAAAGAAGCTGGATGGGCTAGCTTAGTRGTGCTAGTTCTTTTTGCTGTTATATGTTGTTATACAGCTACTCTTATGAGATGTTGTTTTGAGAGTAGGGAAGGCATCTTAACATACCCGGATATTGGAGAAGCTGCATTTGGAAGATATGGGCGCCTCATCATATCAGTAAGTTAACTTTTGCAGTAATATATCTTTTGAAGCTAATAAGATCCTTATATGCTGTCAAAGTTTCTGAGAAGCACTTGGAATTACTTTTATAATCATCTAGTTTTGTATCTTTTCTTCCTTCAAAGAACTTTTACATAGAGAATATATTGCATTTTTAATCTGGTCCATCATAAATGTTCTGGAAATGAGAACAGAGGAACATACGTATGCAAAGGTAGCTGGTAATTGCTGCCATAGAGTTGGTTGGTCACGAGCTTAATTTCTTTCTTTGTTTGTTCTTATTTGGAAATTTCTTCTGACTATAGTTTGCTTTTGCACTTCATGCAGATTGTTTTGTACATGGAGTTGTATGTAAGTGAATCGGGGTTTCAATTAAACAGGTTCTGTTATTCACTTTACTCCTGAAATCATTCGCCTCCTTTTGTGTGCATGGTGTAGTCATACTGTGTGGAGTTCATCATTTTGGAGGGAGACAATCTTACCAGGCTATTCCCTGGAGCATCCTTTGATTGGGCTGGCTTTCAACTGGATTCTATCCACTTATTCGGAGTTCTCACTGCACTTATAGTTCTTCCAACTGTTTGGCTAAGGGATCTTCGAGTTATATCTTATCTTTCAGGTAAAACAATTACTGATATCAACTGCATCCACATGCWTAGGAGGAATTGAAAATTTTTGGTTGCCCTTTTGGCTTTTTATTCATATTGTGTTCTATTCTTATTATTTCAGCTGGAGGAGTTCTTGCAACTGCAGTGATCGCTATTTGTGTAATTTTACTTGGTACAGCCAATGGTATTGGATTTCATCACACTGGAAATGTGGTTAATTGGAGTGGCATTCCGTTTGCTATTGGTGTTTATGGCTTTTGCTATTCTGGTCATTCTGTGTTTCCAAATATTTATCAGTCAATGGCTGATAAAACGAAATTTAACAAAGCACTTATTATAAGGTAAGTATCTTTTGTTGTATTGTAGTATTATGAGTTTAAGAATGCTTATTTCTCAGGATGTGGCACTTTCATGTTGGCAGCTTTGTTTTATGCACTATAATTTATGGAGGTGTTGCAGTCCTGGGATTTCTCATGTTTGGTCAAAGCACACAGTCTCAGATAACTCTTAATATGCCACCCAACTTATTCACATCTAAAGTTGCACTGTGGACAACAGTATGTGCTTCTGTTCTTTGGGGTTTTTTGTTTACTAGGAATTACGGATACAAATTGATATGTATCTCTGACTTTTACAGGTTATCAACCCATTTACAAAATATCCTTTTGCAGTCAGTTTTGATTTTATGAAGTAAAGTAGATTTTGTACTTTTTTAATAGTCAGAATTTGTTTCCTTAAACCTATGCACATATGCCCTGCTGATGAATCCATTGGCCCGAAGTATAGAGGAGTTGCTGCTTGGAAGGATTTCTAATGGTTTTTGGTGTTTTATTCTTCTAAGGACAGCACTAGTCGTTTCTACTGTTTGTGTTGCATTTCTTCTTCCATTTTTTGGTATGTGATATAGTCTTCCTCTTCTTTATGGCTGGAACTAAAGCTTCATATTCTGTACTTGTAATGCTTTCCCACTCTTAAGTTACTCCATTTGTCATATTCTGATTTTAGTTTTACCGAGTATTGTTTCTTGTTATATGTTCTTTTTCTCATCTGAAACGTCTTTACATATTCAAGCATGATCTTTGCAGTCTCTTAACCTTAATTACTTGAATCTTGTTAGGAGTTACCAAGAAAAACTTGTGAAATACATAGAACAAACTCTCGATTATTAATTTAATGGGCACACAGAATTCTGAGATTTAATCATTAGAGCTGGATGTGAAAATTTTCCTGTCATCTTCCTATAAGATTTGACTAGTGCATTATGAAGCTAATGCATGTATTAGTGATGTGGACCACAAGAAGGCTAAATAAGCAAGCCAGCTCCTCATCCCTCCTCATTCTCATGCTTTCTTTTCTGTCTCATTTTAAGCTCTTGGTTTTATATGTGTCTTCAAGTACTATGAAGATTAACTAGCAATATGTTGTTCCAGGATGAATGAATTTGCTTTCCTTTGTTGCAGGTCTTGTGATGTCTTTGATTGGTTCTCTCCTTAGCATCCTTGTGGTATGTTTGCATCTTCTCCACTTTCTGAGTATCTAATTTGTTTTCTGAAATCTTTGTATGCATGAAACAATCATGTAGGGGAAGAAGTAAGCAAATATTTAGATCTTTTGAGTTTGGTACATTTCATAGTGGAATAACCTGCCAGCCTGAATTTGGTAATGAATTGCATCATTAAGCAATTATGATTACTGTGTAAACAAAAAAAATCCCATGATTAAAAAACATGCTCTGAATGCTTCAAAGCAAGAGTTGTATGTGACACAGTTTTTCTGTTTCAGGCGGTCATAATGCCAGCCTTATGTTTCATGAAAATTATGGGGAAAAAAGCAACTAAAGTACAGGTAAGACTTAAATGAGTAGAAATCCAGATTTTGCCATTCAGAAGAATAAGCTTTGATTCAATATGTGATTTCGTTGTCTCATTTTCAGGTGGTTGCCAGTATATCAGTTGTTGTACTGGGCATTGTAAGTGCAGCCTTGGGAACGTACTCTTCCCTCTCGAAGATCGCCGGGAAATACTAAACTTCTGTTGATAAGTTGGTGGTCCTTGTGATGTATACAATTTGAATCTTCTTTAGTGAGCTTCCAGCCAAGAAATTGTAGTATCAGTGCTTACTGCTCGGCTCTGCTGACCCTTCTATGAGGGAATGATCAAATGATCTGCTCTGCTACARKAGTATTGCTTTCCTATGAATAGACTACAAGATGTTCTTGGGCATCCATCCACTTAGTGCCTCTTTAATCCTCATTTCTTTTTGGAAAGAAAGACACGACCGTTATGGCCTATGGGTCTCTCTACGAGCAATGCTGCAAGTGAAGGGGGTGGGAAAGCTAACGCCTATGTTGGACTTCGTTGGGCTTGAAACCAAGAACAGCTTAATAAAATAGTAAATATTTAATATTATAAAAAATTAATATCAAAATATTAAAACAATATGTTTTTGTTATTAACCTCTTTAGATAATAAAATAAAGAGTTTCATTTACCATCTTATTTGTAAGAATTAATTTATGTTTTTTAGGTGGTTTTATAAGTTTTTTTTTTCGAAAAGAAGCTATAATTCGAGCATAATCAAAATTCATATTTTAATTCCGATCGGTCTTATGCTTAGTTAAATTTGACTTTAAAATTTATATTTATATTTATAATAGACAGTTTGATTTATTAATTTAGTTAATTTCACTTTGAATACAATTTAAATATATTCAGATCGAACTTGAAATAGAAAATTATTGAGCCAAAAGAGATCTAAATATTAAATTTGAGTTCAAAATGAGAAAAAATTAATCTTACACGAACTCAAAA